>JAPSGF010000040.1:6790753-6817483 GCA_035772895.1 Perdix hodgsoniae
AGGAGTCACAGGGGTGGGGGTTCCCATCCCCACGTTCTCTTTGTACACCACCTGTATGGTAACACAGCAGCGTAAAAAAGTATAAAACACAGAACGTATCTGAGGGATGCAGAGCAGCATAGTTAATTTGTATGTCCACTATATCCACTAGAAAGAGGGAAAAATTAGGACTTGTAAATCAGGTAACAACTGTGATCAATGCAGGGCAACGCTTCCAGGCTCTTGAAAGGTCCTAGGGATTCTTTGACACAGTAATAAAGCATTAGAAGAATGGAATTGAGCAAAGAGAGGAAGCAGTGATTTTTAAGAAAATAAAAATAAGAAAAATAAAAGTTTTAAAGGTTGTGAATTATTAAGCATTACGATTATTAGAAAAATCTTCTAAAATTTTTGCATAAAATATAAGAAAGACTGAATTTTAACAGCACATAGGGAGCATCACTGTAAGTTAATTCCAGGGATCAGAACATCTGCAGGTGTTACAAAATTCTTCTAAAATGAAGTTACAGATATAATTGGTGTGGAATTAGGGAAGAGTACCGAGCTAAAGATTTCCTGGTTGCGTTTGACCCTCTCCATCTCAGGGGTCACAGGCACTGGGGTTCCAATTCCCAGCCCCTCTCTGTACAACACCTGTGTGGCAACAGGGAGGTAGGGTTTGTTTGGTTTGGTTTGTGGGGTGTTGGTAAGGGAAAAAAAAAAAGGAAAGGAGGAGGATAGGGCAAGGAGAGAGAGAGAGAGAGAGAGAGAGAGAGAGAAGAAAAGAAATTTAATACAGTGAAACCTCCAAGTATGACAAATACAATTTTGTCAGCCTTGTTCAAAAGCTAGCAGAAAGAAGTCAATAAAATAATCAGCTAATGGCTAACGTTTCTGCAGTTCTGCCTCCTTCTACAAGGAAGTCAGTCTGCTTACTTAAACTAAAGATCTTAATGGTCAGCTTTCCCTCTAGGACTGCCCCTCACAAGTATCAAAGAGAGAAGCAATGACCACAGAGACAATTAAATGTAGCACACCAAGTGTGACTACAGGGGCTTCTCTGAACTTTACTACAGATGTCATCAGTTCAGGTCTGAACTTTGCATCTATCGTATCAGAGTCAGAATCAGCCTTAAGTCACTGCAATTGAAACAGAAATAAACAAGAAAGTCATGAAGTAGGGCACATCAAACTGTGCATGGTGACTTGACTGGAACGTGCCAGAAACAGAAGTAATTCTGGATAGAAATGCATTGCTACAGTCATTTCCCCTTATCTGTGCAATTTTCTCCATTATTCACATTACAGTGACAAAGGGATGCCACCAGGTTTTCTTACACAGACCTGTAGGACACAAGAAAGCATCCAACAAGCAAAAACACGGAGACACGCTCTGGCTGCATTAGTCTGCTTTGCTTCAGGAAGCATTAAGAGTTCATTTTGCTTTAGCACTGCACCAGCATGGTGAGTCTGAAGAGCATTAGAAGGATCAGCTTTGCTATGGAGGAGTCACCCACACTGTCACTATATCAGTGGGAACAAGAAATAAGGCACTGCTTAAGTGATTGAAGGAAATGAGGGGTCGAATCTCACAGCTGGGATAATTTCATGGCAGTTATACTAGACTGAGGGGGAAAAAAAAAGTACCACATGAGGATACTGGCAAGTTTTAGTGACTTGATTAAGGAAAGGGTTGTCCAAATTCATGACCAAATTGAAAGAAAAAATTAATATGGAGCAGTTAAAGGGATGGGATTTGCAGCCTCAGGGGTGGGGCTTGCTTTATTGGGCTGTACCGAGCTAATGTTCTCCTGGTTGCGTTTGACTCTCTCCATCTCTGGAGTGACCGGGGTTGGGATGCCCATCCCTAAGCCCTCTTTGTATGACACCTATGAGGTACAAGAGAATTTCCAGACAAAAAAAAAGAAAAACAACCAACCAACCAAAAACCAACCAAAAACCAGCATTCAACATAGGCAAAACAATGACATCTCACTGCTCTGTGAGTTACGTTTAGCGTTAGGGTCACTTTTTCATTAATCACACACTTGTTCTAGAGGTAATATTAAGGAAGTGGCTGATTATTCTGTCAATATGGCTACATATCCCAGGAGATAAAGGGTTAAGATAAAACAAACACGGAGAGGAGCACCAGATTTTTTTCAGCTTATAAAGGTTTTGGTTCTTAAAAAGAAATGCATGTAAAGTTGTAAATCACTCCAAAAAGTTAAAGCACAAAAAGGTGGAAGAACTGAGTTAAAAATATTGCCAGAGAGAAGAAAGGAGTGGGGTGAGGTGAGATTTTAAATCACTGAAGAAAAAAGGAGCACGTGTTAGGATGTTACACAAAAATGATTTGTTATCTTTTTCTTAAATACCGAGCTAATGTGTTCTTGATTGCGTCTGACTCTCTCTATTTCTGGAGTTACAGGTGTTGGGGTACCTGTCCCCAGCTCCTCTTTGTACAAGACCTGCAGAATACAAGCACCCAGAAAGATGAGAGGTGTCCCGTTATCGACAGAACACCTGGACAGGCACTTTACCTGGTCAGCAGATAAACACAGTCTGGGACATAAACATGCACAACATTTCTTTTACTGAGTGTGGATTTCAGCAAAGTACCTGACGTCCACATTTAGGAGCCTCAACACACTGAAGTCAGTAGATTACTTCACTATAACAGGAGACACATTTGATTACTCTGCTCTAATCTGGCATAAAATAAAGGTAGTCTTTGCTTTTCATCTTAGTTTAGGAATAGTAACAGTACTACTTCTCAGGCAGTGAACGTGTCAGGAGCTTTGTTTGTTAGCAAACAGCTGCCCTTAATTGCATAATCCACTTCATTTTAATATCTACCTTCAGAAACCCAGCATTTTGTTTCAAGTGAGAAACACCACTGAGCCTTAGTGCTTATATTTCCCTATTCCACAGAATGGTAGAATGGCCTGGGCTGCAAAGGCCCACAGCGCTCATCCAGTCCCAACCCCCTGCTGTGTGCAGGTCGCCAACCAGCAGCCCAGGCTGCCCAGAGCCACATCCAGCCTGGCCTTGAGTGCCTGCAGGGATGGGGCACCCACAGCCTCCTTGGGCAACCTGTGCCAGTGCCTCACCACCCTCTGAGTGAAATTTATTTAATTTAATCTACAACTGTTTGACTACTGCATTTCCCATCACAGAATCACAGGATGGCCAGGGTTGGAAGGGACCTCAAGGATCACGAAGCTCCAATCCCCTGCCACACGCAGTGCCACCAACCTCCCATTTAATGCTAGACCAGGCTGCCCAGGGCCCCATCCAACCTGGCCCTGAACACCTCCAGGGATGGACGGGGCATCCACAGCCTCTCTGGGCAGCTGTTCCACCACCTCACCACTCTCTCTGTAAAGAATTTCCCCCTGACATCCAACTTAAATCTCCCCTCCCTCAACTTCAAACCATTTCCCCTCGTCCTGCAGTTATCTACCTTTTCAAAGGGTCAATTCCCCTCCCCTCTGTAGGCTTAAATGACACAAAATGTATAGAAGATGCTTGGTCTAAAATCTAATCATGCAGGAATGCATTACAAATGCACTAGCAGTACTTGAAAATTCATAAAACAATTGCAAACTGCATTTCACTATTTGCTGTCATTGAAACAAGGAAAAATAATACAAAAATAAAGGATACACAGAAAGAGAGAACAAATGATGTAACTTGAAGGTTAGAAAAATGAAGCACAGTTTGAAAAACCAACTGCTATGCAGTGAGCTGTAAAAATCAATAGTACCATAAAAAGAATAAGAGAGAAACTACTTAACATTAGGAGTAGTAAATCGTAAGACATTCATCCTATGGCAGCTTCTCAACATTGTATAGCAAACATCCAAGGTACCAACAATCACAAGACTATACTCTCCCTCAGTACTGTACTGAGAGAGCAAAGTTAAGGCTGTAGGAAATGATGGCTCAAAGTCAGGAGAACTGGATTTGATTATCAGAATCTACAATTAACTAAATATGGGAGGAGCAGATACTTTTTTTCCATTTATAACCGTTGCTAGGTTCTTTGACTACAAACAGAGACTGCAATTAGACTCCAATTTACTTTTTTCTCTCTAGCTGCTCCATTATTTTTTTTGGAGCAATAAGATCTCCTCTGTGTATTTTTTTTTTATTTTATTTCTGTGGTCACAGAAATAATGCAGGGAAGTGATTTAACTGTAACGATTGCTGCGAACTGCAACTTCCTGCTGCAGAAGATAGAGATCTAAGGGATCTGTTCTCCTTTCAAGAACAACAAAAAAAATACCCATGAACACTACCAGAGGCTGAAGACTGAGCTCTGAGAGGTTATATAGAGGTAAGTAGAAAATATTGGCCACTACCGAGCTGATGTGCTTCTGCGTCTCCTTGACACGTTTCACTTCTGGGAGATCAGGAATTGGAGTTCCTTTTCCAATACTCTCCTTGTACTTAATCTACAAAGGCACAGACATTAGAAACAATTAGAATTTATGTAAAAGCACAGCTGATGCATGTTACGGGTAACAAACTGCATGAATAAAAAAGCATGGGGCAGTTACACTGTACAAACTCCCTGGAATTAAATATACATACCTATATATATAAGTAGATATAATAATCTAAAAATTTTAGCCTAATGGCCTTAAAATAGGCACCTGGATTCCCATATGCAGGTACATAAAGAGCATTATTCTAATTTCAAGGAGGGGGACAATTTAAAAGATCTCACTGGCTTCAACACGAGCAGAAAGCTGGTGTTCAAGCATTCCCACTGCCATTACAAGCAGCCTGCTGGGTGAGATTTCACTGTGAATGGCACCCTCATAGGAAGGTTTTCTAAAAACAACTGTGAATGTCTTTGAACAGATTCAATATCATCTGGAATTCAATATGATGTAGAATTCAGAATTTGTAAAGATCATCATATTCAACAGAACCAAGGGTCGTCATACAATATTTTAGCAATTAAGTTTTGAAATCAGTGCTATTTTCATTTCTAATTTAGTATAACCAAAACAGGACAACAGTATCTTACGAGAACATGTTCAGTACAATACACATGAAACAAATGGCTGAAATGTTAGTAGCTCTTACACAAAAATCACATCCAAATCTCTTTAAAAGCGTGTAAAAAAATCTTGAAAGAAAAGAATTACACCCCATTATTCCAATATTAGAGTATTACAGTGTTTTAAATATAGAAGTTTTACAAGACATGCTTTAGTAGGCTGCCCTAACTTCCTCACAAAGGACGGGTCATATAGGTGCACAGTGAGCTGGACTGAAGTGTGGCTGAATGAGCAGGCCGAGAGCAATTTGATCAATGCCATGGGTGCCAGCTGGAGATCACAGCACAAGGAGTGTGTCCCAGGGGTCCATACTGGGGCCAGTGCTGTTTAACATTCATTAGTGACTTGGAGGCTGGGACAGAGGGCACTCCTAGCTAGCTTACAAATGGCACAAAAGTGGGAGGAGTGGCTGATAAACTCTGCAGTTACGTTGGCATCTAAAGGGATGCTGACAGGCTGGAGAAAAGGGATGCTGACAGGAAACTCGTGAAGTGCATGGGGAAAGGTGAAGTCCTGCACCTGGGGAGGAACAGCCCCAGGCACCAGAACATGCTGGCTGGCTGACTGGGAAGCACCTCTGCAGGGAAAAGCCTTGGTGACTGGTGAACAACAAGCTGATGTGAGCCAGCCATGCGCCCCTGGGGCAAGGAAGGCCAACAGGCCCTGGCCTGGCACTAGGAAGAGCAGTGCCAGCAAGTGGAGGGAGGTGATCCTGCCCCTCAGCACTGGTGAGGTCACACCTGGAGTGCTGTAACCAGTTCTGGACTCCCAGTACAAGAGGGACATGGACTTACTGGAAAGATCCCAGCACAAGGCCTGCAGAGCTGATAAAGGGACTGGAGCATATTTGATATGAAATGGGGCTTAGGGAGCTGGGACTCTTCAGCCAGTAGGACAAGAGACTTGGGAGGAACTAATCAATAGGTGTAAATACCTGGAAGGAAAACAAGGGAGCAACTCTTCTCAGCAGTGCCCAGTGATGGGATGAGCAGTATTAGGCACAAGTTAAAAAACAGGAAATTCAATCTGAACATAGCAAAACATTTTGTTAACTGTGAGGCTGGTCAGACACTACAGCAGGTTTCTCAGAGAGGCTGTGGAGTCCTTCTGAGTATCTGAAGTCCTCTGAGGTATTAAAAACTCAGTGCTGGACAGCCTGCCCTAGCTGAATTCGATTGAGCAAAGGGGCAGAGTAGGTGATGTCAGGAGGTGCCTTTCCACCTAAACAGTTACTTCATTCTCTTATAAATGAAATGTGTTCAGGATGAGATTAAAAATATGATGAGTGCTTTCAGATTTTAGAAATTGATTGTAAGTAACAAATTGAATATTAATCATTAGAAAGATTAAGTCACAAGAAAAGGCAAAAAGTAACCCTCAGCTGAATGGATTATTGCCAAACCACAGTTAGCAACGTTTAAAGAAGTGAGAGGGGAGAAGTATATTACTTTAAGTAGAATTAGCACCTGTAGAGTATTAAAAATCAATTGTTTTGTACCGAGCTAATTGCATCCTGGGTTCTTTTAACTCTCTGCATCTCTGGCGTCTTTTCAATAGTAGTTCCAGTTCCAATATCTTCCTTATATAAAATCTTAACATTTAGAATTGAGACAACAAGGTTAAGCATTCAAAACATTTTTTCTCCAAGAGAGTGAATAAAGTTTTGTGACAGTGATTTGCACACAACAGTACAGGATGAAAGCAAACATGGAGGACCACCTGCAGTCACTGCCTTACTGCCTACCTGTCTTGTTTACAATGAGTGCCATTTGTGCACAAACAGGGCTGATCATTTATATTTGTAGTTATGCATTTAAGTAGACTATTAAAACATTTTAGGAATGAGTAACTAGAACAAATACTAATTTAGTTTGTGCTTCCGGTTCCAATTGTTTGGGAATGTTTCACACAAATTCCTTCCACCCAGCAGGCTAATGGTACTGGTGGCTAAATGATACAGCAGGCAATAGGCACTTCATGGTAACACATGACATAGGAAACATCAGGCAGGCAGTTCACTTTCCACTGAAAGAAAAAAGTTGCAATACAGCAAGACTGCACTACTTACATGGCAACAGAACGAAAGAAAGGTGGACACTGGTAAGATATCAAGCACAGGGATGATAGTTTAGCCATATGACAGCTAAATACATGAAAAAGACTGCAATCAGAGCACTCCACAAGTGACAGCAGATAAAAAGGAGTAGCTTAAATCAGCTAAATCTGCTTACAATAAAACTAACTTCTTTGGAAAAAAATCTTACATTTCAGAAGGTGAAGAACATAAGTATCTACGAGGAAGAGACTGAAATAATTATTGTACTAAACACATCACATTAAATCCTAGGAAGGTCTTTTTCATTGGAATGAGCATTGAAAACAGAAAAATAACTGTACCGAGCTGAAGTTCTTCTGGTTTTCCTTCACACGCAGCATTTCTGGTGTATCTTGTACAACTGTCACTTTTCCTTTACTGTTCTGTAGGTCCCACTGATACTGAAGCTGTTGAAAAAGTTGTAGAAGTTGTAGTAAAAAGTCAAACGTTGACTTTACGCCATAAAAATTTACTCACAGAGCTTTCTTTGAAGCTAAGAAAAATATTTTCAAGTACACGTTTTAAGGTGTTTGTTTTAACATCACCATTAGCGACATTAAGACATACAGTTATAACTACTCTGACTTAAATTTGTAACAGGAGATCAACTACCTTCATCAAAAATGTTGAAAGGAGCCAGACTGAGGCACCTTTCTCAACAATTAAAGATTTCAAGCCACAAGAAGGAGAAATTCTCCATGTTCCTGACCATACAATCTTGCATTTATTCCCATCTAACAACTTCTGCAATTCTTTATTATCAGCAAAGGAACTGTCAGAACACAGCAGAAAGAAGTTTTGTTCCAAGAAAGTCAGAGACTCATTTTGTTCCTCTGTGTGAGATGGCTGCTCTATACATTGGGGAGCACCTGGATGGGGATCACTGAGAATGTAAAGGTAGACCAGGAGGAATTCAAGTGCGATATCTGGACCTTATTAAGAGAGAAAAAAAGCTGTACATTTTTTTTTATTGTTTGACAGTTACAGTATTTATTTTGTGCACACGTACCGTGCTGAAGTTCTTTTGATTCTCACGGACTCTCTGCATTTCTGGCGTGTCTGCTACAGGCACATAGTATGGCATGGTCCTTTCTGCCTCCTCCTTGTACTTTTTCTGATACAAAATACAAAATGTATGCTATCAGCACAAAAGAACTGACAAACAGCCTGTCTCTACTTACTGTTGCACAATGCCCATCTCTATGGAAATCTGTGTACTTCTGTTTCAGATTACACCTCTGTGTAGGATTCATTTTAAAGTTATTATGGGATAGGAAAACTCAGCTACGTTTACTTAAAACAAAAAATAGCTTTGGGACTGCAAAACCAATAGAAATTACTGTTCCACTTCAGACAGCATTAAAATAAATTAATTTCAATATTTAATTGTCATCGTTCTACCACCATCTGCTTTTCTGGTGTATCTCCTGAACGCTGTGACAGGAGGATATTCAGGTGTTCCTAAACAGTATCCAGTACAGTGGATGTTCCCACATGAGCAGTGATTGTATCTCTTCACTCAAGATACCTGGCTTGAAAGGTTTTTGACTTGCTGGGCATGAATGATCTCTGGAGTATCGACAACACTGGTGTAGTTGGCCTTCTCCATTTCTGCCAACTGTTTGTATTTGATCTGTCAAGGAAAGCTCACGTTTAGATGCATTCATCATATCTCAGCAGTGACTTGCATTCAAGCAAACATACACACACTAATCTTTTCCTTTAAAGACAGACAGCAGAGATGTGATAAATGGGTCATACACACAGACCTGGCTAGCAATGTCAGTGGCATTCTTTGCTCTCACAAAATCAGGTGTTTCCAAAGCCAGTTCTGATAGACCTTTTCCTTTGATTTCTAATTCCAAGGCTTTTTTGTACTCTTTCTGCAGATGAAGACAATAAACAGATGTTTTACTGATGTGAATGCAATTTCAGGTATTTTCATGATCATGCCACTAAACAGGACTACAACTTATATAAGCTTAGAATTAAACATACACATGATGCCATTAGAGTGTGCACTCCATAACTTAAATATTGAGAACAAACAGTCCAACTGAGATCTTCCAGTAAGGTCTAAAGGATGTACTTTGTATAGATGGGTATAATTCTTATACCTTTATGCCAACTCTGCCAAGTCTTGTTGAGTATGTCTGCAATGTTGTGTGGTTATGAAATATCTGAATAACTCAAGAAATGCTTGCTGTAAGTACCAAAATGCTGTTGTCAATCAGCATGCTCATCTTAAGGGTGTATGTTAACAACTCATATCAAATTAACACTAAAATGTTACTTTTTTCAGATTCAATTTGATGATATTAAAACCCTTAAAGTCTGACCTAACTTTATCCAATGACTATTCAATGTTTATTGTAACAGTCCACCTTGTAAACAAATCAGGTGAAGTTTGCATTTCATTCTCTGCTGGCCACCTCTCTCCATTGGGCTGGGGAAGAGTCCACCAGTCCTGTAGCAGTCAACAGCTGGCTGCTCTGAGTTTGGCTTAAGCAGGTGGAACTGCCCACCAGTCTTGCTGCTGTTTTTGAGACACACAGAAATCATTCATCATTTAAAAGGAGCCCTTTGCTCCACTAACATTAGTCATCATACACATTCTATTTTATTTTTTTCTGTCCACTCAGGAGTTTGTAGGTAGTGACTACACAGTGGTGTTACGTACCTCATTCAGGATCTGAGTTGCATTCTTTGCTCTTAACATGTCTGGAGTCTCCTCCAAAACTGATAGTCCTTTACCTTTGACACCCTCCTCCAGATCCTTCCTGTACTCTTTCTGTGGAAGAAACAAAAGCACAAAGCCAGACTACAGAATAGTTCTACACACTCCAGCTGGATTGCAAAAATGAAATAGATAAATAAATAAATACAAATCTAGAAGCTCCAAATTAAAGAAGGACTTTTGACAACAGCAAAGAATATATTTTAGGGTTATAAAAGAGCCACTGCAATGGAACAGAGTGTAGTTATTATTGTTCAAGATAAATTGCAAGGGCACACATGTACACACTCCACTACAGGACAGTTATGTTGAAGCATGTCAGAAAGGGACACAGTAAACAATGAATACAGTTAACAAAAAACAGTTAAGCATCCATGACAAATTAGGTCACAACACAAATTAAATGAAAACGTGCTTAAAGTGAATGGTTAGGAAAAAAAAAAGTGGTGAAGAAAAAATACTGTTGAGAATACTTAGTGGAATTATTTAACTCGTAAGAGGAAATAAAAACAGAGTAACTGCTACCTCGCTTGCTATTTTGGTTGCATATTTGACATGTAATAAGGATGGTGTTATCTCCAAGCCAGTAAGGTTTCTGCCCTTAATGGACTCTTCAAAGTCCCTCTTATATTCTTTCTAATGAGAATAAGAAGAAAAAAAGCAAAATAGCAAATACTTATTACATTGTTCTTAATTACATGAAACACTCCTGGGAGAATGGAGAAGGAGCAGCAGTTTGGTATTAATGGCACAGTGATGATCTTCTACAGCCAGTGCTGCTGATAGCTAAATTAATCAATCTTCTTTCTGTTGAAGTCCATTAAATAGCTCATTACTTGCAATGCAGATATGATCTGGCATTATGTTTGTTTGTTTGCTACATATTTGTATGTGCACAGAAAACATTTAATGGAGTCATTCAAACACAAGGTCTAAGGGCCTCATACAAATGTTTTTCAACACAGGTAAGCCTTCATCTGCAACAAGATAATAGTTCAAACCAACAAAAAATAACTGCCTTAGGAAATAGAAGTGAAGACAGTGAAGAACACTGTGACAATGGAGACAAACAGGCAGTAAATGGGTTTTTCAAACACAGAGTTCTCAGGTGAAAAGGATAACCAGCACATTTTCTGTGGACGATGGCAGCTGACATACATAGCACGTTCCTGTGGCAAGAGTTTAAGTGAAGTGTATTTCATTCTGCATTGCTTCTAGACACTCAAAGATTTCATTAAGCTCAATTTACTGACAGCTTCTTGATGAAAAATTACAGAAAATATACACTTCACAGTGACACAGGAAAACGACGTGGTTCTTCAATAATGTCCTATAATCAGTATGAAGAAACGTGACAATTTTTCAAACTATTGGCATACACAAGACACAAATGTAATTGCAAGTGTAAATCGATCTGAAAGTTTAACGATAAAGAAATAGATGGTAAAGTTTTGTTAGCCTCCAAGTATTCATTTTAACCTTACCTCACTCTGCATGAGCTGGGATTCCTTTGCAGTTAGGTATGTTGGAGTTTCGAAGTCCAGCATAGGTTTACCTTTTTCCTTCTCATACTTCTCCTTGTATTTCACCTAAGAAGAAAGGAAAACAGTTACCCTTCAAAATAATCAAATAACTTAATTCTTCAACTAGTATATTCCTACTGTGACCAATTGATCTCGTGTAAAAAATGAACTCCTGACACCGATCATCTTCCCAAAATACATATTACTGACCTTAAAATGTAAAATCAAAGGTCAGCCTTGCAGCTCTGTGTGTATGGCATAAAATTCTAGTGACATGTTTCCTGTTGCAGAGAATAATCAGCATCAGCTTTGATTTCAAGAAATAACTGATGACAAGAAGGAAGCCAGGAACTGCCAAATCTAGCCTGAAAGCACTCAAACTGCTCCTGATGATGGTTGAGTTCAGCCATGTTAATAAACTGCTTTAGTGTTAGTGGGAGGGCTTGAGAAGATACAGCTCAGCATCTTCCTCCCTAAGTCTGTGCATTTGTATCCAGGGAGTAAACTGTCCCCACAGTTAATATATTTCTGCTTCACCATACAGTAACCTGTCTTTAGTGTATCAATTTTCAAACTGCTGCAGGAGGCAGTGCTCTGTCCTTGGCTCAGACCAATCTCAATCTCACACTAGAGCTTCCTTACTTTTGGACTAAGCTTAAAACCAATGAACAGCCATTTTCTTGTAGTGATCTACTGTGCAATTTTTACAGTTCTGTGCCATTTTTCTGCAGCAGAACATAATCTACAGCCCTTCATGATCTAGTAGAAACTTCTCTCTTGCTTTAGGCCCAATGAATACCTGGAATGAGGAGGACTAAAAGACCAAACCTGAGGATAAATGTCCTCGTTGAGGAAAAGTGTCAACAGACATACCTAAGAGCAGCAATAGGTGAGGAATTATGGAAATATTATCCTCATTAAAGGAATTACGCACGCAGAAAAAGAATGGCAGAGTTCTCCTTTGTATCACTTGAGACTGGAATGGACAAAGCTATTGAAATTTGCTCTCAGTTACAGTATTTTTTTTTCAATTTCCAGTTTCTGGGATTATCAGGTCTATTTTGCACAGATTAAATCCCATTTGTAAAAGTATTATGCTGAGTATAATACAGCAATTATATTACTGGGTAACACCATCCAGATACAACATAAACAAGTACATAGGAGATTTACTCTGAAATGAAGAACTCATGGATGTTTTCTATGCGTTCTAAACTTGCAAATGTACAAATATTTCTTACTGACTTTAGTCCTCTCAAGCATGCAGTGTTCAAAAAGCAGACTGGCACAAATTTCTATGCATCAGAGAACTTGCTGGGATGGTTTCAGTGATGGAGACTTCAGAACTCAGTGAGTATGGTTAATGAGAAACATGTGACCAACTTACGTGGCTCTGCAGTTCTGATGCCTCCCTTAGATGAACCTGTTCAAGATTATCTGGCACCATATGGTAGTGACCCTTACTCTTCTCATATTGCTTCTTGTACTGGTACTGAAGGGAAGGTGTCAAAAATCATCTCAATTAAAAAAAAAATCCCTCAGCAAATCTACTTCTTAGGTCCAATCAAAGCAACACTTCAATGGAAGATCAAGGAGAAATTAGAAATACAAAAAGCAAAACAAGAACAAGATTAAATCTCAGTAACAAATCGTTTTTAAAGACGTCAGTTGTCTTTTTTGATCATTTTGACTGCAGCAAAATTTTTTCAAAACCAGGAATGAAAAAAAAAGGAAGACAAAAAGTAAACAAAAAAAAAAGAAAGGAAACACAGTGGATACATAAAAAGACTGTGCCAGGCAGCAATGATTTTCATATTTTCTCAATAAAACTTTCAAGTATTTTGTTAGAAGCAATTCCGTACCTCTGTGGTAGGAGGATGTTAAACATAAAAATGAAATGAAAAAGCAGAAGAAAAAAAAGTTTTAAATAAGCAATAAAGAAAAAAATAAAAAAAGAAAGAAGAAAATAGTATTTGTTAGTGTGATGAGATCAGTTAAAAGAAGGAATCCACTGAAAATGATTAGTGGATTTAAAATACTAGCAGTTCTACAGCTAATAAAGATTTCACTTCCAGAGAACAAATGTGAGAAAGTTGCTAGTTCACTAGGAAACAACTGTTAGAAAGTAGAGAAGAGATCACTACCAGGTGATGGCCCATGAACTATAGCAAAGGGAGTAATCATTAAAGAAATAATTAGCAGAGATCAGTTCAGGCTGGAATCAGTAGGAATGGAAAAGTCAAATGGATGTGGGGTTAGTTAATGAGCTTACAGCACTGGCGAGCTGGCTTGTATTCAGGACATGGTTCATGATCAGCGACTCAGACATGTCTGTGACAGGCTTATGAAGTTTCTTTAGATCTGCTTTGTATTTCACCTGTGGATATGAAAGGATAAACGACATCAGTGAAGATGGAGGAAGCCTTTTCCCGTAGAAAAATTGAAACTTTTAGTGGAAATGTATAAGTGAGCATACCTCACTAGCCATGTTGTGAGCATCTTTCATGGTTTTGTAGATTTTAGCCTCCTTTAAATCATACTTTGGCTTTTTGCCCTTCTCTTTGGAAAAGTTCTCCTTGTATTTCACCTAAATGTAAAAACAACAAGATGTTACATCTGTTCTCAAGTATTCGCCTTGGCTGTGGAAGGCAAACAGACCGTAGTACATTCTGACTGTAAGCAGAACAACAAAAACGCAGTAACTTGAAGGCATCCACTGGAATAAAGGTTATTTTAAAGATCATCTAATATGGAAAGAAAACCTACACCTGTATTTAGGAAATACCACTTTCAATCAATGCACGTGTAACATCTCATTGTAAAAATAGTAACAAACACAGACAAGAGAAGTGTTGACAAGATATGGACAAGTTCTGATCCTCTGTGAGATGAAGAATTTCTCATTGAGTGGCAACTGTGCATACATATAAGACATTTCACAAAGAGACAAAAACTGACAAAGCACAAAGAGTGTTGAAAATAAGCTTTTAACATACTTCTTGGAGAAACACGAGCTTTGAGAACAACCTCAGGACACACCAGCAAAGACCATCGACGTATCAAACACACAAATACATACTGTTAAACACATACTGTGTTTGTAGGAAACAGAGACAGATGATAATGATCACGTACACAGGATTCTAGGAATCAGACTGGATAAGGGGCTTAGTAACACTTCCAGATTAATATCAGCAAGGTAAACTGGATCAATGTAAGCTACAGTATTTGAAGCAGACCCAGGCTGGAGGCCCCTATGCCAGGCTGATAACAAATAGGAGTTTGGCTAATGACTTCCATGAGGACATCTTCATTCACCATGACTCCTCCATCCCTGCTGTTCAAGGGTGATTCCTCACTATTTCTTGCATATCTGCAAGAGGTTGTTCCGTGAAGAATGGTTTTGTTTTAGTACGTATATCTACTGCCAAAGATTCACAAAATTGTTTCTGAGGAGTTATAGAAGACTGTAAGAAAAAAAAACTCAAAGAATTCATGACTGGCCTGCTTGAATGCAGAATAGAATCACTTTGTATAATCATATTTCACTCTTCTGAATTCACTGGTGTATTCTTGCCCACCCATCACCATGCAGTTCATGCTCCATAATGCCACTGCTCTTTAGCTTTGCGAAACATGCCAGCATTCAGGTAAAGCACACAGTGAAACAGGTAAATCTACAAATTATGGAGCTGCTGTAAGAGAACAATACTCAACATTTTTGACATTAAAAGAATCAGTATTAGTTCTGACCTCACAAAAGTGGAAATATGCAAGCATACAAGAATCTGTTAAGTTATGAAAGCAACACATGTTGAAGATCAGACCATCATGCTAAAGAGTTCACTGCTTTTAAGTCCAGAAATATTGCTGGAAGAGCTATGCAAAACTGAAAGCAAGCATGCCTGACAGCTGAAATACAACCCCCCAAAAAAGGTAAGTGGATAAACAGGCTGCTTTAAGATGAAGCTTCACAAAGATGACACCATGTTTCATGAATAATAAATTGATGAGAAGAAATGCCCAAGAGAAAAATCAAGTGAAAGATGAGGCCAATTGGTATTTGCCCCCTTACCACCTCTAAAATAGCTGATTTGCTCTCAGGACCAAAATCTCATCAAAGCGAGTTTCTAATACGAAGAGGAGAGCTGGCTAGCCTTGGAGCAAAAGCATGGGAAAGGAGGAGGAGCTCATTATCACTGAATGGAAATAAACATCATTTCTTCTTTTTCTCTTGTAGAGCAGTTGTTCCAGACCAGGTGCCAGTTTAAGAGTCCTCAGTAGTACCAAAACAATTCTTGCTTTCCCCAGCAAGCATGGTGGCTGTCATTAAAGCATGCAACACTTACATGCAGTAACTGTGGCTAGATACAGGAAAAAGAAAACATAATCCTCCTTTTTTCATTTGCAAGTGCAAGGTCCAAACCAAAATGGCACAGATCTGCCTGCTGCACTTCAAAACTGCCATGCAGCTAAAGGCATTCTGTTTTCCAAAGCTTTTGAGACAGCAAGAAATAAGAAAATATTCACCCTCAGATCACTACAGTGTACACTTCTCAGAGACCCTAGGGCTTATTTAACCATACACCATTATGCCATTCCTGAACAATGTAAACAGAGTAGTTTCAGTGAAAGTAGGAACAGAATTATTAAAAAAACAACCAAACAAAATAATGTGAATATTCTGCACGTGGAATGCCTTTTCACTTGAAATCACCATAGCATTGTTCAGGTTTGGCATAAACATTTCTGTTTTTCATACAGCCTTGGAAAAACCAGCTCAAGCTTATATTGCTGCTTTCAGGATTTTGGGGTGAAAGAGGTGAGCTTTCACACTGCATGAGTGCATTGGAACTTCTATTAAAACAACAAAGTTTCAAAACCATCATCAAAGGCACAGCAGCGTTTCAAGCCTCAAGAGGTGTTTCTGGAAGAGACATTCCCCATGCACACAACTCCCATGCACAATCTTTCCAAGTGGGAAGAAAAGGCACATCTAAATATGCAGTCTCAACATCCAACACCTCTGACAGAAGAAGACCCGGTGTAACTGGTGCATCATAGATCCTTTAGCAACACGGAGTTGTAAGTACACAGGAAAGAGACAGATGCATAAAAATGGCATTCCCAGTCACGGCACTTAAAATTATCTTACATGACTACTTAGCATATTAGCTTTCTTAAACGTTCTCATCCAAGGTGTATCATAAGATGCAGCTCCGTGCCCCCTCATATGCCGCTTCAGGTATTCCGCCTACAATGCGTAGCAAGAGAGCAAGATCAGAAATGCATTCTTTTTATGATCAAAGCACGAAGCAGTAAGGAAGAACCAAGTAGAACTGAGGCCCCAGTGGGAGAAAACTCACAGGAAACCATCTGCTTCAAACTAGTTGGAGAACATGACCATTGCAAAGAGCACACAAGCTTCTGTGAACACAGCATACCGACTCCAAAACAGAAGATTTAAGACACAGAATAGAAGGAAAGTGGCTGAAAGAAACTGCTTGTTCATAGCTTGAGGGATGACTATGAAGAGTTAGGTAAAAGGCTGCTTCTTTTAAAGCCAGTACCCAGAAACGAGGGGAGGGGGAGAAGAAAGCATGACTAACATGCCAGCCTTAGTACTGTATACAAGAGCTTTTCATTTCCTTTTTCCATACAAGTTAGTAATCAGCATATCTGCATCTATTCACCCCAGAGACAAAACATGTACTACAAACTCTAGACTTTTATAAAAAAAACAGCTTCCAATACCAGCAACCCTGAATTTTAAATAACACTTCTGAAATCAATCAGTTGGCTTTTAGAGGCAATGACTATCTTCAGTTATAATCTATAGGACATACAGACTTAGGCAACCAAACAACTAGGATCTATAACAGAGTCTTGTAAGCAGGCCAGTTAACTCTTTGCATACCCACTGTTTTCAGCATTTCACAGAATTTATACATTTGTGATAGTTATTCAGAAACCTATATGCTCTGTATTTTAACTTTCCATACGCCATCAAAATTTGAGACTGCACACTAAAGAATTATAAATGTTGTTTTCAAGAAGATGGAAACATACAAGGATTTTAGAGATGACAGAATAAAATATAGAGAAATTAAATGCTCCATCTCCTCCCTTCTATCAATCCTATCTTGCCTGTACAGAAGGATTGCTTCTGCTCCCATTGAAGTTAGCAGAGTTCCAGCATCTGGGCAGTTTTCCACCAGTCCAGTGTCTGTGAAAGTGACTGGGTGCACTTTAGGAAAGCCACATACACTGAATAGATGTAAATGACTACAAGAAAGTGGTGGATAACATCTGACAGCAAGCAGAATCACACTCTCAATGCAGTGTTTAACCTCACACTGGGATGTACCTTATACTTAAGGTGTTCCTTTAAAAATACTCCCTTTTATTTAATGTAGAAATAATTCTAGTGAAAATATTATTCTACAAGTTAATGTTATGTTTCTTCCCCTCAGTGCTTCCAACTTTCACAGCTTTGTGTTATTACCTGACTGGTTAGCTTGGACACTTCCTTTGCCAGCTCAATGTCTGGTCGTCCCAGCATGGTTACACCAAGGCCAGCTTCTCCACGCTTTTTATATTCAATCTAACAAAGAACAAATATTTATGTATATTTTAGTACTAATGAAACACTCTTTTGCATGTTCTATAATATTGTTTTAATAGTAAAATTTAAAAAATTAACTCACATCACTAATTAACTTAGCAGCCTGAGTTGCTTTCTTAATATCTGGGCGATCTGCAATAGGTGTGTAGTGGAGCTTTGACTTGGCATCTTTCTTGTATTCAACCTGATCCACGATGACAAAGGAAAAAAAGATTACTGAGTTTGTTCATGAGGAAATTACCTAATAATGACATAGCAATGTTGCTGGGAAAGCATATGGGATTTTTTAAAATATGATTTTATAAAGAATCGATTTGGGAATCTGTTTTTGCACATGGTCAAATGGCACAAGAAATGAGCATACGCGATTCTGTCTATATTTGAAGGAAAAATAAGTTATTTACGTGCTTTGTATCAGCCTATTTCACATTATTAACGATAAACATGATTTTCAACGGCATTCTTTATTTAAGTGCAATTTTACATCTGTATAAATTTGTAGCTTTTTCCATTAGAATTATACCTGGATGTGGAGGCTGGGAGAAACCCAGAAGTGAGTGAATTTTTGTCAAGTGACTTCGATTTAATTTCCTTACGCAAACCAGTTAAATCATGAAAACAAACTTACTGTACTCTGCTTTTTAGCAACTTCCATGGCATGTTTCACTTCAGGAGGCTCCAGCATGATAGAATAATTAGACTTGCCTTTCTCCTTCACAAATTTCTTTTTATAGTTTGTCTATGAAGAACAAAAAGGGCTATGAGTGATTTTTTCTTTATTTCACAGGGAGGTAAATGCTACTGAAGCTTACAAACAAGTTCACTGAAGCTGTTAAGACAGATAAAATGCAGTGTCTTAAGCCTCAAATATTAAGGCTGCTGTGTATTTATGGTAATTTACATTTCACATTCCATAAACTGGCTATTTGGAGGATCTTTGTTTAAACTGTGTTCTATTTAAAAATGAAACCTGAATTAAGGACACTCATCCATTTGCACTCAAGTCTGTCTCTTTTCTCCAGAGTATTTCAACAATATTTCAATTGTTCCCACAATTCCAAATTCTAACAGTTTATCTTTGCTGAATCCTTGCCCATCTAATGATAAGACTCAGCCATGTAGACTCAGCTATAAAACACTCTCATCAATTACAGGCACCAGCTATCAATCTCATGACAAATTAGTATTGCAGGAGTTACTTACATCGCTGACATTCTTGGTCACCTCTTTCACATGAGCAGTGTCTCTTGTCTCAGGTAGGGTTGTGTAAGACCCACGTGGTAGCTGTTTCTTGCTGTGTTCTTTGTATTTGTTCTGAAATCATAGGAGAAAAATAGGTTAAAAAAAACAACACACACACACACCCTGACCCAATAGTTAGAGGATATACATAAATGTGAATAAATAACTTTCAGATGTGTTACCTCAGATACCAGAGAGCTGACATTCTTAGCCAGGAGGATCTGAGGAGTATCTGGAACAACCAGGCATGTTCCTCGAGCTTTGTTGTGCTTCTCTTTGTATTTTATCTAGCAAGGAGAAAATGTATCATTTTAAGCATTGGTTTGTGATGATTTCAAAAGAGATTGCTGTTGTTCTCACAGCTTTTTAGTGCAAAAGGTGCAGATCATTTTATATTTTGACGTTTTCCAAGACAAATTTGTTCCAGGCTCCAAACCCATATAGCTCTCAAGTGGAATATTACTAATATGTGAAATGTATTAATCCAATACATTTCTAATAATTCTTCAAGATATACTGCATTAAGAACAAGTTAGGACAAGTTTACTTTTTGTTGTTATTTTGTTTTGTTTTGTTTACTCCAGGCAACATTTTCATTTCAGTAAGGTTAATCTATAGGTAAGAAAAGCTCTAGTGTATTCAGGCAATGTTAAAATTTAAATATTTATTTAATTGCAAAGACCATATATACGTCCAGTAACGTTTACAAGATCAAATTTATTCAGATTTCACCAGTTTGTCAATGAAATAAATTAATTAAATAATTGGTACTGAGCAAAGCTGTTTAAACCATAGAATCACAGAATGGCCTGGGTTGCAAAGGCCCACAGCGCTCACCCAGCCCCAACCCCCTGCTGTGTGCAGGTCGCCAACCAGCAGCCCAGGCTGCCCAGAGCCACATCCAGCCTGGCCTTGTGTGCCTGCAGGGATGGGGCATCCACAGCCTCCTTGGGCAGCCTGTGCCAGTGCCTCACTGCATTCTTAATCCAAACAGCCAACAAAGTAGCTTTTGTAGTAAGTTCAAGAAAAATGAAGAAGTGAATGCTCAAGTACTTACATCACTTGCCAGGATGGCGTTGTTTAAAGCCAACACTGTGTTCTTATCATCTGTGACAGAGAGTTTGCATCCCTTCAGGAATTCTCGGTCCAGTTTGTATTCGTACTGCAGAAATCAACAATGAGATTAGAAAAAAAGAAAAAGAATCCCAGATCTACTACAAATTTTAACTGTGAAAAGGAAAAATGAAGGGAAAGGTAATATTCAGGTTGTTCAGACTTTCTTACATCACTCTGCTGCAGAGATGACTTGGCTGCTTGGACAAAGTCAGGCCTATCAGCAATCCAGTGCCAGTGAGCCTTGGCTGCTTCATATTTCTTCTTATAATCCAGCTGTTCACAGGCAAACATGAAGAAAAAAACAAAAATTTAATGCTGTGTACTTGACAGATGAAATTCATATAAATGCAATTTCTCTTTCAGTTTGGATAAGTAAAAGATGTAAGAAATTACATCCAGATCAGATTAGGGTTTGAATTACGTACAATCCTGGAGAAATCCATTTACTCTAGTTAATCAATTGCTGGGTCAATAAAGTTACATGAGTGACTGAAATGATGTTTTAACTTTGAGGAAGGTGAGTGCTTTCAGTTCTTTGCTTATTGCAGTGGACGTTGGGCCACCAATAATTACCACCAATAATTAAAAACAAATGAGAGCTTCTCATTAAGCTCTCACTCTGTCTACAAGAATAATACCACATTTTTTTTCAAAAAAGGGCAAAGCTAGAACAGTAGGTGTAGGACATACAGGAAATCTCAGATGATCTCAAGAACTTGCAAGAATGAGTACTTTAGTATGAAACATGTTAACATATATTTAATTCAAGCAGCATAAGAACTAGAAATCATGTCCAAGCTCAAAGAATTTCAATAGAATTTAAAATAATTTCCCTTGTCACCACTGCTGGTCTCAACCACTGTGCATACCAGAAGTACAGTACTGATCAAATTGAACTCACGTTGCTGTTCAGCTTGTAAGCATGCCGTGGAGTTTTAATATGAACTGAGTCTGCTACAACATTGCAGTGGGATTTATTCCTCTCATACACTTCTTTGTATTTCAGCTAAAGAAAGAAAACATAAAAAAGGCTTACAAAGATAGTAACACATAAAATCTAGCAGCTTCAGTAAGAAAAGCAGCAAAACATAAAACCACAATATTAAAAATTGCTCCTGTAAAGATAAAATCTTCATGGAAAAAAGAAATTTCATCAATACAACATAGCATCAACTGTCTGCTGGAAAGAAGGGCCCTCACCAAGGAATGTCTAACGCAGCAGGCAGAACCCACCATGAAGCAGACTAACAAAATCCACACACGAATGGTAATTCTGTCTGCTTCTACTTTCCTGCACCCAATAGAAATGCTTCAAAGAAACCTACCTTCTCATGGGCACACTCAGTGTCTTCTAAAAATCCCTTTACAGATTCTGAAATGTAGCACTTATTTTGGAACCAGTGCATTTCAATTCAGAGATCACTTTTGAAAAAATCTTTGTTTATTAATGATCCACTACTGTGGATCAGATACCAAATCCAGCCTTGAATTTTACTGAGGGCCACTCTAACCCAGCAGAAACATTCCAAGAGCTACTGCAGAACCTGACATGAAAAAGGTTTTTCATGTTTTTCAGAACAGACATTATATACATCCAGAGTTTTATATGCAAGCAAAATCAACACTCTAATGAGAAGCCATTTCTTATGCCAGTTTTACAGATGTTAAAACACTACTTATCAAGGTAAGAAGTACACTGTGTGTGTGTGTGCTTTTGGTGATTCACTTACATCACTTATTCTGTCCTTGACTTTGCGCACGTGCAGCAGCATAGGGGTATCATGAATTGTAGTATAGCCTTTAGGCTTTGCTTTGTTGTATTCCAACTTGTAAATAATCTGCAGAGACAAATCAGAGACCACATTATTGTGTGACAATCTTGGTGTCAGTGGAAAAAAAAAGAAAATCAGGATGAGAAACATTTTTTTTTTTAAGTGACTGATTGAAATTATTATTTTCCAAGGGCAGAATTTGGGAAGGAAGTATAGTTGTAAGGGACTGAGCACACTTACATCACTGATCTGCTTGTTGACTTTTGCAGTCCTTAAGTTTTCTGGAGTATCCACAACTGTGGTATACTTATCTTTCTTCTTTTCATAGTCCTTTTTGTACTCAACCTAGTGATTGGCAAAGAGACCACGTTAAGCACACAAACCAAGGGAAAGCAGCTCCAGGAGATACATGTTTACATTCACACAAGAAATTGCAAAACCCTTTCACAAAAGCCAATAAAAACTGAACATGCAAAACAAACCAAACACTGCAGATCTCGTATCTGCCCTAGAGGCTGTCTGTTTGCACAGTTATTTTGTATTTCTTTCACTGAATCATAAAACTTCAGTCCATGGCTGAGTGAATAAAGCAACCTCAGCAGATCAGTGATTTTTTTAATTCATTATGGGATGAGATCTTATTTTAAGATATTCGCCAGAACAAAGAGAGATGTAAAACATCTTACACAACAGCATCCATTGAACCATCACAATGCCAGGCTCCTTTAAAGTCATTGGCAGCAGCATCTGTCTTAATAATTTCTTAAAGATTACCTTATTTTACTGAGGACTGAACAGTTTTCAGAGAATTCAGTGAGAACAGACTGTACCTCAAGAATGGTAATCCACTGTAGATAGCCTCAGGGCAGGTAGAAGAGGTTGGAACATACATTTAAAAAGGAATTTCCATGCTTTCTCTTGGATCAGAAAATAAAACCATGCTTTTGAACAGGACTGAGACTGACAAAATATCGGTAATTATATACAAACAACAAATCAAAAAAGAACACCCATTCAGATGAATATCCAGGTCAGGCAAAGTGCTGTATTTTTCCTTCAAACACACTCAAGCTTACCTGCAAGGAGTTTTTAATGAGGTAATAAATGGATATCCACTGATCAACTGGATATAAATGTCTAGTAACGGCCTTTGGTTCTATAATACTAATGGACTTTATTAACTGAGCCTGTGGTGACAACTCCCTCACTGTCATGTAACTGGTTTCTACTGTTGCATTTCCAGTGATAATTTATACATTAAATGCCAGTTTCATCAGCCCAGTCAGAAAATGTGCTTGCCTCTGAAAGTAGGAAGGTTACTGCTAGCAGATCTCATTTCTGAGCAATATAAATATGTATCAGTTACTCAACAAATCACCTTTTTACCCAACTGTTACATCGAATTCCAGTTGCACAGGAATCCAGATTAAACGAAGACAATACAGAAAGTTATTTCCTTGTAATAATAGCAGAATCATTTAGAGGCCTTTTTTCATATCATCAGAAATGATACCAAAGGTTCTTTTTCTGTGTGAGCAGATGAATCATATTCTCTGCATTCAACTCTTACAAAAGATGAAAGCAGAAATGTATTTTTGTTTATAAACACTCAGTACATGACTGCATGAGGGCTGGTATGCTAGCCTTATTTCAAAGGGTTGTGAGGCCATGGCACTACATCCCAGAGCATTGGTTACCCCATCCCTGGAGGTGCCCCAGGCCGTGGATGGGCTCTGGGCAGCCAGAGCTGGGGGGGCAGCCAGCCCACAGCAGGGCTGGGGATGGAAAGGCTCTGAGGTCTCTTCCAACCCAACCGTGCTATGATTGTATGATCTTCAATGCATGGAAAATCGCTCTTTATGTAAGTATGAAATGAAGAAAAGATGACAAGAGCAGCCTAAGCTAAGTGATGTTCAAGCCCCAGTAAATGCTTTTCCAGATAGTTTGGGTTTTAAACTATTTTATCATAGACATACCGTTCTGCACATGGACAAAACTTTGGAGTCTGTCACCTGTGGAAGCTCAGAGAACTCACAAGCATAAAAAGACCAAGCAACTAAATGGTAGTACTAATGTCTCCTACAGCAGCAGTTCTTCGTATTACCTGGCTCCATAAGTATGAGTTGTAGAGTGCTGTCAGGATATCTGGCCTCAGAATTTCATTACACCCTTGTTTCAGGAGCATCTTGGCAAGGGACTTATAACTGTTCTGTTCATGCAAATGGCAACGAAGCACAAAAGAGACTTGTGAACACCATAAACAATAAGACAGCTCTAGATCCCTGACACCTTGAGAGTGGAGAGATTTAGGCACAGTACTGTATGTATTCATTCCGATGTGCATACAATTTACATCTATGTAATTAAGAGTATACACTGAAAGATTTGCTTATTATATTGAGGAAATTATGAGAATGTTTTTGGGGAGATAATAGTAAATTACAGATAAAGGCATGGGCACTCAAAAATTCAACATGCCACTGCTGCTTTCTCTAGAAATAAGTAAGAAGATAGTATTTGTGGAAGCCAATGAAAGAGAGCTAATAAATAAATGCATGACACAGCATGCATTTTTTAAAACCTCTCCATTGACTTCAACAGGCATTAGATTGGAAATTAATTGAATATGATGTCAATTGATGCACAGTACATGAAAGTACATACAGTAGAGATTAGCTCACTCAAAAAGTAACAATCCTTTTTGGGTGGCAAAACTAAGACTATCTGATCTGAACTAAAACATCACAATATCACAGGTGAAACCTCTGATACTGCCAGCTGTAAACATTTCACACAGACAGAGTAGCTGGGAGTGAACCAGGCACTTTCTGGCAGCACTGGCAAGTGCTCCTACGGTACCTGACTGCTCAGTGTAGTCCCCCACTTGGCCAGGAGGTTCTTAGGATCATCCACAATAACGCTGTACCTATCTTTGAGCTTCTCATAGGCAGCTTTATATAATTTCTGCTCAGAATAGCATAACAAATTGAGATCACAGATGAATCATTTAAACCTCTTCATATGAAATATTCAAAGGCAAGAATTGAAGTACATATCCAAAGTAGAAAATTTATTATTATTTAAAAAAAAAAAACACAAAAAAAAACCACAAAGAAGAAAGAAGAAAAAAACCCAGAAAAATATGCCAAAATAACACATGCAACTCTAAATTTTATCTGGAAGGCCTAACTTACAATTTAAAGATACCTTCAACCCTGTTCCTGTCAATCTTCAAGAAGCCATTTGATAACTTACTTCCTTCATGAAAAAGAGCTGCTGAAACAGCCCTGTATGGAACTAGATTCTTGATTTGAATACAAAGAGAGCGTGATGAGACAGAAGGATGAATTACAGAGTTATACTGTCATCAGACTTTCTGTAAGCAAAAACTTTAATCCATCATGAAGACATCACCCACATAACAGAGGACATTTAAGTAAATTTATTTCAATGTATGGGCCCTCCTGCTAAGATTTTTCTCTTCCACGTCTTTTGTAATAATTTGTTCCTTATTTGTTCTACCAAAGAACAGTAAGACTAAACATTAACAATCTTCCATCACAAACTGTGGTTCACTGCTCATCAGATTGAACATTAAATTGTAGCAATAATTTCTGCAATTAACCAGATTGCTGGGTTGTTTTATTTTTCTCCCCCTCTATGGGACTGGTTTGTAAGCCAACTCTAAGCTGGTAAGAATTCACCCACACCACATAGATTTTCAGGGGTCTTTTTCCTAAGCATTCAGTGCCACTTCTAGCAACTAATTGATGATTTTAATATTCCTAATACATTAAGTTCATTGCTTCTTTAGCACAGCAGAAAACCACTAAGTAGTAGAGTCAGAGAATTCAAGTATCAGAAATGAAACTGAGCTATGATTACTTTGGCCACAATACTATCTAATACTATCTTAATACTATGACTATACTATACTCATCATACTATGCTTTAATTCTCTTTATACCTTTTTCAACACTGCACTCAACAGCTTTTACTCAGTGTTACTCAGCAAGTAATATTATCAAGTTAGCAGCTCTTTACTGGTCAGCAAAGATAAGATTTCACTTTTCAGTTACTGCAAATCTGTTCTGTGCTAACATTCAAGAAGGTCACAGGAACAACCTCGCATTTCCTGATTTCAGTCTGACCTTAAGACATCGTTAGCTCTGAATCTGTTTTTATTTATCTGCAAATTCATAAGGGCAATCAACCCTTGATTCCATTTTAACCGAAATCTTTAACACTTACCGCATCCAGCAACTGAGTTGCATGTTTAAAATGCCTGTTAATTGGAGAGTCAGCTACGTACTGGAAATGAGACTTCGTCTTTTCAAACGTCTCCTTGTACTTATGCTGTAGGAAGAAAAGCACAGATATATATCCCAGAGTTAAATCAAGATTATTTTAGAATTCTAGAAACTTTCTGCAGCAAAATATTGCTGATTTAATTATTTAACTCAACTACAAGCAAAAAAAAATTACTGCAAAATAGCTGTAAATGTACATGTAAATAAGTGTAAGTCTATGATATCTAAGTAAGTCTATGATATCTAAGTAAGTCTA
>JAPSGF010000040.1:6817493-6838912 GCA_035772895.1 Perdix hodgsoniae
TATCTAAGTAAGTCTATGATATCTAAGTAAGTCTATGATATCTAAGTCTATAAGTATACACACACACATGTAAATCTTACAGAATGGAACTATCATAGCAAGCACTCAATGGAAGCATCAAATCTTGATAACCTTAAAGCCTGATTTCTAGAATCACTATGAAAATGACAATGGAACAGAAACCTTTACAGGGACCACAGGGGATAAGCAAAAGATCATTTTGCTTCATTTTTCTTTCACACTAAGAATTGAAATCACAGATCTTTTCTCAAGTTCTACCATGACAAATTCATATCAATATCTAGGCCAGAATTGGATTCTCCAAAATATAAAAATAAAATAAAATAAAAAACATTTAGCAACATTTCAGGATGTTTTACTTACTCCACTGTAGAGCACTTTATTCTTTCCTGCCAAAGTAAAATCTGGTGTATCCCATGCATAACAGCCGATGCCTCTGAGCCACGATAAGTCTTCCTTGTATTTAACCTTTAGAAAAGAAACAAAAGATGCCTTCACTTTCTCAAAAAATAAGACTTGGTTTTCATTTAGGAAACCTATGTATAAAGTTCCGATCTCCCACATCCAGGAACTATTTGAACTCACATCACTAATAGCATCTGTGACGACACGATGATGGAAATGTTCTGGTCGGTCTGGGATTGATCTCCAGATTCCCAGCTGGCTCATATAGTTTTCTTTGTATTTCACCTACAACGAAATTAAGAGAATGAAAAAAATAGATTTTGAGAACAGAACACCTCAACCCATGCAACTTTCAGACATTCTTTGTTTCTGGAGCACCACAACTATAGCAGTGGAAATAAGATTTCCACTTTTTTTCTTTTTTTCTTTAACGTCAAAGGCAATCAAGCACATAATCAAGGAAAGAAAATATTATTAACAGTGCTGATTCTATTTTTCTAATTATTTGATACAGTCAAATAACTAACAACAACATGACTAGCATGTTCTGGGCTATTAAATGACACATTAATTGGAAATTAAAATCTCATATACATACACTGCTAATATCATCTGTGACTTTTCGATGATAGACAATGTCCAAGGCATCTTTCACTGTGTGGTATTTCCCCTTTGTGTTCTCAAAGGTTTCTTTGTAGCGTAGCTGGAAAAAAAAAAAAAGTAATGTATTAAAAACCATATTTTATCTATCAAGAATCATTTTAGTTAAAAATCCTATATCTGAGGAATGATAAAGTTATATGTTGCTTTCCAATATCCTAATGTAAGTCCTGAGGAATTTCAAGAAGCTTCAACTACCTAAAATCAGTTACAATTTGACTGAGTCTTGTGATGAAAATCAGAGATAAAAGGAGTTGGTACATCTATAGCAAAACTTCATCCTACTCTTTCAGATTGCAGACTGAGAAAATATAGCCATGTATTAAGTATTTGATCTCTAAAATAGCAAAAAAAAAAAAAGAAAAAAAAGAAACACTAAACATCCCTTCTTCTATGTTCTGGTCCCAGAAGAAAGCAGGAAGATCATTCCAATCTCAGGAGAAAGACCTTCTCAGAAGAGAAATCCAGTGTGCAAAAGAAGTGATATACTCTTGAAAATCCCTCTTATGAGAGCAGCAAGAAAGATTCCCATCAAAAGAATGGCCTAACAAATATTCCATCAGGATTTCCCAGGGTATCTGGGCAATGTGCAGTGTAAAATGTGTAGCAAAGGTCCCGCTAAAGAGTGAGATCTCTAATTTACTTCTAAATGAAACAATGAGCAAGTTCTCAGGGACACGTAAGTCAACTCCTAAAACCAGAGATGAAATTATCTGTTAAAAGGTACTATATCCTGGCTCCAACATCAATCATTTCACACTGATCTGCACTACTGGGTGATTTCCTATGTAAGCAACTTACTTTTTTCCTTCACTAAGTCAACATGTCAGAGCAAAGCAAAATGAATATGAATTACAATAAAGGTAAGAAAGTATTACAGTGACACCAAGTGAGAACTATTTCTGTAATATCAAATGGAAATGGAAGAGAGGTGACCTAGTTCTTGAACCAAGCTGAGACAATCCCTGGTCTGCATGCTTGTTCCCCACTGACCCCCCCCCCCCCCTTTTTTTTTTGTAGAAACCAAGAAAAATGAGGAGTGAAAGATTCATGCACTACATACATCACTGGCATTCAGGTATGCTCTCTTGGCTCTGATCAAGACTGGTGTGTCAAGAACTGGTGTGTACTTGTCCTTCATCTTCTCATACTGGATCTTATATTTTGTCTAAGAGAAATAGTAAAAGGGAAAAGTTACATCTTCAGTCTTAGAAGCAGTTGCCAGTCTCATATTACATTAACACCTAGAGATGCTATCTGGAGTGCACAAAGTCATTCTTGCAAAGCTCTCTGTCAAAACATTGGGAAATAAACTTGGCTGTTCTATTCATACTAGATGTTCCAGATTTTGCAGCCAATCTGCCACAGATTCTGCAGACAAGTATTTAGAAGCACATATCTTGTAAAATATTTAAGTTCATGAGACATGTGCAGTCATTTACCACAAATTGTAAAGGAAACATGGAACTCAAGTATGAGTTACAATGCTACGTAAAAGGCAAACAGATCTGAGCCTTGAACCCATCATCAGAATTAGAAATGAAACTTCTAAGCAGTTCAGAACACTGGTACCAAACAAAAGACCAATCTTACCTCACTGACCATGTCTTTTACATGCCTGGCATGTGTGAAGGCTGGAGTCTGGCTACCAGCATGGTGATGAGGTCTCTCTTTGGTGGCAAGCTCCACATACAAATACTGCAGCAAGACAGAAAGAATCCCCCCCCAAAAAAATACATTTCAAGTTTTACTTTATCACCCTGAAAAATGACTATAAGTTCACAATGCATAAACACCCAATTTACCCCAGGAAAAACTGGTGAGAATTGCACCCTTTCACTTTCCATATTATCTCAGTCCACCTTTTTCCATCACTCACAGTGTTCTGTAAATATTACCAGTATCTTCAGGAACCCCCAAGTCCAATGCAGGTGACATTAATGCTGCCTCTGCCCTACGTCCGTGCCTCACTTTGATAAAAGCATCCAAACAGTCTCTTTTTTTCTGTTGGGTAACATTTTGTACTAACTCAGCAAGAACTATGTGAATGAAGATAATGAACAAATGGTACAAGTACTTATTCCTCTGACAAAGTCAGAGTTTCAGAGAATCTGAACACAACACACCATGGTTCAGTGCTTTGTTTCAGACAGGCAAAGTTGGATTTGTCCATCACAGAGATATGGTAAACATGAAAAATTACAGCCACTTAACAATGGCCATTTTTAAAACAACCCTCTAGGAATACCATATTGGTTTGAAATGACCTGGAAAGATTTTGCTGTACTTAGATAATATTAAGAAAGAACCCCGATTGCCATTTGTAGAAGTTTTTCACCTGGCTCTGTATTTTTTGTCCTTTCTTGGCTCTTAAGAAGTCAGGTGTGTCAAGGACAGAAGTGTATTTCGTCTTCAGCTCCTTGCCTGCAGCCCTGTAAACCAGCTAGAAAAAAGAAAAGTCTGTGAATGATTTCTTCTCTTACACATATTCATGTAACAGCTGCCCAAACACAGCTTTGCAATTGTAGCATCTCACATATTTCTGAAAACAAAACAGTGAGATCTGAGCTTTCCTTAATTACAGCTACCAAAGATGAATAAAATTAACACAGAACTTACTTCGCTCAAATGGGTTTTTAGTTCCTGAACAGTCCTGTATCCAGGAGTATCCAACACCACACTGTATTTATCCCGCATCTTCTTTGCAGTATCAGTATATACATAATTAGACTGAAAGATAAAGGCAGTATCACTTAGGAAGCTTTCATTATTAGCTGCAAAGAACATCCACAGTGTAAAATAACAGTACTTTGAAACAAATAGTGAGAAGCACAGCAGTACATGCTGTCATTGCTTTTCACTTATTTTCATATACTTCATTTCTTGGATTACATATCACATGTGTCACTAAATGTACTGCTGTTACACATCTATTCTTTTCATAAGAAGAACCTTACCCAAAGCTTACGCAGCTGACGAGCACGGACCATATCAGGAGTATCATAAAGGAAGCAGCCCAAGCCCTGCAACCACTTCAGATCCTCTTTGTATTTATTCTATAAGGCAATTAGGAAAAGAATAACAGAATATTAACTTTGCAGACAAGTTCACTCATCAGTCCTTGAACACAATTACAAAGCAGTTACCTATTACGGAATAGAATAAAAGCCAAATTCCACTTTCAGTCTAAAAGTTCTACATTTAAATACCAGGTATCTTAACAGGAGATACTTACATCACTTGTGATGTCCCCAACATAGCGGCAGTGCAACACCTGAGGAGTAAATGGCAAGGAAATCAAGTGTCCTTGCATCTTAAAGAAATCTGACTTGTAGATCAACTGAAAGACAAAGAAAAAAAATAGTAGATTCCACGTGAGATCCTGCTGAATATTCTAAATATCTTCTGTTTTTATGTTAGAAAGGCACATACATCACTGACAGCTTCCTGTGTTGCTTTGACTTGACGGATTTCTGGCGTGTCTGGAGTAGTATGAATCTTATCCTTGTTCTTGTGGTATGTTGCCCGATACAACCTCTGTATCAAAGACAGAATTCTACATGTTAAAAACTTAAACACAGCAAGAAATTTGGCAGAGTGTAAGTTCTTGTCTTTTTAGGACAGCTCTTTTGCTAGATATTTCAGAACTAATGGGAAAAAAACAGAGAGCAACCATACTTCTAACCAGTCAGACATTTTTTGATAGCAGCAACTCTAACAGCTAAATGTAGAATCTAAGACCCCAATCCTATAAATATGTAAACACATACAAAGAAATGAGTACATATACATAAAGTTACAGAGACTCAATGTCAAAGACACAATTTCTTACATCTTCAACCAAACAGCAGCAGAATGGTTAATAAAATTAGGCTAGAAGTGATTTCACTGTAAGGCAGTAGTTTTACAGGACTGTAGAAAGTTAAGAACATTAAGAAGCCACACTGCCCAACTCCAAGGCTGAATCAACGATCCCCTGCCATTCTTGATGGACATTTGTCTATCCTGTTCTTAAAAGCCTCAGTGAACAAGGATCCTACAGTCTTTCCAGTTAATGTATTTTCATCCCTCAAATTTTGGGCACTATAAATACAAATGAGAACAAATACTGTACCTCATTAATGACTTGATTCACTTTCTTCACATTCTCAAACCCAACATCATTAGGTCCCAGAGTGTAGCCTTTAGCTTTCATATGTTCATAGGCTTCTTTATATTTCAGCTACAAAGTGGCAAAGAAAATCTTTTAGATTCAACAAAAGTATGTAGAAACGAAATTTCCTTTCTAGAACACTGTAGTTCTGGCAATAATTTATGTAGATTTTTAGATTCAGATTTTTAGAGATAGTCAAATGAGCTACATCAGAGCTAAATAGGCATCATCAGTATTATTTTTACCTTTATGATCTCAAGCAAGATTAATAATATTTTAAATTTCCCTTATGTCTAATATGGTATGCACATCTGTCTGAGAAAATTTTTATTTTGATAGCAATTTCTTCAATTCTATTAATGTAAACATTACCAGTGTTGGGAGTTGAGTGCACTAGTAAGAACTGATTGCTGAGGCTAGGCACACCAGAGGTGTCAGCCCTTGTCTGAGCAATGCTGTAGACACATCTGTCTTCAGCACTGCTTTTGTCCTCATTTCCTGGATGGACACTCGTCCTCCCTCACAAGTAGCTCGTCTCTAGCTCTGTTTTGTAGCCTGGTTTCAAGTCCCATCTCTTGGATTTACCTTGCACCTATGCTGTAGGTTGCTTGTCTCCAATTTCTGTTCTGTCTTCTGTACCTCCTGACTGTAAGGACCTGGATGGAAGTTGACCCTCACCTTGTCAGAGACTGCTGATGCAATTGCTATCAGCACCCTGCTCTACCTACCTTACTCACTGGGACTTCACACTGGCTGATGAATTTACTGCTTGTGTCATGGTCACCATAAGTTCCTGGCTCAGGCAAACACATGGAACACACAGAACTACCCCTACTCTTGTTGCTTTCTGGCAACCATTCTCACATCTGAGAAATAACTGCCTCAACAGTTGTGTACTCCTAGAAAACAGGCACCAAATTTTCCCTGGTAACTCATGTTACAGAAGGACACAGTACATTACTTACATCACTGCCAATGTACTGGACGTGTTTAGCATGCTGGAAGCCAGGGGTATCTTTGGGAAGACTGTATCCAGTAGGCAGAGCTTTCAAACCAGCCCAGCGATACAAATTCTGTAAAGAAGCAGGGGGAGGAAAAGAGAGGGAGAGTCTTTGAGACAACTGTGTGTAGTATTTGACAATATTCATTAGCTACAAAGAACATCTCTTACACACACTTGGCAACAGATTTCCCAAATATCTGTACTATAATGCTGCTTGCAGATTAAATAAGGACACTGTCCCACTTTATTTTCATGCAGTGAAATCCAGCTTCCATATCTGAAGAGCTAAATAAAGACTAGCATTTAAAGACTCTAGGTTTTGAATCTCAGAAAACAGACTTGCAGAAAGGAAAGATCGAGAGAAAGTATGAAAATGTATCAAACAGAAGAATGTGGAGGTTTTTTTTTTTTGGGGGGGGGGGGGGCATTCTGATGAAAAGAGTTTTTATACTTACTTCACTCTGTATCTTGTTTGCATGATGTGCCCGCTCCAAATCCACTGTTTTGTTAGTAGGAATCAATTTGCCTCTAACTTTATTTAAATAGTCACCACGATAGATAACCTGAGAAAAAGTAATTAGAGGAGAGTGATAATGGTGATGTTTTGTCACAGTATGTATTATTTGCATACACATGGGAGTATCTTCCAAAAAACTGGATGAAAGTCTTTTGAATTCAGGCAATTAATGATTTTAGTGACTGCAATTTAGTGATTAAATATATAGTGATGCCTTAAAAAAGGTAGGGTCAATGAGCTGTAGATAATAAGCAAAGAAATAATGACTACATACATTAAAGTGACATTTCCAGGACCTGTGAAGAAATGGCACTTACTTCACTAGCATTCAAGCCACTGAGGATACTCTGGACATAGACTGGAGTGTCCATGACCACAGTGTATTTGCTCTTCTTTTTTTCTGCATCAGATTTGTACTTGATCTGTAGAGAGAAATTCAAGAACTCTAGTCAGTAAGACTAGTTATTGTTAACTGATTTTATTATATTTTTATATTTACAGTAGTTACTATTTATTTTATTAGTTACTTATTCTACTCATGAATCAGCATTAACACAGAAAATGCCTCGAAATTAAGGCTACATGAATAAATATGGCACCTGACTCATCAAGAACTCCTATCAAGCAACAGTGGGAGATGTCATCAGAATATTCATACACACCATGTGATGTGCACCCAACCTACTTCTGATACACAACTTAATAGGGGGCATACAATCAGGAAAAGCGTAATGATTATTCTCTCATTTTAAAGCCTTAATCCCAACTAAAGATATCTTTATATTAATGGAGTCAACAGCTTCACCCAGTTTAGCACTGCTTGCAAATTTACTTGGATGCAGGACTTGAATGTGTACTAAGTCATTTATAAAGACAATGAAGAGAACTGGCTCCAAAATGGAGCCCCAGGAAGACAGCTAGCAGATATTTCAGTAGAGAAGAATATATGACATTTTTCAGACCATATCTGAATTAGAATAAAGCTACTCCATCCTGTTAATACAATACTTTGAAAAATATTAAGAAGTAAGCAGAAACAGTGCGTCCAATTCAGACTCACATCACTGCGAAGGTCGTAGGCATGTTTAGCATGGAGAATCTCAGGAGTGTCCCAAACAAAGCAGCCAATGCCCTTCAGCCAGTTAAGATCATCCTTGTATACCACCTAAGATATCAGAGAAAAGAAGCAATCTAAGAGGTGCAGCATGATCCAACCCTTTCTGTTAAGTCAGTCTGAAACACAACTGCCAAATGCTGGCAGGTTAATGTTTATTGGTTTCTGTCATTTTTTGTTTCAAGAAAATCAAAACAATTCCTTTCAGAATTAAAATGATTTTTCTTCAGCACTTAAAGAACTGCAAAGTTTTGGCCCAGAGCTTATACTGATAACACTGAAATGATGCATTCCAAGCCACACTTCAGGACAGACTGGTTTGTCTGTACGACAAAAACATGATATAGATGCTGTGCAGTTGAGCATAATAGATACGAGTGGAAACCACAGAGCGCCCCAACCAAGTTTCTGCAAAATCATTTCCTTTACAGAGCACACATGCAAGAATCCTTTAAAAAAAAAAAAAGTGAACCACAAAGATTTGTGAACTTACATCACTGATCTGATCAGCTACTTTTCGAACATGTGCATTGATCTGAAGATCAGGGAGGCAGATCCAGTCATGGAGACGTGTGCGGTAATCAATTTCACTGATTTTCTGCTGAGCATCTTTAGCAGCAATTATGTCTACCATGTCAGGAACAATGTGGACTTTGGCTTTATTCTTTTCATAGGTTTCCTTGTACAGACGCTGCAGAATTAAAACATTCACATTAATAATACTGACAAATAGCCTGAATTATTAACTGTTGATAAAGCTGAGGCAAAAGAATGTAGTATTCTACTAATATTTTCATGGATTGTTATAGCTGGAGAACAATCATTTTGCCTATGACTAACATTTCCATCTCATCTACTGTAAAGACATGTAGACAAGGAACCTTCAAGCTTATCATGGTAAGTAAAGGGTGCTAAAATACAATTTGTCAAATTTTCATGGCACTGATGTCAAAAAGAGGTAGGCCAGGCAGTGCAGTGTTTCATATATAAACATATTAGACTTAGAGGTTTAGAACAGACAATTCAACAGTTGATGTAGAAGCCTGAAAAGACATCTGTGGGTGATTACCGTATTTAGCAAATACTGCACTCTGCCAAATGCATACTGAAGTACATTATCTGTGTGTGAATTCTAAGAAAACACCACTTACATCAATATTAAGCTTTCCAACTCTAAGGCACCTTGCTGTATTGGGATCATCCTCAACACTCTTAGGTAGTGTGTACAGAGCTTTAAACTTGTCATATTCTTCTCGGTATTTTACCTAAGCAGATGTAAAGAAAAACAACAAATAACAAATTCCAGTTAGAAAATTGTAATTTTGGAACCAAATCAGTAAGTAAATCAAAACCTATTCAGTTCAGACCAAAAAGTAGAGGAAGCATTTAAAGCAGGATCTCAGTTTTCAATTTTATTTTTAGCTGCAAAGAAAAGGCATTGTAACTACTGGAAAAAGTAACTACAGCTTGCTAGAAGGTTTTTAAATAAATAAATAGTTATTGTTATAGCTCTTTCCTTTAAATCTATCCAAGAGAGTGATCTCTCTTTAGCCTTTGCTCAGTAATGCAACAAATCATGTCCTTCTATAGTCAGTAAAGCATCATTTAAAGACATATAGAACATTTGGTATGCTTCTGACTCAGGCCATTTAGGCTAAAAAAGAACTAACTATAATTTTTCTAGAAGTTGTTTCTATTACTATAAAATGCAACTTTTTTTTCCATGAAAAGGAGCAGCAAAGGACTACCTAACTGCTAGTCAAATTATTCTCACAGAAAAAGGATTTGCTACACATACATATTTAAACTAAAAATAAAAGATTCTACAGTTCTAAGATATTAAAATGCTTTGATATTTAAATGCAAGACATGAATGCTTGAATTGCTAGAATGATCTTATTAAACAATAATCAAAGTGTTTCATTGACTTACAATACTAGCATTATGCTTCAGTTCTTTTGCACGTGCTAGGGATACAGCATCAGGGGGCATCATGTAGCTTGTAGCTTTCACCCTGTCCCAGGCTTCCTTGTAGAGATTCTGTGGGGAATAGAAAGTCTCTATCAGTGAAAAGATTCCCTGGGTAATAATCAATGTCCTCAATATCCCTTCTGTTGTGATGATTACTTTACACCTTAACTATTCACAGAAATTAAGACAGTACAGTACTATAATCTTGATAGCACAAACAAAAGGTAAAGATCCTTCCCGTTAGTCTTATCCATACTCATACAAGAACTCTTTTTGGTTCAGGTGCAACTTTCTTCACAGAATCTATTTATTATTGCTTATATTTTGACAAGACTGAGCCTGACGTTCAGCATCTTCTCCATACTCAGACAATTCAGAGGGCTGTCACTGACTTCGGTAAGTTTTATATTTGTAAACTTTTCAAACAGAGAGGACAAACAAAATAAATACAAAATATCTCAGTAGCACCTTGAGAGAAGAGCACTCACATTGCTAAAAAGATGTTTCAGATTTTGAACTCTTTCAGAGTCCACTGTTTCAGTCACAGTTGTATACTTGTCCTTAGTTTTATGGTAATCTTCTTTGTATTTAACCTATAAAATGAAAGATGGATTCAGTGAACTTGTCTCAATTCTCAGAAGGAGCAAAAGAAAAAAGAAAGAACAGAAAAGAAGGGGACACTCACATCACTGGCATTTATAGTACTCTGCACCGCAGTCACATAGACTGGTGTATCAGTAACAACACCAAAGTTCTGTAAATTCTCTTTTCCAGCAGCTGTATATATTATCTAAGGAAACAGAAAAAAAAAAAAGGTTGAAAATGACCACAAAATTCCCTGCTAGCTTCCTTTAAAATCAGTCTGTCAAAATCAGATAACAGAAGCACAGGATTACAGTCCAAGCAAAATCAACTTGAAGTTACTGCTGTACTGAAGAAATGCTTCTATACAGGAACACAGCAAGTATGAACCATGTAATAAAGAAAATTGTAGATAATTGTAAAGCATGTCTAGGCTAAGAGAACAACCAGCAAAGCAACAGATACCCTTCTCCCAACATAAATAACTTAACTGAGGTATCTTGTGTACAGAGTTCTACACAAAATAAGTGTGACCTTCTCACTGTTAAAAACCAAAATGCTGCAGTACTTCCATTCTCCCAGTTTTTCTGCTTTTTTAGCAACAAGAATTATCAAGACTTCACAGTCTAAGCTGCAAGATTGCATTGCAATGATTAGAAAAAGTATTTTGGATGTAATTATTTCATTCTGCTTTCAAGTAGGAGAAGTGTAAGTCCCAGTGAATCATAAATGAAGGAAAAAAAATCTTATATATATGTTTACTTATTTGAGGGCAACTTGCTTACTTGGCTCTGGAGGTCATATGATTTTTTAGCATGCAGGATTTGTGGAGTATCCCAGACATAGCATCCAATTCCTTTCAGCCAATTTAAGTCATCTTTATACACCACCTATACAGGGAAAAAAAAAAAACAAAAAAACACACCTAATTAGTTAGGAAGAAATTTGCCCGTTTGAAGAAAATACTGTTATTTTTTTACTTTATTCAGCTTTTGCCACTTGTGCAAACTCAATGCACCACAATTCAGGCTTATTCATCAATTACACCTGGAAATTTAAACGTGTGCACAGACAATGCTTGGTATGACCCATTTCACATTGTGAATGATCTTTATCCAGTTTTACATGGAAAAGTAAGCCAATTATACATCATATTAGTAGGCCAGCAAATTAACACATCATTAAATTTTATTAGAAAGGCTTTTTGCCCCAGTAGAGATACTGCTGACTATTTAATATGACATTCAAGTATCATTTGAAGCTGTAGATTACAACCTCAAAGAGAAGTCTTTTCCATACTCATCCAGGAGGTCTGTGCAAGCTGTCCTGGCTCCTGTGCTAATTAATTGGTGATCACTGCAGCACAGCAACACTTTGACACTACAGTGGTGTATCTGCATCCCATCTCTGCATGTGCCAGATGGCAAGCATTCTACATAGTCTCAACAAGTCAATCTGGTGAACTTTGGGAAGGCTTTGCAAATGTTAACTCAAGTTTTTCCAATTTACAAGTGTGAGAGAAATAAGTAGATCATTAAGTGCCCCCCCCCCCCCCCCAAAAAAATGTAAAAATCTTTAGTACTGTGACACTAAGCAATCTAAGACCATGGTTATCAATTTCATGTTTAAATACTGCAAAAATATCTGAAAGCATTTGATATTTAAATATCTTGAAAAGATGAATTCGTAAGATGTTAAATAAATATGTGAAATACATACATCACTCAGAATTTCCTGGGCCCTTCTTGCTTGAATAACATCATTTTCTTCAGGAGAACAGTTCCAGTGATGGAGGTAAGTTCGGTATTCAAGATCACTGAGGATATACTGGCACTTCTTAGCTAGCACATGATTCATCATATCACTTGGAATATGGACTCTTGTTTTAGTGTCTTCATAATTCTTTCTGTATGCCAACTAAAAAGCAAAGATTGAGGAAAAGGAAAAAAAAGTGAGTAGCGTTCTCCTGCATGATTTTGACTCCAGTAGGCAGCAGGTTATACAGCACAATCTGAGGCTAATCTTAGTTTAGTGACTAAACTCCAATGGGATTCAGTGGGATGAAGTCTGAACTTAGATATTAATCACCATTTATTCTGACAAGGTAGTAGAAAGACAAGAACAGTCTCCTTCACTGACAGATTTAACTGTGTGTGTGAGAGGTAACACTACTTCAAGATAATGCATATGTTAAAAGTTTTTCTTTAATCCAAATCATCTCCCTTTTCAAAAGGAGACATAATATTAGAGATTATATTAACCATGCTCTGCATGACATGTTATACATTCAGTGGTAATAACAAAACACTAAATGTATATTTACCTTTCTGATTCCTCAATTCCTATTTCACTAAAAACATACATATATATATATTTTTTAATTTAATTTTTGCTAATATAGCAGAAGTATCTCAAGCCATACAGTATTTCTTGCTGATCAGATTCTTAATATCAAATAGAAAACTCTAATAGGTCCCGTAGTTTAAAAAAAAATAATCCATCTTAATCTCTCAAATCATTTCAAATTCAAATGGTTCACCCCAAATACATTCAGGAAATCATATGGAAAATACTATTACTGATGTTAATAAGCACAGCATTACTTATGTTCAGTATGAGAGAGACACTAATGATAAAGAAAACAGAAACTACTGGGGGAAGGTTGATTGTCTCCTCACCGCGCTCCTTATTTTCTGGAATGCTAACGAATGAACGACGCTGGGGAAATCTCCAATGTCCTTCCCAGCCAGATAATGGCCTTTCAGCTTCTCATACAGCTCCTTATATTTACGCTGCAAAATAAACATATGGAAATTATAAAGTTCGTGTTCATGAGAGATAAGAAAATAAAAAGAAGGAATGGAAAATTCCTACTAACCTCACTATTCACATAGTTTGCATGCTTGGCTCCAACAAGTGGAATGTATGCTTCATCCAAAGTATACCCAATGGGCTTGCTGATTTCCCAGTCTCTTTTATAAAGTTTCTAGATGAACAGAACACAATACAAACTTTGATAATAAGACCCATTACACTTTCCAAGAGGTCTTTGCTATTTTCACTTATATGGAATATGACTGTTTTTATAGAGCAGTTCCTCTTTCCAGTCATCCCAATAAAGTAAACGAAGAATATTCATTCAGAACACATATTTGGTCTAAGATAGAGCTCCAACCCAGGAGAGTAACAGAGCACAAACTTGAACTCTCTCTAGATTTTCTCTCTTGAAATGGTAACCTGGAATTCATTCATTCTGGGTTTGTCACCCAGAAAAGTAACAGAAATATTCAAAATGTAGAAATGAACTGCTGTTTAAAAGTATAGTATAGAACTGATCTTGATAATCTTACAGATAATTTGTTTGAAATCATTAAAAATTTCCAAGTAAAACTTGTATGTATTATAAGAGCAGTAACTGTGTCAATGGAACTTTTTAAATATATCATGTTTTAAATATCAAAAACACTGACTTTCAAACTAGACTACAAAGATCTGACATATAAATCAGTCACTTACACTTCCAAAAGTAGATACTTTCAATTAAAATTAGTGAGACTGCTGATAAATAACTGCTTAATAACATAAATTACCTAAAATTTTCCTCTCATTAAAAAAAAAAAAAGTAAACTCACATCACAGAATTGCTCCTCCTACTTCCAAACACCACACAGTAGTACTTTGAGATCAGTTTAGTGGGGAAAGAAATGACCCCTAACCTAAATGTCCTAACTAGGAAAAACTAAAAAACTAAGAGATTAAACAACATTTCCAGTGCCCCATGGTAAACTACTGACAGAAACAGAATAGTATTCTGAAGTTCAGTCTATATTCTGTAGCTTTCAAAGCTAACTGCAGCTCAGTTAAGTATTTATCAGGTCTTACATCACTATATAGCAAGGACATGTCTCTGGCATGATTCAGTTCAGGAGTATCATCAGACCCGATGTACTGGCCTTTCTCGAGGTTAAATGTTTCTTTGTATTTTAGCTACGAGAGAAAAGAAATACTGAGTTAATGCCACAATAGAAAGAAATTATCCCAACTAGTCCATCTGTAAGAAGTAGACATTTGTTTTCCGTTACGTGATCACATCTTCAGAAATATTGTATATAGTGCATTTCAACCACTATGGTACACAGACAGATGTCATCAGTGAAACTTTAGTAAAACAGAACATGCTTATCAACAATTAAAAGACAGCAGTCACACCATGAATTCCACTAGCTTACCAAGAACAAGACTCAATTTTAAATCACTATAAGGAAAATCTGTATCAACTGTAAATAAGGGATAAGCTGTGTTTGTCTATGGAAAAATATAAAATGCTTTGTTGTAGCAATATTGTGTTTTTTATATATTCTTACTAAACAGCTTGCCCAATAAAAGTCTACTACAAATAAGCATGCATGTGCTTACACACATAGACACACACACAGCTAAACACAGTACACTCTAGCAAAAGCAATTAAATCATCTACCAATTCTAATAATAGTGAAAGAAAAAAGTGTACATACATCACTCTGGTTGACAGAGTTAATCTTTGCCAAGACAATGTCTGGAGTGTCAACCACACTGGTGAATTTAGAAAAGTTTTCAAGGGCATCTTTCGTATATGCTCTCTGCAAAGAGATGAGATATTTTCTTATACACTGTGAATGAGAAAGAAGAGCTAGCCAAATAACAACTAAAATACCTTCTTACCTTATTTATCAGTTCCTGGGCATGCTTAACTTTCTTATGTTCCACTGAACCCAGAGGAATCCAGCCACAACCACGGAGCCATTCCAAGTCAGATTTATAAATATTCTAAATAATAAAGTTACAACAAGAAAAGGAATTATGTTCATCAGCTTTACGTAAGATGAAAAATGCACTCAGACCAAACAAATTGGAAATTACATGGTATGCATGTAAAATCACTTACATCACTTTGCAGATCATAGGCCTTCCTTGCCTGAATACAATCATTCTGGTCAGGGTGGCATGTCCATTGATGCAGGTAGTGGCGGTAGTCGACATCACTGACCAAAGTCTGGCACTCCTTGGCTGCTACAACTGACATAATATCTGCAGGGATGTGAATTTTGGACTTTGTTTTGTGGTAATTTGATTTATACAATCTGTCATTCTGGATCTCGCCTGCATGTTCAAACCACACCAGTTTTGGATCATCTCTCATACTGGCGACTCCCACGTAGTGACCTCTTTGTTTGACATAGTCAGCTTTGTACTTAAGCTGATGGAAGAGAGGAGAAAAAAGTAAAATAAAATTAAAAAAAAATATATCAATACTGAGTATATCTACTCTTTTTTTAAGCCATGAACAGCCATGGCTTTGTCAACACCAAGAAAAATGAGGATGTTTTATTAAGAGATAGATGCCAACTGCAGTCTGATTTTCAACACATGATCACAGAAAATTAGGAGACAAACAGTAATGTTACTTTGTGCAGTCCTTCCATTTCAAAGTGTGTACTTTTCTAGACCTATATGCTATTTTTCAGTAGGGGGAATTTTCAAAACAAGAGGAAAACCTAACTTGAAAATGTCTGCTAATAAAGCACTCAGCCCCAAATTCCCAGCACATTTTTGTAATGTATTATTTAAGACTGTCTGAAGAGTAGACCTTTCTTTAAGGCATTTACACCACATTATTGACAAAATGTGCACTCAGTAGTTAACCAAGTGTCATGCAAGAGCTTCAACTCTCATTACACAAAACTTTGTAATTTATAGTGCATACCATTTCTCATAGAGGAAACCTCCACAATATGGCAGAAAGTGAAATCAGAGCTATAGATAACAGTCATCATATTTATTATTTTTTTAGAAGCTTATAAAATATGAAATTTTACCTTAGATGACTTTGAAAGGACTGCATCTGGAGAAACTAAAGGTGGAAAAAGAATCTGACCTTTTAAGACCGATATCCATAAAAATCATCATCTCAAAAATGTCTGAATTGTCTGGAGGACAGTGAACTTCATCAATCATAAAACATCCACTGGATGTTATCCCTAATGCAAAGCTTTGCATATCTTTTATTGAACTTGCAAGGCCTTTAACATTTTTAAGCTTCTCAGCACTTGCTCTCCTAATGCAATGAGAAAAATTATTACCTCACTTTGGACATCATTTGAGTGTTTGGCATGACGGATCTGCACAGTGTCAGGAGGTAAGAGATAACCAGTGGCTTTTTCTTTCTCCCAGCTTTCCTTGTATAAACTCTGCGGAAAATAGAAGAGAGGAGAAGGGAGAAATTCAAAACGACTGGAGTTATAGGCATTATTAAACATATGTAAGGTATATAAAAGTGCAAATAAAACAAACCCTTTCTCTAAGGTGTTTTTAATGGGGCAAGTTTTCTAAATCCCTCAGAAGAGATATTAATGTGAGTAGAAACTGTCACATGATCAAGGAGAGAGCACATACCTGATTAAGAATTCTGGCTGCCTCTCGAGCCATATCTAGCTGTGGTGTATCTGTTAGAGTATAATTTGACTTCACCTCATTCCATGCTTTGTGATATTTAATCTAGAACAGAGAAAAAAAACAAGTGTCACATCATCACAGCACATGGAAAACACAATACCAAGGCCTGTATTTTATGCATAAAATAATGTATAAAAACCTGAATTTTCAAGCCTATTAAGTGTGACACATTAAGCACACATCTAAATGGACATATATTTTTAGAGGAAGATATAAAAGGAAAGATTTTATAGAATTTCTCAGAAAATTTGAAAACCTGTTCCACTGCAGCAGGATGGACAGGGAAGTATCTTCAGAAGACGAAGTTGCACCGGTTGTTTGGTCTACAAGGCTCCACAGCCAATTGCCAAACTACAGCAAGAAGTACTTGAACCAGGACAGATTTTAAGTTTTGCAAGATCAGTTCTCTCCATCCAACATAACCTTTACATGAATGCAGAATCCTAGCATCTCCTAACCACTGATGTATACATTGAGCCATGCTCCCAAGGACAGGACATGACCAAATGCGTGCATGAGTTTGAAGAGCAGCACGTTATTTGATTCAGCTTTGTCATTACCATCCTTTTACCACTGTTGGAATTAATCCGAGTGTTTAACTTAGCCTGTTCTCTACCAGAAGCAAATTGAAAAAAGAAGCACAAATTCATGAACTGAAAGGGGGTCGTGTCGCTTCATCTTCACATGCCAGCTTCTCACAGACTTCAAAAACATATGAAGAACAGCAAGCTGACAGCACACCAATTTTTCTAATGATTGTTGTAGCACAGTAATTAAGTGGACAGTTTAAGATTGCACTGACTTAACTGGGAAGGAGTAAGCATTACGGTTGCCACAGTACATGTGGTTATTTATGTTCAATGTAGTCAACTGTCACCAAAGGTCTCAGCCAAGTCAGAAAAGGAAGGGACTGTCACAGAACTAGCAGTGGTTTTCCACAATTCTAGGAGTGATCTTATGCTGGTTGAGGAGCTTCTTCCCACAGACACAATTGAGGGATAGAGACAAAATAGTGACATTCTGTTCAACTTTATGTCAATCATTAACAGAATCCCCAGAGTCTGATCCAGAATTATTTTGCCTTTTTTTTTTTTTAATAAAATACAGCCACACACAGACCAAGTTAACAGCCTGACAAGATGTTAGCAAACTTACATCACTAAGAATTTCACCACTTTTCTTCGCTGTGACATAATCAACTCTGTCTGTCACTGGAGTAAATTGAAGTGTTTCAGCTTTTGTACGATACTTTCTCTGTACAACAGAAAAGATGAAAATACAGTCAGATTACAATGGAATATTTTACAGCCAACACACCAATTCTGCCTATACAGAGGACAAAACAAAGGTTACACTGAAAGAAAAAACACTCTATACGTGATGAATACTGTGGAAATACTCCAGTTGTGTTTTTTGTAATAAAAATAAATGAAACACTGGTGTCTTTAATCATTAAAAAATACTGAAAATTACAACTACTCCTGAGGAAATCTTAAATCTTAAAACTGAGAACTCTTTATAGTTACCTCATTCAATAGATCTCCGGCATGTTTGACATGATTTATTCCAAGTGAATCATTTGGCAACCATCCAATTCCTCGTAGCCATTCTAAATCAGATTTGTAAACAGCCTGAGAAAACAAAACAGAGTTTGTGCTGACATCCACAGTTCCCTGTACAATCCTGCAAGATCCATACAGAATGGCATGCATTCCTGCTGGTTAAAAGGAGAACAGTAATTCCAACTTCATCTAAATTCACTAGCACTACATCTAAATTCACAAATTCTTTAGTACTACCTCTAAATTCAGTAGTCTTCAAATTTAGCACTATGTAATAGTGGCATACACTATGTATGCTAAATAACCAGCAAAGCCAATTCAATGCACTTAGCAGAAGATACCCACTGATTTCACTTAGAGCTGAAGCAGACTAAGAAAAGACAGCACAGTAAGAAGTTAAACTAAGTTTGCATGTTTACTCACATCGCTTTGAAGATCGTAGGCTTTCCTGGCATGTATCACATCATTCTGATCTGGAAGACAGATCCACTGATGCAAGTAATGACGGTAATCAACATCGCTGACCAAAGACTGCCCATGTTTAGCTGATTGGATAGACAGCATATCAACGGGCAGATGGCACTGTGTCTTCCATTTGGCAAAGTGTTTCTTGTATTCTAGTTCACTCTGAACCTTGCCTATGCCAAGGGCAAACTGTATTTTTGTATCTGCTTTTGCATTTGGAACTCCAACATAATGTCCTTTCTGCTTCTCATGATCCAGTTTGTATTTATACTGGGTAAAGAGCAAAGATCACCATTAATAACAGTTATGGGATACTTCTTAAAGCGTATGGAAAGCTAGATGCCTCTTTTTGCACTTACATCACTAGCAATTTCTCTGGAAGCTTTGGCTGCTTTAATTGGGATTGCGTCTGCTCTCAAATCATAACTCATCTTCACTTCATCCCAGGCTTCTCTATACAGTTTCTGAAAAGACAGTACAATGTCACACATAGACTAGATACCCTAGCATTTGTCATTAAAGAAACATGCACTACACTGTCATTTGTTTGCTGAAATGTGGTATTTTTGGGGGAGCATCACTTCTGCTTTTAGCTATAAACACTGCTTGTCAGTACATGCACAGAGGCTGTAACACACCACTGTTTCAACCTATACAGCATAGAAAGCTGTTTGTAAAAGTTCTGAAGATATTTATATCCTCTCTTCCATTTAATGAAGTACTGTCTCCGTGGTGCATTGTACTATCATTCCTGAACAGCTGCATGCAAGCATTTATTTTAGACTGTCCAAATACTTCAAGAATGCTCAGTAGAGGGAAGGGAACGTTGTAAGCTGCATATAAGGAAAGATTTCAAGAAGATTCACGTGACTTAACCCACAAGTTTCTAAGTAACATCTTAGAAAGTTAAAATTCAGAGTTTACTGTTTTAATGTAGAAAGTAGAACAATAAACATACCTGGCTATAATTATGAGCATTAGACCTGGCTAGGTTGATTTCAGGTGTGTCCGGCATAATATGGATCATAGTCTTGTCCTTTTCCCAGGCTTCTTTGTATTTTGGCTGTTAAAATAATTCATTTTGTATTTAAAATATGGAACTGCGCTTTTCAATAACACAAAATCCCATAAATCTCACATAAATTATCATCTCCAAAAAATAAAACATCTTGAAAAGCGTAAGGCAACTTAAAATACCAGTGATCAATTTTACATTTTTAACAGAGAGATTTCTGTTTAACTGTTTATCACCTCCAAAGAATGAACGAATTCAAGAACATCGTAACGTACAATACTGAGCTGTTCAGCATTCACTTTAGCTAGAAGAATGTCTGGAGAATCGACGACACTGGTGTACTTCACGCTGTCAATAGGTGTGCGATACACCTTGTCACTCAGGAGATCCTGGGCATGTTTCACTCTCTGAATACCTGGAGAATCATTAGGCAACCAGCCAATTCCACGGAGCCATTCTAGGTCTGACTTATAAATGGCCTGTGTTGGAGACGGTCAGAAAAATAAAACGCTGTGTTAAAAATGACGGTCTTAATTATTTTAGACTAAATAAAGAAGGATATGTTTTACAAAACTGCCAGTCAGCTAGACCTAGATTAATCCTTTATACACAAGAGATATTCGGAGCAATAAGTAAGCTTGAGAAGAAGACCTAAGTAAGCTAATAAATTAAGCAGTATATTCAAAAACTTATGAAAATAAATAGCGGAGAAGCAAATGAACAGAATGGATGTTAAGGATGACAATGGGTCTTTCTGCTCCCTCCAAAATATGCATTCCTCTAGATGCTTCAATGATTTAAGGGTCCAAATAAGAAAACATGCTGCCCATTGTGAAAGATAGGCAATAAATAAATAAATAAATAAATGAACTGAGATACTGAGGAGTAGAGCTGATCAGCAGATCTCCTGAAGTGGCAGCAGGCAACATTATCTTAATTTCAATCAACCAAATTTTTCAACAGGGAACATGAAACTCACCACTGAAGCTCAAGTGAAATAGAGGAAGAGACTGTTGCCTGATTAAGTTGTAAAGCCAAAGCGCAAAAGCAGCTGCATTTACTCCGCTTGCTTTGAAATCACTAGAATATCTTAGCAGCAATCTTACATAGTGCTCATGATAACAAATTTTCAAGTAGACTCAGGTAAACAAAAACAATAAACTCATCAGATAACAAGCAATAAACACTTGTTATCTACGAAGTACTGAGAACAGCAGATTCTTTATCACCTCCAAATTACATACTCAAAAAGAATGTGAAACACAACAGACACACATTAAGTCCCGTAAAAGTTTACAGATAATACCAAGAATGAAAAAGACGAGACTGTAGGAGAAACTGTTCTAAAGATCAAACATCTGTGTAAAATGAAATAATAACATTAATACATGCCAGATCCTCATACATACGTACATCACTCTGTAGGTCGTAGGCTTTCCTCGCGTGCACCACATCATT
>JAPSGF010000040.1:6875478-6913787 GCA_035772895.1 Perdix hodgsoniae
TACCTTTCTCTACAATAACACATCAATGATCTGTGATCAAGCAGGATTGACTTAACAATGCAAAATATTTAAATAAAACAGTACATTACATCAACTTCTTATTGAAATACCTTTTTCCCTTCTTTACATGCATGAAGGGTCAAGGAGACAGCATTATGTCAATACACTGACATACTACACAGTAAGGATTCTATTTGCAGTTAATGCTGAATAAATTAGATAGTCCTAAAGACTCAAATCTGCTGAATAAGTCACAACTGAACAGTGAGGCACAGATTGCAAATGCTAGATACCTGTATATTTTAATTGCATTCTGGTATGGTGATCTTTATAACAAATGTACACTAAGTAACTAAAATATTCCTTCATTTACTGGATCTAAAGCAACTTACATCACTTCTATTTTTGGCATTAGATTTTGCTAAAGTGATATTCATGGCATCTGGGATACTTGTGAACTTAATAGTATCTGGGTGCTGCCGGTACTTCTTTTCACTCAGTATTTCAGAAGCTTTCTTGTTCTTTTCAGACTCCAAAGATCCCAAAGGACTCCATCCAATGCCTCTGAGCCACTGTAGATCTGACTTGTACAGATTCTGTTAAGGAATAAATAAATAAATAAAAATCATAGTATACATTCTTTCACTGTCCGTGTATTAAAGCATATTAAAAGACTAACTGGTGTATTATCCTCAATTTGAACTTCAGTGCTGTCAAGAGCGAGTTATTAAAGATACTTTTCAAAAAGTAGTAAGTATTTTACATAAAACGAAAAAAATCAAATTCAGAGAAGACTTACATCACTCTGTAGTTCATAGACCCTCTTTGCTTGGGTGACATCATTTTGGTCTGGTAGACAAGTCCAGCGGTGTAGCATGTGTTTGTAGTCTACATCACTAACCAATTCCTGACATTTCTTAGCCAGAAGGAAGCCTAACATATCCACAGGCATGTTAAACTTTGTCTTCCACTTCTCAAAATCTTTCTTATACTCCCTCTCGCTCTGCATCTTAGCTACTTGCATAGACCACATCATCTTCGGATCATCCTGTAAGCTCCGGAATCCAATGTGATGTCCCTGCTGCTTGCGGTAACCCTCTTTGTATTTGTACTAAAATTATAAATATTATATTATTGAAATTGCAGTAAGAATCAGGCAGTGATAAAACTTATAAGGCAAATACATTCACTCAGTTTAATGCTCCTCATTACCAATGAAATAAGCAACTTGCTATGGTGTCTCATGTAAAGACAGCAGCCCCTCAATTCATGTGCATCATTTGGTGCCTATGAACGTCTTCCCTGAGAACAAACCGACTCCCCTGGAGAGGAAGAGTGCATGGCTCTAACAGCAGTCTCCTGTGACACTGATTTATACCGTCACAGCCCAAATGCTGTCACACTGCATTATTTTAATAAATAAAACAATCAGCATAAACATTGACCATGTGTCCAATGATTGATGAAATCTCCTCCATAAATACAGGAGTTGATATTAATATCTAGCTATGGTGACACATCTTGTTGTTATTTTCCATATCTACCTCTGAGTTGTAAAGAGGATTTCAAAGTATGAGCACTGGGACCAACTTCCTGATGCTCTGAAGACAACATTCAAAAGAGCAGACAATTCAGATCAAATTGCTCCTAACTTCCTATGATCAGCCACTTCATGGGTGGACCAAAATCTTTTTGAAGTGCCAAAACATAAGAATCACTCTCCTTAAAATGTTCTCTTCACTGACAAAAAATGGACCAGGAATGTTTTTAAATGTTTTTATCAGCTTTTTTTTTTTTTTTTTTTTGCTTACATCACTTGCAATGTCCCTTGAAGCTTTGGCAGCTTTCACTGAAATGGCTTCAGGTGTGAGGTCATAGCCCTTCTTAATCATTTCCTCCCAGTCGAGCTTGTATTGTTTCTAAAATTGAAAATAATTTTGATTAAAAAGCCTTATTAATACATATGTCACCTTCTACTTAGATATTTATTTTGAAATGAAAGGGCACCTTGAAATCGGAAGTAGATTAATTTAACATTAGTTTGAAATGTAAAAGAAAGCATCAAAAAGCTCTACCTGACTGTAGTTTGCCTTGTTCTGTTTTGCCTGTAAAATATCTGGTGTGTCTGGCATCACATGAACTTGAGTTTTATCCTTCTCCCAGGCCTGAGTATAAGCATGCTATTGAAAAAAGGAACATCAGATTATTAGTATAGGTGACAAAGGCCAGGTCTTACAGGGTTTTCACCCTTCTGTCTGTGCACTTCGATTATGGATGGGTAAAAAGCAGAAGATGTTAACTTAGATTTATATTAGTATGTGATGACTCAATCCAGAATCAGTCAAAACAGGATCCAGTCTTGCTTCTATTGAGGCCTACCCAGCAACATTTAACGTCAGTAATTGCCATGTAAGTATGAGAAAAATAGATGCTGGAGAGGTAGCAATGAAAAAAATGAGCAAAAAATTGATTTAATCAATGCTTCTTAGCAGTAACTGAGTATTTCAACTAAGAAAAAAATTGAAAAAGGAGCCATCTTTAAGCAATAGTCATTTTTCCTTGGGGAAACACTGCTATGTAGAAGTAGTGACAGAGACTTAAACAAAGTTTATTAGTTATATATGAGTGTCTGACAAAGGTTCCCCATAAATACTCACTTTATTCATTATATCTGCATTGTGCTTTGCAAGGACCATATCCATGGCATCAGTCTGTTTTGTAAAAGAAAATGTGCTGGGATGCTGTCGGTATTTCCGGTCACTTGCAATTTCTGTAGCTTTCTTAGATTTCTCCACATCCAGAGAACCAACAGGACTCCAACCAATACCTTTGAACCATTCATTGTAATCCTGTTTGTATTCATTCTGCCAGCCAGGAAACAAAAGCAAAGATTACAACTTACAAATGGTTCACACTACATTATTCTTCTTTCCAAAACACTTAAAATGAGAAAAGAAGAAAACAGGTATAGATGCGAATGATAATGAGAAAGAAAACAGAAACTTACATCACTTTGTATCTGATTCATGTTCCTGTACAATTCAAAACTCATTGCATCTGGCAGAAGCATATAGTGGTGTATCAGTCGTTTGTAGTTTGCATTGGTTACACGATCTTGTGCCTCCTTAGCTGCCATAATACTGAGTGCATCAGAAGGTGTTTGGTAATGAGTCTTGCTTGCCTCATAGGCCTTCTTGTATTCACGATCAGACTGCATCTTAGCCACTTGCATATAATGGACAAGTTTAGGATCATCCTGAAGGCTGCGGAAGCCTACAAGCTTTCCCTTGTCTTGTTCATAACCTAATTTGTATTTATACTGTGCAGAGAACAGAGACAGAGATTTTAGTTCAACTTCATTTGTTCAACAAGCAATATCTACCTTATAAGGAAAAAAAAAAAAAGGAAATTAGAATTTTTACACTATTAAACAAACAGTAAGAATATGGAGGTGGTAGTTCTGTCTGCTTCTTGTCACAGTGCTTAACTAGTGTCAAAATTCCCATCAAAACCAGTATTCATAAAACATTTTCTTGAGAAATGCAATTTCCGTATGCTATTTTATTCTGCTTTTGCATGGGGTTCAATGTAACTTGGGATATGATTGCTTTCCAAGCTCATTATAAATGGTACAATGAGAATATGAAGCAGACTGACAAAAATCCAAAGCAACACATTAGATCTGATTTGAAGACAGTCCTTTGGAAAACAGGAACTTATTCTTTCAATATTGGAGCTCAGAGATAACCTTACTAGCTCTAAGATGAACTATCACAAGCACTAGAAGCAGGAGGCATCAACCCACACTGCTCTCTATCATTATGTTTGTATTGCTACCACTGTTCAGCTTGAGTAACAATCTTTAGTGATAGTCTGAGCCACAACCAGAAAACCTGAATTTATATCTGAAGACTGGACATAAACCAACAGATCTGTATAGCACTTCCATGAAGTTAATTTGCTCAAATGAATCATGAATTCAAGATACACCAGATCTTTTTGCATTTGTTTAATTAATAAAACCACTGGGTCGATTTCTTAAATCCTTCCTCAGTCTCTAACCAGCTCTGGACCACGGATTTCACAGACCAAGCATCAGTTCCATTTTCCTTAACTGCTTACTGGTGAGATCTGAGGGACTAGACTGCCCTCACACTTAGAGCAGTGGTAGAGCAAATTGATTTTTCAGTGGCTGCTCCATCTCATATGTCATCAAGAAAGACAGAGGGCTAAAAAAAAAATAATAATAATAATAACTTATCCTTAGGCCCTAATTTCACTGCTCTCCCAGGCTGGTTTCACCACAAGAAAACCCTTGTCACTGATAAACAAAGAATTTCAGAATGGTCACAATTCCAGAAACTTGTATTCTCTGCATTTAATTAAAGATGAAATTTAATAAGGCTATCACTAAAAGAACATCCCAGAAGCATGAGTAATTCAAGGCCATATTTGTTCTTTTCCAATTCTTGCAAGACTAATGTGTGCATTTCTTTCTCCTGAGAGTCTTCCATGCATCTCCTTACCCTTCTAACAGAGAATTTGTACTTTAACCATGCCACAAAATGCATTAGAATAGATCAGAATTATTTACAAACAAGAGGATAAACAGACTTCATACAATTGGCCAAGAAAATGAAATTGGTGGTTGTTTTTTTCCAGAACTTACATCACTAGCAATGTCCCTAGAAGCTTTGGCAGCTTTAATAGGGATAGCATCAGATCTGAGATCGTACCCTTTCTTCCTGGCTTCTTCAAAAGAATGTCTATACATTTTCTGTGAAAGGAAAGAAGAGACATCCTTTAAAAATGCAAAATACACAACATGCACTTAACAAGAAGTCTACTGTATACATTTTATACGTCAGCTCCAGACACAGACTATTCATATGTTTAATATTCTTTGAAAAGCTGTTTAAGCCATTCAGGCACACAAAAACATGAATTCACCTTCAAAATTAACTCCACTTCTTAAACTTACAAATCAATGCAGCTGAACTGCACTATAACCAGTACAAATACCTAAAACAAAAGAGCAAATACCTGCATTTCTTTTAGATATGCACACACACACACACAAAACTGGTGAAAATTTACGTCTAAAAATGAGATTATTTATTCATGTGCAAATAAAGATCTGTATAATTACAATTTTTAGTTAGCATATGCAGATTTAACAAACAGCTACTGAGAAATGGTCTATAATGTTACATAAAGAATAAGTTCAACCTTCCAGAAAAAATTCTGGAAGAATTACACAAAATATTGTGTATTAGAAAATGAAACAATAAATACAGAAACAACATGAATGGTGCTCAAACTGTACTGTTTTGTTGATAATTATTATATTTTAATGACCTACATGAATGCTACATACCTGTGATAAATACTATTGCTTTTTCTTGACAACTTTTGGTATTTAATTTCAGGGAAGGACAGTGGGAAATGGAAAATAGCATTCTGTGGAACCAAAACAGGCTAACAAACTGAGTATTACAGAAACTTTCCTATGCTGTTATTTCTTTCTAATTAAAAAAAAAGGAGCAACTTTTTACAAACAGCACTCACATCACTTATATTAAATGCATTAGCTTTCGCTAAAGCAAACTGTGGAATATCTGGTGTTATGTGAACCTTCTTCTTGTCCTCTTCCCATGCTTGTTTGTATTGGTGCTAGAAGAAAAAAGCAAAAAATGTGTCAGTTTACCAAAAAATTTTAACTGTAACTATTTTTAAGTATCATCTTTCTTTACAGTAATGCAACTGTTAGCATGTTAAGACCACCCATATATTTTCTTTTAATCAGGAATAGCTCTTACAAAGATAACTGTCCAAGTCTGCAATGAAAGTTGAAGAAATACTAATCTTGCTATAATGTTTTATTGCTTGTCTCTTGTCCAGCACTGTGTTCAAGCACATTCAACAACAATCGCTATCAAAGCTAAGTCAGAAGGTATAAGAAGAAGTGTTAAAAGAATAAGCTAATAATCTTCCAAGCAAGGTGGCTAACATCCTATCTCATATAAAATAAGCATCAGTTGAGGGAGAAATCTTCCTTTTCTTAGAGGAAGTAAAATTTAAAGAAAAGGCACCTAAAATCCAGGTGGTCTCTCCAAACACAGTGCACATGAACACAAGGCACTTCTAAAGGACAGCAGTGGATTCTGTCAGTTCAGCAGAAGAATCAGAAAAATCAATATCTCAATATATAAGAGCAGTATTGATATCCAGCAATTCCACATTGATGTAATAGGTATCAGATCATACAGACTATATGTTTAAAAGTTTAAATGGTTTTCAAAAGGGACTCATCGATGTTTTCAGCCCATAAACTTAAACTATTAGAAGTCTACAATCTGTAATGTTGAGTAGACCTTAAGAAGAAATTATTAGGATTATGCTGTGCTTTAAACTGAATCTCAACTATAGGTCAGTGATACAAAGACACAGTAAAGTAAGTTAAAATACAGTGACAGTCAAGTTTTTCATTAGCTACCCAAACTGACAAATACAGAAGTTATTAACCCTAAAGACTGCATCAGGTAAAACTGATACCTCATTTCTGAAAACTGAAATAAAGTTGTGATGAATATTTCCTTACCTCATCCATGACTTTAGCATTATGTAAAGCTAAGGCCATATTCATGGAATCCACAGGAACAGAGTACTTCAACTTGTCTGGATGCTGGCGGTATTTCTTTTCGCTAAGAATTTCCATGGCTTTCTTGTTCTTCTCAGCCTCCAGAGAGCCCAGTGGCATCCATCCAACACCCTTCATACTTTCATCATATTCTGCTCTGTATTGATTCTGGAAGCAGAAGGAAAAGAATTAGATGCACATGTATGTCTGAAAATTTTGACACATCTTCCTTTATTTAATGTATAATGGATTTTCAATGCAGTTATTTTAAGAATCAAACAGTATCAAGATGCATCCAGTGTCTATTTATGAGTATTTATTTTTTTTAAAAGTACTATCTATATTATACCACTTGTAAAGTGCATTTATAATAAAATAATAATTATACAGATATATATATATATATATATCTGTATAGTAATAATAATATATATATAATTATATATAATACATACACATATACATATATGTATGTATCTTCTCTAGGGTCTAAATAGCCCAGAAACTCTGAGAATTCAGCTACAGAGCTGTTTTTCTTATTCTTCTTGGAAGTATAAGATAAAGCTTGATGAAAAGCGAGCTTCTCATTGCCTTGGCTTATAGAAAAGGACAGCTGCTGAAGAGTCTGACAGGATGTATAAGCAGCATGCATCCATTTAACTCTATAAACATTATTTCTGAGCCTGAATTCTTTTAATAATAAATGTAATTCAATATTTCAGAGTCTCCAAAATATACCATGGCTATCATTGTTGGAGGTCTGATTTTATTCACAACATTTAGCATTTAACTGAACTATTTTCACTCAGAAAAATTTTCTATTTATCTTACAGCATTCTCTCATAAACAAAGCATCATCGTACTGTTAAATCAAAGGCTGAAGAGTCTCTCACTTACATTACTTTGTATCTGCATCATGTTTTTGGCTAATTCAAGACTCATAGCATCAGGTAAAACATTGTAGATATGGATCAAGTTTTTGTAGTTTGCATTTGTAGCCACTTCCTGTGCTTTCTTGGCTGCCACAACGCTGAGCATATCAACTGGAGTATGGAAGTTAGTCTTTGCCTTCTCATAATCTTTCTTGTATTCACGATCAGATTGCATCTTAGCCACCTGCATGAAGTGCACCAGCTTGGGGTCGTCTTCAAGGCTGCGGAACCCAATATGCTTTCCTTTTGCTTTTTCATAGGCTAGTTTGTATTTATACTGACAGAAGGAAAGAGAAACAATGGCAGAAGAAAGAAAAAAAAAAAGAATACTTTATTAGGCTCAATTTTATCTCAGAAAAAAAAGAAAAATTTGTTCTGCTTCATTACGAGATCTCAGGCTTAGTTGTTTACACATATTCAGTATCACAAAACAGCCCAGTAACTATATGAGTTTTACAATGAACAAAAGGGTAACAATTCAGAGTTACTCCTGAAGCAAGCCTGAGAGCAAGTACTGCAAAGGCTTATCACAGCAAACGTGTAACTGAAACCATACTGGGGTATAACAGAGCGAAGTTCTGACTGGTTCTGACAAGATTCTGAATGCTGCTGACAAACACACTTACATCACTTGCAATGTCCTGGGAAGTTTTGGCTGCCTTTATTGGAATAGCATCTGGACGCATGTCATAACCTTTCTTCTTGTCTTCCTCCCATCCAGCTTTGTATAGTTTCTAATTCAAAACAGAAAAGAGAACAGGTACTCTATTACCAAGGCAGAAGTACTGAAGTACTCTTAAATATTTTCAAAAAAAGACCTAAGAATTACATCAACTTCTGATCTATGCAACAGACATTGAATGTCCTCACTGAACACAGCAACTTACATTACTCATTGTGATCTGGTTCACTCTAGACTGCAGAATTTCTGGAGTATCTGGCATAACGTGAATGCTGGTCTTCTCTTTGTTCCATTTATCAGTGTAGAGCCTCTGCAATTACAAAGTTATAGCACTGAAAAGGAGTTACACTTAAAAAATATAAGCCTGCTTCTGTTTTGCTTATGTGCAGTGAATAATATTTTAGAGTACAAAGTTGCATAAGCACTAAAAATAACAAATACAACTGCAGGGTGCCAACATTATATTCCTCATCTTCATTCAGTATTTCATTTGAGAAACTTCAAAGATAACTACTAAAGATTTAAATTGAAAATTTTAAGTCTGCAGCCTTCCCTTCTTTATGCATATCCTTAAATGCAAAGCACAGGTGGATCTTTTCCCATGCACTCTCTTTCCACAGCAAACAAAGAATAAGTTCCAGTGGTGTTTGAGGTAACTAGAGACAAATAATTCCCTGTTTCTTACTGATGCTTGCAAAAGAAGACAGAATTTTATAGGATTTGGTTCAGCTTGCTATTAACACTACTTTCTGTAGAAAAAGAGCAAAGGTTACCAAAGCACTAAAAATCTGCACGGGACATTTTTTATCATAGGCACAGAAGTGAAATCTTTGATCTTTATAAACTTGAAATGAAACTCTCTTAATTATACTTAGTCTGAGGCCTCTTATCTCTTAGTGTCCAATGTTAACCACCTACACCAGTATACCCTCTGGAAATTCTTCTGAGCTCCTTGGAAATGCAACTGTTGCACATTTTGCAAGATGAAGACTCTATCCATGGCTTAGCTGTGATCATCTGAACCAGTTCTCACCTTATTCATAGTCTTGGCATTTTGTTTAGCGAGCACTTGTTCCATTGCATCCAGTGGAATGGAGTACTTCAGCTTGTCGGGATGCTGGCGATATTTCTTTTCACTGAGAATATCTGAAGCTTTTTTGGCTTTTTCTACATCCAAGGATTGAATTGGCAACCAACCAACTCCTCTCAGCCAGTTATTAAAGTCTGCTTTATACACATTCTTTTAAGAAATAAACAAGGCAAAACAGTGAGATAAGGGAAATCAGAATGCCCATACATATAGAAAATAAACAAACAAATACAAATAGATGAGGCTTAAACCTCCTCCTGGTCATTCATTTTTAAGTAGAATTTACACAAGCTTGCCAAAACCACTGGTGTTTTCCAACTGCTCAGCAAAACACTACAAATCGTTAGGGATAAAGAAACTATTTTCACTAACCCAACATTTAGAACTCACACTACATAACAAATGCACAACCTTTAAAACAAACTGAGCAGTAAACATGAAAACCTGACAAAAATAAACTCCGTTACTTTAATGACACTCTTGGTTAATCAGCTCAGTTCACACTAATTCACTAAAGCTTCTGCTTGGTGGCCTGGTTCTATACACTCCTGAAGAGACACCATTTCTATTTAAACATACTTTATGACATGGCTTTTATAGCAGATAAAGGTACAAAAATGCTGGAAAAAAGTGAAACAAATTCCTGAACTGCCATGTTAGAAACATGAGGGAGTTGACTGGATCTGCATCTATGAAAAAGAATATAAAGGATCTGTCACAGGACATCAATTTGCTGAGCAGTCAAATACATGGAGACACAAAGAAAGTTGTTATCTAAGTTAAGTTCCCTAGAACTTATCAACTGCACATACTTACAATAACCTTTGGAAAATATCCAGCTCAAGACCAGATCTCAATCCATTCTTAATCTGATACAGTTCATTTTCTAGCCTTAAAAGATTGACGTTGTGACACAGTAATACTGAACAGAAAAAAAATGAGCTGCTTAACCATTACATACATCACTCTGAAGCTGCATCATGTTTCTTGATAGCTCCAGATTCACAGAATCAGGCAAGAGAGTATAATGGTGAATGGGCTGTTTATAGCCTGTGTTCGTAACAGCTTCCTGAGCTTTCTTGGCAGCCGTCACACTGAACATATCCAAGGGAGTGTGATATTTGGTCTTGGTCACTTCATAATCCTTCTTGTATTCACGCTCTGATTGGATTTTGGCCACGCGCATGTAGTGAACAAGTTTGGGATCATCCTGCAGGCTACGGTATCCAACCTGTTTGCCTTTATCTTTCTCGTACGATTCCTTGTACTTGTACTAGAGACAAAGCAAAAGAAATCTTTATCTACTTTGGAAATAGAAAACATACAATTGATAACTTTAACACATTGAAATTCAAACAGAATTCTTTTCCAGCCTTTCACAAAAGTTAGTAAATTTATTCCTGCCTTTCAAATCTCCTTTCATAGCTTGCTTCACATGGCACACCAAACTTTAAATGTTGCCAAATAACTGAAGCTGCCTGAAAGAGCCACATATCTGCACAGTTCACGAATGTCAGACAAGTAGATGTCCAGGTCTTCAAATGTACAGGTCTTTGGCAGCGAAGAACACAGCTCAGATAAGCTGTCATACAGAAACTATCACAGAAGCTGGCGGATACTCTAAGCATATATAACACAGCCCCAGCTCACCAGCAGTCACATTAAAACATAATTCCAAAAGAAATACCTTTTTTTTCCTCGGGGTGACGTGAACATCTGAATTTCCTTATACCATAAGAATTTCAACACTCAGTGTCAAGTATTTATATATCATTACATGTACACAGCACATGCTCTGTAGCATGATATGCTCCAGAAAGAAGGCAACAGACCTTTGCATTCCTCTTATGCAAAACATACTTACATCACTTGCAATATTTCGAGATGCCTTAGCAGCAATAATAGGAATGGCATCTGGTTTCAGATCATATCCTTTGGCAATGGTTTTTTTCCAGTCTGCTTTGTAGTTAGCCTTATGGGAAAAAAAATAGGTAAGTCAGCAATGCCACAAAGAAATACTCACATGTTTAAGTCTTAATTTTTATTGTTTTTACGGTGATGAAAACATTAGTTTGTGCAACTGCAAGGAGAAATGCTAACCTCTGCACAACCTACAGCCGTATTATGACAAATTTACTACAACCATAGTTCAAGACATTCAGTTTAATTCATGTAACTGAATCTTTAACTCCGCTTTTTTCAGTTTCTATACAGAACAACTCAACCAGTAGAATTTTTCCCCTGCGTAACAAAAATCCTTTTTCACTTCACTGAACCTTCAGGCATTTTTTTCCTATGAGCTTCAAAAATCAAGACCTCTGGTTCAAAGGAAGCAGCCCAGCTGATTTCTAATTAGTGGTGATAACCTGGACAGACTAACAGTATTCCATGGCTTTTCAAGGGATGGAATGAAAGGATGTATCTATTTCTAAATTCCTGGAGGCCTGATAATGCCACCAAAAAATTCACCATCAGAATGGTAATAAAACTATCAGTGGAGATCCTTACATCCTTGGACAGATGCAAAAAAAGGATCAGTCAGACTGATAGCTGAACTACAGGAAAAAAAACATTACTTTTTTACATTTCTTATATCTCCTTTGAAAGCTCAGCAGCAGGAGGCAAAACACACAGAGAAGCTGTGCTGCTTTCCTCTGCAATACCTTCTGTACAACAATGAGGAATGTTAGCTTCCAAACCCATATGCATTTGTGTAATAAAAGTCATGATCTTATCCTCATTCAGACTCTCCCACTAGTCTGGCAACAGATCACTGCACAGCAGTGCTCAAAGACACAATTAAAAATTTGCTTAACAGGTGTAAAACCCATTTATTTCTAGAACTAATGGTTCACCTGAACAGAGAGCTTGCACATTTCTGTATTCAATATCATAGTGTGAAGATATAAAAAGTCATTTTTCTATTATGAAATGATGAATACATTACTGAATGCACTATTGGCTGCATACTCACATCACTCAAATTGAAGGCATTGACCCTTGCTTGAATAAACTGAGGAACATCAGGATCAAGCTTATATTTGTGCTTTACTTTTTCACCCTCTTGTTTATACGCTACCTGCACAGCAAAACAAAGAAACCTCTGTTAATATTAGTATTAACAAATAGAGACAAAGCAGCTACCCTTAACTCCTATCAACAAATTACAATTTTATTATTTCCACATTTTTTAAACTCTACAGTTGCTAAGGTGGAATATCAGGTAGTAACAGAAAAATCATAAACCCATAGTAAGAAATAAAACCTTCATATTGCATCAGCAACGATTACTTACATCACTCAGTTGCTTGGTGTTGTGCTGAGCTAAAACCATTGTCATTGAGTCTGGCACACTTGTAAATTTGATGGTGTCTGGGTGCTGACGGTACCTCTTCTCATTTAATGCATCTCCAGCCTTTTTAGCTTTTTCTACATCCAGAGAGCCAAGAGGACTCCATCCAATACCCTTGAACCAACTGTTATAGTCTTGTTTGTATACATTCTGAAGGACAGAAAGACAACATGAAGCAAGATTATCCCACAGAACTGTTTAAACAATAGTCACAGAGCATCACTCGTATGTTCTACTTTAGCAGGAATCTTTTATAAATTCTAAAGGCAATAAGAGATTTTTTTTTGCATTTCTGCCATTTCATAGGTAAAAACTAAGCTACTGCATTTTTTCTTCCTCATTTATTTCTTATAAACATTAACAACTTTTCAGTATTTACTAAGCTGCTTTTCTCTTACCCTCGTGAAAAACTCCACCCATATCCAATCATTAATAACTTCTAAACTAAGATAAGGTATTCACTGACCACAGTTCAATCTGGTCTGTGTTCCAGCAGTCTTTATCAGAACTGGTCTTTTACACAAAGGTCCACAGAGCAGAGACTTAATTTTTTTTTTCCTCCTCTAATTCCTCCCCCAGTGAAATATGCAGAACTTACATTCACAGGCTTCAAGTAAAAAAATCTACCTAGGCTGCAATTGTGCAGGTAGTACACAAAGTATCAATACTGACACATAGATACAGTCAGTGAACAGTCTGAAGGCAAGGAATTATAGACACATTTTTAAGCTCCTTCCATGGTTTAATTCAAAAGCAGCCATTCTTCACAGAAATAGAGAGGGAAACTCCACAGTATCCAAACAACTGCAGAGTGCAACCTGGTATGCTCAACCATTAAAAACTCTGTATCTACAAGAACAACCAAGACAGTCCTGCAAGAAATCTCATATGCTACAGATCTCCAGAGGAAGTATCCCTGGCATCCCTAAGGCTACCAATAGCTACAGTTTGTTCACTCCATCATGCTGTTGGCTTATAGTCCACCTACACTACCACATCTGTCTCTTGTGAAGACAAAACTGGGAAACATGAAAGTCTTAAAAGAATAAAACCAAGTTACATTAGTTGCAAAATAAAAAGTTCTCTGAAAACATTTTTAGAAGAAAATAAATTCATTTGCATGCCACATTCCAAAAATCTGCTCTTCATAGGCATGCCACTATCAAAATGCTTTGGAGCCTAACTCACCTGGAATGTGGTACTTCTAAATTGCACCAGCTGATATTTAAAGCTTCTAATGCTGGTCCCCAGGACATAATGAAAACAAACCATTCCCATACAGTGATGGCAACTTTCACTGACTAGAAATACTTATTTTATGTTTATTTTTGTAGGAAAACATCAGTGAGACAGCAGCCACTGAAATACTTACATCGCTCTGAATTTGCATCATGTTCTTTGCAAGCTCAACATCCATAGCATCTGGCAGATAAGTATAGTGATGGATCAGATTTTTGTAGTGGGCAGTAGAAGCTACATCCTGAGACTTTTTTGCAGCCTGGATACTGAATGTGTCAGGAGGTGTGTGATAGTTAGTCTTACTCTTCTCATAGTCCTTCTTATATTCACGATCAGACTGAATCTTTGCAACATGCATGTAGTGAACAAGCTTGGGGTCATCTTGCAGGCTTCTGAAACCAACCTGTTTTCCTTTAGCTTTTTCATATGCTTCTTTATATTTATACTAGAAACAGAGAGAAGAGATCAAATATATTGTCACATAAAAAAAAAAAAGAAGAAAATCTGTTATGACTTTCATTGGGAAGGAAAAGTGCAACCTGTTCAGGAACATTAGCCTAAATAGCATACCCAACAATATCGGCTCTTCTTTTTCCACCATCTAAGGCTATGCACAACAGGTTATACACAAAAATGATTCATCAGCCACAGCTTTCCTTGAAAGGAAATGAAATCATTTCCTTAAAATCACTGTGCTGAGAGGTGTATGAAAAGTATTAGAACAACTGAGACAATCCATCTCTCTCACCTGAATAGCAAAAAGAGTACAGCTGAGAAGCTTCCTCATCTTATCTGAAACCACTGAATCCTAATCCACTTCATCGGTTTGTGCTATATGGCCTTCCAATTCATTTATAAGCTGTACTCATCCACCTAACTCAAAACTACCTCAGTATATAGTGTCTCACAGTCTAAGCAGATGCTGATGTAGCTCATTTACCAGAAATTTGTCAGCAAATGACTGCAAGAACTACTGATTTCATCTCTCCCGTGAACACTGGTTTAGGAAACACAGTACAGTAGCATTTGCTTATCTAAAGCAAATGTGATTAGAATAAAAGAAGTTTTACACAAACCAACACTTTGGGAAAGAATGAGAATGTCTTTCTCACATTAGTGACTCTAGTGAGACTTATGGAATACTTATGGTCTGCCACACAGCCTGGAGTTTACTAAATGCCTGGCATTTACTAAATGCCTAAAACAAGAATACCAGGAATTGATACTTACATCACTAGCAATGTTTCTTGATGCTTTTGCTCGAGTAATTGGAATAGCATCAAGTGACACGTTGGTCCCTTTAGCTATTAGATCATGGTAGTCCTGTTTATAATAGGCCTAAAAAAAGAAAACCAGTATTATTCTAGAGAACCTAGTATTCATGTGAATTGTAAGAAACGAAGCTACTCCAGACAAATCTTTAGTATGAGATGCTTCCTTTAGTGTTTTATTACTTCTTCATTAATTAAACTAAATTAATTACATGATTACATGAGTAGCTGGGATTTACCTGGAAATTCAAATGATACCAGGAGTGAAAAATTACAGTGATATAAGTTGATTATAAAGAATTGTGCACCAGTGAAAGAAATTTGCAATATGAGCATATCTCTAACATACTCAAAAATTCAAGAGCAATGTGCAAAACGTTATAAAGTCATTACTTACATCACTGACATTTGCAGCATTGTATCTTGCTTGGATAAACTGTGGGACATCTGGGGGGAGAGTGTATTTATGTTTAACTTCTTCTCCGGAAGATCTGTAGAGTTTCTGTAAAATATATCATGCATAAATAAATTCTTTCCTTGTCCAAGCAGCACCAGTTCACTGTAAATCAACTGAGGATTTAGGTTTGATTTTTGCAAACGTGTGTTGCCACTTATCTCATGAAGATGGAGACTGCACTTTTCAAACAGAATTACTGATCTCACTGATGGAAGAAAGAAGCCCTAAACGCTCTGTGCAGTCTTTGCTCAGAAAGGTCTTTACTCAGGGCTCTGCAGCACAGGCCTTATGAGAAGCAGTTAAGGGAACTGGGATTATTTAGCCTGGAGAAGAAGAGGTTCAGGGATGACCTTACTGCCCTCTACAGTTCCTGAAGGGAGGCTATTGTGAGGTGGGGGTCGGCTTCTGCTCCCATGTAACTAGCAATAGAAATAGTGGAGCCAGGGCAGATTCAGACTGGATGTTAGGAAATACTTCTCCAAGGGGGTGGTCAGGCACTGCAATGGGCTGCCCAGGAAGGTGGTGGAGTCACTGACCCAGGAGGTATTGAAGAGAGACATTCAGATGTTGTACTGAGGGCACAGTTTAGTGGGGAGTATTGGTGATAGGTGGAGGGTCAGACTGGATGGTCTTAGAGGTCTTTTCCAACCTTGGTAATTCTATGATTCTGACATGAACACTTCCTTAAAAAGAAAAATTAAGAAGCCTGATTTCCAGGTGGGCTTTCACTGGAACAGGCCACATAAGTGTCTTTGTCCATGTCTGTGTGTATATACGCACCCATATTCACCTATATTTTCATTTCAGGAATTGTCTTAAAATTGGAAAGTGGCTGTAATACAGAAACGTATGGTCTCAGAGTACAGTGACATGTTTGGTACGTTCACTTACATCACTCAGCTGCTTGCTATTGATTTCTGCTTGCTTCTGTACTGGAGAGTCAGTCACTTGGGTAAATTTGATCTGATCAGGATGCTTTTTGTAGGTGTGCTGAGGGTAAATAATAAATACATTCATCGTAAATGTACATGAACACATCTTTCTATTAAATCAGACACAGTGATATAGCATTACTTGGGATAGCTGGCAGTTATGGTAACAGTGTAGACGAGTACTGTCCTGCACAATGATTCTTATGTTACTTTAACATAATCAGAGCCCAAATAAACTATTAAAGTATTTTGAAAGTATAAACACAAAATATTTAAACATATATAAATATTACCACAGACAATAAATGATATGCCATGTAAAATACTACACAAATACATATTTTAAAATATTTTCAAGTGTTAATAATTACCACTTGTATTAATAAAATAACTAGAGTATGTTGAAGTATTTTAAAAAACATTAATGTAAAAATATGCTGGCTTAAGCAAGTAGATGCTTGAGGGTCATTTTTTGTTTTGTTACTATTCTAATTATGTGGTTTCATTTGTTAGATGGTGTTATAACTGTCTTGATCACTAGGTGTCACAAAAGACTTCTAAAATACAGGTGAATTTGGCTTTTAAAAGTCACTTATGCTAAGAAAAAAGCACACTCAAACACAAAAATTAAAATTAACAGGAATCACTGTAAGCTTCCAGACATCTCAGAGCAGATGCTCTGCGTGTAACTGGCTATCTTATAACTACTGCCCAATACTTACATCTTTACACTGCTCTAACTTCTTAATAGCTTCATATTCTTGAGTTATGGTCTGAGGGAAGTAGCATTTTGTCTTGTCTTCTTCATAATCCGCTTTGTAATTTTTCTAAGGATAAAATGAACATTCCATAAGAAAACATAATTGAGCTTCTTCCAAATTAAAACACAATGGCAAGAACAGAACGAGTGCCACACTTACATCACTCTTCATAGCTTCGACTTTCATACAGTGTATCTGATGTGGGTCCTCAAAACTGCCCAAATAGTGCCCCAAAATATTCTTTTGATAAGCATCTTTGTATTTTACCTGGAAAAGCAATCACAAGTTGATAAAGAAAAGCAATCAAGAGTGTCAGTACGGAAAGATACGAACTCAGCAAGACATACATCACTAAAATTCTTCAGAGTGCTATCAGTCTGGAACTTTGGTGTTTCACAGTAGTTCATACTTGTTCCTCTGGATTTCTCATAGGCTTCCTTGTATAATTTCTGCAAAAGAAAATAATGTTGGGTAAGAAAGCAGACTGAACTGAAATGCACTTACAATACGATATAAATTACAACAGTGAATATTATTTTTTAATTCTTTTTAGTGGCTTCTGGGATTGTTAGGAAAGGCAGGAAGGTTTGACTCGTCATTTCTGAATGTCTGATGTTGAGCAATATGAAGTGCCTCTCCAAACAGATGAAAACATCAAGAGAGAAATCAAGAATGTCAGTACATTCTTGAAGTGATATAAAAAATACAGCATATACATGAATACCTAGAAGTGCATATTTTATCACTGCAGGCAGCAGCTGAAGCTCTAAGCACTAAGAACCCCCAACTTGTGACCCGTTTTTCAAAGGATTATAAAACAATCATTGGTTATCTCCATAGCACATCACACTCAGCTACGGGGAAATGACTCCTTATAGTGATACCACTCTGGCAAGGATCTCTTGAAAAATACTACATTTATAAAACTAAAAAAAAAAAAAAAAAAAAAGAGAAATTCAGTGGAGAAGCCAAGAAATTATGAGTTTGGGTTTTGGTTTACTGTACATAACTGAAATTTGTGCTGCTATACTTTGATAATACTCACGTCACTCAGGACATCTCCTGCAGTTTTTAATTGCCTCAGCAATGGGTTCTCTGTCGCAGGAAGCACATTATAATCTGCAATGGCTTTGTTCTTTTCGTAGTCTGCTCTGTATTTTATCTTTCAAAAATAAAAACAAAAACAATGAGGTTTTTAAATTCAATATTAAAAGCCAAACACTCACTAACTTATATTGTCTTGAAATTTTCTGAAAGGTCTCCATCTGCTTTTAACTCATGACTCATAAAGGCAAAGGACCATGAGAAGCACTCAGATCACAGCAGTGCAGGGATCACCAGCTGAGAAGTTGGATTGAAAGACAATTGACAGCTATTAATTAGATGTCCTGACCTCAAAGCACCTTGCCAAGCATTCTGACTTTTTAACTACCAGTTGACATGTTAGAATAACTACATTCTTAGAAGTTGACAGAAGATTATCTTTGTCTCTGCTGATGCAAACACTGTTACAGAAACTGCAGAAGCCAAACAAATTCAGCATTCGTAACAAAATGCCAGTATAACATCACTGAGATACACTGAGAAAGGATGAATAACTGAAACCAGATTCAGCTAGGTTATGCTGGCCTTGGTTAACAGTATTGATCTATTCCAACTAAAACTATGTAACATAATACAGTAAGAGTAAACCAAAGCAAACTCCCATCTTAATGAAAGAGAATATTCTACTTCACAGGTACTATTACTAGGTACTATCACTAGGATTATAAGCATGGATGGGAATCTCTGAAAGCTTTGGGGTGGCAGGGACACAAGAACACATCTTTTGCACAGAAGAAAATACTTCTGACACCTGACAAAACAGCCTCAGCACAAACTGTACTGACTTCAGAACCACACTCAAGCTACACAGATGGGAGCAGGTAGAACCACATACCTTACTGACATTCTCTGAAACTCGCTTATTAGCTTCATATTCTGGAGTTTCAGTCTGCATGAAATAGATTTGGTCTTTCACATTTTCAAAGTCTTCCTGGTATTTTTTCTGTTAAGAACAGAGAAAAGTAGATATCAAATGTACCAAATGTATCAAATGCAGCTGCATTACAAATTAGCCATCCATTAAGAAGCTTAAATAGAAGAAGAGAAACACAACAAGCCAAGTAGGGAAATTTAATCAGTGTTTGCCATGTTGGCACATGCACAAAATAAAGCTGTTCATTTCAAGATTTCCTGAAGAATTTACTTACCATACTTATATTTTCTGCATTCATTTTTGCAATTGCAACATCATAGCATGGAGTTTGACTCCACTTGCCTTTGATCTTGTTTTTATAGTCTTCATGATAAATAATCTGCAATGAAATTTTTAAAAAAATAATACTTAATCTCCAGCTCAATTTTCACTTAAAAGTCTTCTTTTTAAAGATGTCTCCTATTTTCTATCAGCACTATAACCACTATGTCAGTCACCGTCAAAATCACGTGAAGTCTGACCTTAGCATTCAGTTTTCATTTATTTTGGTAAGTTCCCTGACCAAAAAGGATGTATACATTAAATAAGTCATCTATTCCAAATGCCTAATAAGATATACTCTCCATGGGATATCACTACCAAATTCCTTCAGTTGTCTCACTATTCACACAACACTGGGATATAATACTGCCCAAAAATTAAACTACAATTCACTGTTACTGCTTCCAAAATCTGTTATAGGACAGAAATGGAAAGTTCCTTCTATACATGGCTTGTCTGGTACACGTGATTCCTACCAGACTAGGTTCAGAGTACTGGAAATCAAGTATAAACTGTTCAAACAGAAGTTTAAAGTGTTTGAACAATTACTTAAACAGTTACTGGCTGTTTAATTATATAAAAATCTTCCTGAGTTTTCATTCAGTGTTCCAAATGCACTTTCAACCACAGTTGCTTTCCTCATCACAGAAAGTACAGCTTGTTATCCCACTGAATAAGAATGTACATGTCAAAAAAGATTTTTCTGAATGTTATTGTTTGAAGATACACACAGAGGTTACTGACTATGTCTTATTAATTTTCAAGAATAATCACATTGATCTTCTTGCTTCTCCCATGACAAAAAAAAAAATCTTGATGATAATTTAGCTTCTGAGCTACTTAAGGTACAAGAAATTTCCTCTAAACAACGTATTACCTTCTGTCACCTTTCAGATGAGTTCACTAGATACTCTTAATTCCCTCATCTGCAACAGCAGATAATTTCCACTATATAGCAACAAAATCAGGCATGTCTTCCTTACTACAACTAAACTTCGAACTGAACTAAAAACCTTCTGGCTTAAGAGTTCACATGACTTAGCTCCAGTTTCTCCAGCAAAAGCTTATCTTCCTCTATTTCACTTCACCTCCTGCATTCCTCAGCTGTTCTATTCTGTGTAAAATGCACTGCTGTGGTGTCAGTCTTTGCTAGTCATGCCATACAGCTGTGGAATTTACTGTTGAATATTACTTGCTAATTCAGTGTGCAAATTGGAAAAGTTATCTGATTTCCCCGCGTACCCATGAACTTGCATGGGATATGTATGTGGACAATGATCTGACACTGAAAGTAACTTTTAAAAGGTTTTCTCTGCCATCAGCCCAGGCATCTTCAAAGATCAGATACCCAACTTAAGAGCAAACTGGGATTATTCCTTTTAAGCAAGTAATTCATTTTAAAACCAGATGCATACTTGTGTTCCACTGTTTATTTTGAAGAGAGGAGTAAAATGGATATTTTATGTTGCTTTGACCTGTAAAAGATTAAAATGCAATGCAGGAGATATTTTTTTACAAAAGGAAGAATAGGAACTAATGTGTGTATGATAGAAGCAGAAATGTTTTATGAAACCTAGATTTGCTGATATGAAATTTTGTCTTTCACTTGAGACTGGACAGGATCTTCTGAGATGTTTTAAAAAGAAAGAAAATGTAAAAGCTGACTTTCACTACTGAAAAAAATCAAACAGATCTTGAGGTCTGGACTTTTCTTTTGCTCTCTGGTACCTTTTTGCCTAATTCCAAAATGGAAATGTATATTGAAGGAAGAGATCTGCATTCTACTCACATCACTCAGCTGCCTTGTCACTTTCTTGGCTTGTTCCACATCAGGTGGATCTGGCAGAGAGGTATATTTAGATTTTCGTTCATCGTGCCCTTTTTTGTAGACAATCTGGAAATAGGAAAGAAGTAAATATTTACAGAAACTGCTCACTTCAATAGTAACATAATATTTAAACTTATCTCTGCTAATGCACCAGTAACAAAAGTAGTTCTGTTCACAGAATAGCAATAATCTCCTTCAAGCAATGTGTTCTGGGGGACTATGGAGAAGTTCACTAGGAAAGTTTTCAAGTCTACCTCTCTGCTGTTTGTAATTAACTGGACACCTGAAACCTTTGTATAAGACCTGAAATACCTGGCTGAAGAGTTCTGTGTCTGTTTCTTTTTTTCCCCCCTAAGTATCAGCAAATAGCAATGCTGAGCATAGCTCATGAACTACTGAGTTTTCTTATCGTACAGATATGCAGATACTTAACCAGGGCTGCTGGGCTTACAGCCAACCCTGAGAGCTTCTCAATGCATTTTGAGAGGTATTTGAGGTCTTACTAGTTATCTCAGGTCTTAAACAAATTATTTCTTTCACTCATAATCCAACATTAAAAAGCCAACACAGCACACACTAATAAAGAGCGTTCACTTTTGTATAGAAACAGCACCACTCTCAGTGCATATCTATGCATAAGTATCTTCTGTTCTGTTATGAAGTCCATCCAGAAGCTTCCCAAGTTCACAGAATGGTTGGGTTTGAAGGGACCTCAAGGATCACAAAGCTCCAATCCCCTGCCACATGCAGGGCCACCAATCTCCACATTTCACAGCAGCCCAGGCTGCCCAGGGCCCCATCCAACCTGGCCTTGAACACCTCCAGGGATGGACGGGGCATCCACAGCCTCTCTGGGCAGCTGTTCCACCACCTCACAGCTCTCATAGCAAAGAACTTCCCCCTGACATCCAACCTCAATCTTCCCTCCCTCAACTTCAAACCATTTCCCCTTGTCCTGCTAGCAGGAAGTTATACTATAGCAGGATCCAATTTTCAAGCTGGCTTTGATACTTACATCACTCAGAGCTTTTTGAGCCTGTGCCACCCTTCTGAGTTCTGGACTGTCATTGTACGGATAGAACAATGTTTTGTCTCCTTCCCAGTCTTCTGTATAGAGTTTCTTAAAACAGAATAATGCCAGAATAGAGAATGAATTCATTTTTGTCTTGGAATGCTTTTTAAACTTCAGCTGACTAAATCAGTGATTCTTCTTACCTTACTGAACATTGCTGTATTTTTTATTGCATTTACAAGCTCTGGGGCATCAGGGGGAAGTAAGTACTTGTCCTTATTCTCCTCCCAGTTCTGTTTATATAACACCTGGACAGAAAGATCAGCAGGCTGGTTACTCTCTTATTAGAAAAATATTTACATTAGTTAATAAACAGCTTGATGGAAAGTGAATGTATCATACTAACGACATTTAAAAATATGAATTGGAAACATTTAAGATATTTATATTTGCCTCGATCAGCTTATTTGGTCTTCCCCCCTCAGCTTCTAAACTATTCTATAGACATTGCTTCAGTGTCCTGAGCTGAAAACCTTGCTTTTATCGGTAACTTCATGATCTGTTAATGCTCACAAGCCTTCTGGTAAGCCAAACCTCACTCACCTTGCTCACTTGCTGAGATACCTTCTTTGCATGTTCTATATCCCAGGCCTTTTCATCAACGTGGCAAATAGTTCGAGCAGCTTCACCAGCCATGCGGTACTTAACCTAGAGCAGTGCACACAAACCACAGCTGTATTTACAGCTAATGCTGACAAGTGATCTCTTAAAGCAGAATACTGAAATTTTGAAACTCGATAATGCAAAGATCCAAAGATGCAAAGATTCTGTACTGCATGAAGCAATTAGGAGTATGATTAACCTTTACCATAGACTAGCTGTTGCTTAGAAACAATACCTAGAGAAACAAACAGGTTTTGTGAGTTATCTGAAAAAGAAATGCAGCTTTGAGACAATGTCAAGAGCTGTGAATCCAAACTAAGGTGTAATCCCATAATCTGAGCTCCTCCTAAGAGTGCTTCCACCTGTATAATGAGGTGGAAATCCCCATGCTATTCAGTATCCGTTAATTTCACAGTCCATTACCACGGACCATATACTATCTGTGGTCCCAAAAGCAATACAGCAGCCACACCACCATGGCAAACCAGTAGATGGAGCACAAAATCATTCTAATGCTGTTACAACATTCCCAGCTTGACAGCAGCCTCAGTCAGCTTTAGCACAGGGATTGCTGCATCACGTTCCTCAACATATTCTCAGCCAGGTGTTGAGCAAAATGTAATGGATACTCATCTCCTGCACACTGGTTAGATGTCTCCCCACTCAGCTTTGGGAGTTCCTATTCCCAGAGATCCAATTCTCCCTACTTACTCTACAAAGAATTAAGATGCTTTGGATTTCAGTTTCCCAAATTGTCACATGCACTATTAAAGGGAGACTGGAACTACAGAAAGAACAACATTTGGTATCTACCTCACTGAGCTGATCCTGCACTTTCTTGATTCTCCGAATTTCTGGTGTGTCAATTGTGGAAGCATATGGCTTTCCTCTTTCTTTATTAAATTTTTCTTTGTACTTGTTCTGAAAGAAAATAATGACAAGTATGATTAAGACACATCCTAAAGCTCTGGCAGAAATGTAAACAGTAATTTTTGATGTATTCATCTGTTTAGTATAGGAGCTTGGGGCACATCACTGAATAATACAAGCTGTCATTACACAAATACATTTGCACAGTTCTGCTTATTTTAACCAACTGATTTTCTTCCATCTGCCACAGCAGAAAAAAATCCATTTCTACCTTCGGCCTGCTTTAGATCACCTCTGAGTTTATTTGCATTACACATCTCACCCTGATACATTCAGTTACTTGTTTTGGGGACCAAAGATAGGGAACATTTTTGGGTGAGAGCAGCAATCTTAGACATATGATCTCATATAACATCCCAACAGCAAACACTGGTACATATCACACACTAAAATTAGGAAAAAAAGATCTGACAGCATCTTACACCTGCACAGCAAAGTTATTTCCCACTTCTAAAAACACAGTAAAATGGACAGTAATACTGGAATTCGATATACTACACCAGGAATTTGGGTAGGTGGTTGTTCCCACATACTGTGCGCAAAATAATTCTTGGATATAGAGAGGGATAGAGAAACATACTGCTGTACAAAATACTGAGGATCACTATTCAAGAAACACTAGCCCTTACATTTCCTTACTTAAGTATGAAGTCAGACAGCACAGGAGACCTCTGAACTGGCATCTAAGATAAATCTTCAGATATCTGCCACAGGCTTTTTGTGTCTAAAGATTACCTGATGCATGTAAGCAGGAAATAGGCAAGAGATGATCTAAGTGAAAGAAGGAAACTTCCTACTTTGAGCAAACAGCACTGACACACGTAGTGAAACGGAGTACAGAAGGAACAGCACAAAGGGTTGCAACAGTACCTATCAGACGCTTTCAAAATTGGTGTTTCTAAACAAGTAAAGGACATGGGACAATTCACCTCACTGAACAGGTCCTTCATTTTATTACTGTGCTGCAGATAAGGTGTCAAGAACTTAGAAGAGTCCACTTTTGTCCGTATTGTCTTCTTTCTGACTGGAGTTGCTGCATCCTCACCAGAAGTTTTTTCATACTCAATCGTACGAGTGATGGTTGTAGGACCTGTGAATTCTGTGCTTGTGCTGTCAGTGATCTCAGTGACCACCTGGGCGTAGAGAAAAAAATACATGTGCTTTAATTATAAATCACAGTTTTATTTTAAGCTTTTTTCACTTCCTCTGATATAGAAGGATGCTCAGCTCTTATCCAAAAACCACCTACGGTGTAGAAAAATAGTGACACTTACTTCCCCCTGGGACGACCCAGTGATGCCTACTTTATATGACTCAAACTGAAAAAGTACAAGGAATTAAACAACTGGCTGATTTTTGCATCAAACCGATACAATTATTCTCCAAAGGAGCAGGAAGAGTGGGGGCTGTGTTTCACATGCATAACTTGCACTGGCATGAGGTGGTTTCTCAGATGTGACCACCCACAACCAAAACCAAAGCATGAAAAGTGCTCTCAGTGTTGAAGAAGCAGACATCACACCGCCAGGTCTCCTAACGACGATACTGAAAAATGAGAAAGCAGGTCAGAGGTGCACACAGTCATCCAAAATGATTATCTTCTTCTGAAAGGAATGGACACTGCAGATCCCAAGTCTTTGGGATCCTGTGCTAAATCTATGAAGCACCAACTGATAGAACAAATGCCTGGAATCCACCTTTTCTACTAATGCACATTTTCTCACAGTCAGATCATAATCATGGCAAAGATATAGTTGAGATATACAAACATTCATTTGATCAAGCATGGAAAGAAGACCACAATTAACTTAAATCATTCGTAATCTTTTTGTTTTAATCAACGTATTCATGCTTTAAGAGAGAATTTTAATACGAAGATTCTAATCCAAAGCATGTTAAAATAATTATTACAGCTGAATAATACGCTCTGAAATTATCTGAAAAACAAAGTACCAAGCTTTATTTCATAATCAATTAGCTTAAACAAAACAAATGCTTTGAAAAGGAACGCATGAAGGTCAGATTTCCGATAGTTACTTACATTAGTATGAGGTAGACTAGAAAATACACCAAGCATTAAATATTAACTTGGCAAATACACAGAACTTAAATTACAAAAAGGTTGTTTATTACGTGAACATTAATTACATTTCACTAATGGCGCGTCAGGATGTTAATAGTTACTTCTGCACCACAACAGATTAATCTCTTACAACTCATTTCAAGTGAGCAAGTGTTCATTTAAGTTCTGGCACTGAAAGCACAGCACAGCTTGAAACCTGCCTAGGCAAGACTCAGAAAAGCGTTACTTGATGTTAGGTTTATAACAGAGTAGTGAAGCTTTCTTGAGAAGTTGTAACATATTTCTAAGGCTTGGAGAGGCTTCCTTCTGAAAATAGTATTTCGTGTTAAAAAAAATACAAAACCAACAACAAAACTCCTCTCTGTTACCTTCATAAGACAACTCACAGGCCCACATGATGCTAATGCCATAAACTGCACTTACGGCTGATGGAAATACATCCAACCACATTAGCTAAAAAGGCATTCATACTCTTCTGTGATTCTACACTCCACAGTATTGTTTTCAAAATCTGAGGCAGACCTGACACAGAAATAGTCATGCTATGCTCCCTTTAAATCCAGTCTGACTATGGATTTTAAAACACCTGATGAATGCAGTCTTCAATTATTTGTTCAGACTGTATCAATCACATTATATTAAATTAAAACTACAGTAAGACTTTGGGACCAGATCCTTCGTCTGGAAGGAACTGCCAAGATTATGTTTCAGCATAACTCCAGAAAAAAACATTTCATGGAAGCAAAGAGTTGCTTATATCTCTACTATCAGTAGAACTACAAACGATCGCAATAACTCCATGGTAACTCAGATTTGTTACCAGTGACACAAAAAAAATCTTTGCCACTTTGCAGTGGGAAAAGAACTGCTAACACAAACTAGATTCAGGCAGAATCTTTACATGCTTCTTCTCCTAACAAGCTGCATGTAGTGCAGTAGGGCCCTGTTATTCATACATACATATCTAGCCAAACTCACATCCTCAATAATTCTGGTCATCTTTAACACTAATGATCAGACTTTGTCAATAAGCTACCCAAGGAATCTTTCTGCCTGTCTTTCTACTTAAATAACATAACCTGCTGCTTCATTCTGTCAGCTCCTGTGCAAAATCAGCTGCTGGCCAGCAGCAAAGGGAAGAGCACCAGCAAGACAGAGAGCAGGAAAGAAACTGGCATAGTCCTTTTCCATCAGACACATCCTCAGCTCCTTCTGATGGAAAACAAACAGCAGTGCACATCCAGGTTGAATCCCAAATACAAATCTAAAAAAACAGATGGGACAGTCGCTCAAAAAAAGCTAGAAGCCCTCTTGGTCAGCTCACAACAAGGTCTTGAAGAGGAAATAAAGAAGAAAAAAGCAATTGCTCACTGATAGCTATGTGCTCACTATGTTTCCATCCATTGATCCTCAGAATGCAAAAGGCCACTAGTTTAGTATTACACATTAATTACATTTATAATGTAATTAATGCATATATCAATCACATTCAACTTCACAGGAACCTTTACCTCATATGGTTCACCCTCCTCAACAATTGTCTCCTCAATGTAGTACTATTAAAGAAAGGAGAAAAAAAAAATCATTGTTAGGACAGATCATACAGAATAGCAAACTGTACTCTCTCTTAGAAAGACTGTTTTAAAAACAAACCTCAGGAGAAACAAGACGACTGCAATTTGCAAAGATATTATTAAGTCCTGAAGATCTGTTATTTTTTTTTTTGGCATTGAATGGATTTTTTCCTTATGTTCCTTAATTATCTTCCTCCTAAGTAATTAATGAAGGACCGTTATCTAACGATTCATAAGAAAGGCAAACGATGAGCACACTGAAAGAAAGCATCCAATAGAACAGGACTTCCCAAATGTTAGGCAATATGCCAAAAGGGCTGTAAGAGAATTCAAGGCTGCCTTCAGGGTTGCTCCTACCTACAGATGAGGATCTCTGCAGTTCCACGACAGACCCCAGCCATTACTGGTTGCCAGTCAGACTTCCTTCTACTGATCAGAATTCAGAGCTTTGCAGTCAGCCAGTTTCCCATTCCTTTAATTTTCCACTTATCCAGCTCATTTCTCATCAGTTTAGTGAGATTACATGAGTCTGTTTCAGTGCTCCTTTTTGTAGTCCAGGTACAGACCATGTGCTTCTTTCCTCATCATCAGCCACAGCAAAATTACTATGGAAAGCATCAAGTCTGGTCAGCCATGATCCGCCCTCAATAAACAAATATTCACTGCCCCGCAGCTCTTCGTGTGTTTAAAAATGGCTTCTTAGGTGATTTTCTCCATAGCCTTTGTAAGGATTCGAGTTCACCACCTGTTTATCCTTGGATCCTCTTTCTTGCCTTTCCTGAAGTTAGCTGTAACAAGGCTTTTTCCAATTAAACTTCCCCCCAATACAATGAACTTCTGAAGATTACAGAGAGTAGCCCCTCATTGACATCAGCCAGACCCCTCAGCATCCCTGATCCATCCCCTGTGGTCCCCTGGAACCATATACATCCCAGTCAGGTAAGCCACTCCTAACTCTGCCTTTGTCTACAGCAGATACTACATCACTCTCACATCTCTGCTAGGAATCAGAGACCTGGAATACTAGAGAATAGAGCTTACCAAAATTGATGAGAAAAACAAAGCAACAAAAAAAAACAACCAAACAACAACAAAAAACAGCAACAAAAAACACCCACAACCAAAAAAAAAACCAACCCTTTAAGCAATATGCTGAGGGTCTCTGACCAGTGAAACTGCAGTCCCACACTCTTACCTTCCCTCTCACTGCCAATGATAACACATTTCTGCTGCTCTGCACATCCCTTGCTGGTTTGCCCATGCATACAGGAACGTGCCTTGTAACATCTCACATCTCCATCTGCGCTCCTCCCAAGTATTCAGCTCCTATTCCCACCTTCTTTTGTGTCTGAACTCAGGCAGGAGCTGCTTATTCATCCATACCAGCCTTCATTTGATCTCTGCACACTCAAATGAACAGTTATTTTGTGCTAAGGAAACTGTTCTAGGGGATTACCCAATTCTCTTGGACTTTTCTCGAGGGATCTTCCCAAGCAGGGCCCTGAACAAGCTCTAATTTGCCCTTTTGGAATCAGTGATTATAATTCTGTTTGCCTTCTGTTTGCTTCTCTCCAATCTTCAGCTCTACAGTCTTGTGGTTCCTGCAGCCCAGGCTTCCATCAACCCTTCCATCTTCCATTCCATCTCCCACCTGTTCTTTCCTGTTCCAGTGGCACGTTCAAGCAGACCATCTCCCCTCGATAGTCCATCAGCATTGAGAAGTTTGTCTTCAGCACATTCCAGAAACCTCCAAACTCACCATGCACAGCCCTTCCAGGAGACACAGGGTGATTAAGGCCACCTGTGTGGCCTTCTCTAGCTGCCTAAACAAGGCAGAACTCCGCAGGTGAATCATCAGCCTTTCTCTTTTTGCCAGCAGCTTTTCCCCCTCTCCATCCAGAAGCTATCATTTAAGCAGGGTTACCAGCCAGCACCAGTTATTTTTGCCACGCGTGGCTCAGACTCTCACAACACAAAGCCTGCAGGACTCTTAGCCAAGCACCCTGCAGTGCCACCAGCCCAGTGCAAATCTCCCCCAAGACAGGTGAGGATGGTGACAGCGCTGCATATAGCGCTTCTGCTCTCCTCCTTTCCCCATTGCAGCCAGAAACCAAACGCACACAAAGCAACCGCCAGGCCGTGCAGCAGACACAGCCTCTTCACAAGCAGGACCTCGCTGCCACCCCGCCAACTGCCCCGGCCCCTCCGAGGCCACCCCGAACATGGCGGCCATACAGAACATGTTGGCCATCCAGAACATGGCGCCACCCCGAACATGGCGGCCGCGCGGTGGCGCCATGCCGACAGGCGGACAGCGCTCCCGGCGGCAAATGGCGGCGGCGCTGAGGGGCGAGAGCCGGGGTTGGCGTGGCGTTCTGCTTCGCTACCGCAAAAACACGTGAAGGTGCGCTTTGAGCGCCGCGGTGAGCAGCGGAGAGGTTGCCCACGTTTTAAGTTCCCCTCCCGCGTGGCTGTTTTGAGGTGATGTCTGCACGCTGACCGCTGTTCAGCTGGCACCTCACAGGTGGCTGCAATGCTCAGTGCACGTTAAGAGCTCCAGAGCTCTAAAAAAAGCCTTAAAAATCCTTCGTGTCGCCTCCTGTTCACCAGCGATATCCTTTCAGAAGATAAATTTCTGATAGAGCATTCATATTAGCAAAATATTATTAGCAATCACGTAAAGGAAGAGCTCTCGTTTAAAGTAAACAAACAGCAAAGTATTAAGCTGCCTTAAAATTGCACCAAATGTCCTCGTTTCCTCTCATTCTCGCTGTGAAGGCACCACAGCGGTGTGAGGTTGATCCAAGGGACCTGCATTCAGGAAGGCAGTCGTTGGAAATAAAATAATAATAATAATAAATGAAAAAACGAGGCAGGGCTGTGTAGACATAAGGCCCAACCTGCCGTCATTCGAGCATCATCAAACAAGCATTGGCAGAAATAAAGAAGCTTTTTGTCACAGAGATCACACAATAGCTAGGAAGCATGAAGTCAATCTCAAGGAACTTCGTAGTGGGAAACAGCAGACTGCTGTCCTTTTGACTGGGCTGTGCAGTGTGTGTTAAAATGGATGTTTGTGAGCACTTATGCTTGTTTCTCAACACACGTTTGACTTAATTAATTAATTAATTGATTGACGTTTTGGAAGCTGGCAGCCGGGACCCAGTGCTGTGATGAATGCTGCCTGAAATCAGCAATCCAGTGGGTTTGGCGCGGAGGTTAAGAGTTGTGGGATGGCTGTTTGCAGTATCTTATTTTTTTCCTCAAATAAGTGCTGAGTAGTTCGTTACAACCACTTAATCATTTCATAATACAAAATTTCATTTCACAATGATAATAAAGTAGCAAGTCTTTGTTAATGTTATATACACTTTTATTAGCAAACTCATTATTCCAATGGCACGGGCAGCTATAATTACCCTAGTTCTTGGGAATTCTTTTAATTCAGTCACTGAGACTAAGTAATTAGTCATAAAACTGCTAGATTAAATGCCCAATCAACTAATTAATGCCTGACATGGCTCCACAGACATCTGCAGGTTTAGGTGTAGCTCCATCTTGGCATCTGATATGTTGGTAGGAGAAAACTGCACTGGGAAGAGGCAGAAGCCAGGCCAGAGAGGGGCTTCCAAAGTCATCCATGGATTGGATAACAGAGGGCAAGCCAAGGGGGAAAGAGATGGCCCCTGCATCTATAATTATGCAGGAGAGTAACCACAGAACCTTGTGATGGGGGTGTGAAATGGTTACAATCCTTATTTAAACCCACAAACCATGACAGGAACCAGAGAGATTTTGCTCTGCTGATAGCAATATATGTTGTTGTCTTTTACTTATCAAACCATTTAATAGATATCTAATCATACCCAAGTCATCATATAGCAAATGACGAGTAACCGTTTATGTTCATGAGCAGCATCTTGGAGAAGTAATTAATATTCCTATTCATGAGGCAGAAAACAATAAATACTACTCTCAGATTTTCTTCTTACCTCCACAACTTCCTCATATTCTTCTTCCTCCATTTTGAATGTATTCTTCTGTCTCTCCCCAGCTCACTGGTGATGCAGAAAATGAAAGTGTGAATATACAGTATTAGCCCACACTAAAAGCTAAAGTCAAGTTCTTGAAGTTCATTGGTCACGGTTAGTAACTACCGAGATTATTACACCATTATTGGCCAATCAAGGGAAGAACTTGAGCAACATAAAAAATGAAAGTTGGGATCTACCATTGCTTTGTTTCAGATTATGGTAGAGAGCTACTGGATTAAGTTTCAATGAAAATTAAAAGTGAAAAATAAAAATTGAAATCAGAGAGATTTCTTGAAGTATTATTTGACTTCTTTCATTATGACAAATATGAAGATTTTTCTCTATCGCTATTTCATATAATGTTGTTGCATTATTAAAACTCCTCTTTGAATGGGAGCTTTATCTGCATATTCTACTATATGCATGCACAAGTAAAAATGCAATGCATAAAAAGGTTGTGCCTATATTTTTAAGCGACCTTAAGTTAATGAGGCAATTTTGCTTTTCCCAGCATTAGCCTGTGAAGGTGCTTTGGGTTCTTTTAACTCATAGTTTTTTTCCTCTATTTCTTCATTCCTGGAAAAGATGAAAAATCCATACACTGGCTGAATTACAAAATAAAGATGACTGTCAAAAACCTCTTAACTGATTAATTAACACAGCGATTTTGCTTTGGGGCACAGTTACAATTTTCCACCAGAGAATACAGCCCTGTTGCTAATGCTGGGAGGGGATGAGGCTTTGGAACAGCTGTTCTGAGTCCAAAGATACTTGCTGTGTAAGCTAATACTGCCAAATGACGAGGTGGTTTTGTTTAGCTGGCTAAACAGCAATTCCTTCTGAGGCAAGTGAAGTCTAGTAATGCAAGTTAAATATAGGAACATGGAATACTGTCCCTTTTTAGTCCTGGCGTGTTGAGAAAAATTACAGAAAAGAAATGAAAAAAAGGAAATGTTAAAGCAGAGTATTAACCATCAAAGCAAACGACGGATAACTCAATCCATTGTCCTGTCCTATGATAAAGTAGGCCAAAGTTTATGAACAACTATAGAACAGCTTGTAGGGGTTTGCACTTAGGGAACCTCTCTATACAGCTGTCGCTATTCCAACCGCCAGCTGCGTTTCCAGAACACAATTTCAGGTCCTTTCCTCTTGCTGCAATTTCCAATCATTCCGTTATTCAGCCGGACAGAAAATCTGAGTCCCATGGGCAATACACGACTGCTACCCTGAAAAAACTACAGAATCAAGAAACAGCTAGGACAAGGACGAGAAGCGAAATGTGATTAAATGTTCTTACCAGCAACATCTGGTAAATATCCTTAGGAGCAAAGCCTCTCCAGTCTTCCCTCTAGAGCAGTGCTGGGCGAGAGCAAGCCTGGTGCATCAACCTCTGGTGACGCATGTGGATGGCACAGCCAATGCGGCTCCAGCCCGCTCCAATTTCAGCCCTAAATATACTTGGTGACCCCGAAGGAGGCCACCTGTTCTCAGCAAGATGACAGAAAAGGGAGCTGGGCACTTCTGTCCTCCCGAGGAAACCAAAAACACACCATAGCTTGACGACACTTCAGCAGGTCTCTGCTGAAATGGATCCCAAGGCAAATCTAAGGCAATTTAATGCATTCTTTTTCTTTTTTTTCAGAACTGATCAGAAGAATGAGTTTGTACTGACAAAACAGATTTACTTCCTACGTTGTACCTGCATCAAAACCGTCCGAATTCAAGAATCTGTGAACATCAGGAAAGAAGAGTCTGGACTTCAGAACAAATTTGTACTAAGAGTTTATCTTGAGTCTCACCCCTAAGCATATGTAAAGTGTTTTATCAATATAATTTGAGGCAAATTTCCAGTACATACACATGCACATACTCAGCTGTTCTGACCTAAGAATTGGGAACGGTGAAAGATGAGTGAGGCAGAGGAAGAGATTGCCCAAGATTATAAGGCAGAAAATATTTTCTTCTTCTTAGCACTTTTAAATATTAAGTTCAGTCATTATTACTTATTGAACAGTAATCACTTCTGGCAAGGAGAAAGAAAGGAAATAACGAGCAGCATTCTCTACATTTAATTAGTAGTTATATAATAAAAGCAATGAAAAAACAGACTATATGTACTTGCTCCCCTAGCGCACACAGCATTCACATACAAAAACACTGCTTTTTTTTTCCCTTTTCCCTAGAACCACATTGGAGCCTTTTCAAGATCCTCTGGAAAGGCAGCATTCCAGCTATGAGAAATACATGGCATAATGCTGGAGCCTGATCCGTACAGAGGACAAAAATATGGAGGATCAGTAAGTAAAACTAAAGGGCAACCACACTGTGAATCTCTGCTCCTGTAAGACAGGAATGTAGCTTTCTACAACCATCCCTCAGTTAGTAATGGTACTGTATTGATTTAATCAGTAATTCCCTTCTGTTTCTTTTACAGTGCATCACTCTTTGGATTCCACATCAGATTTCAGAAGAATTTTAATCCTTCAAGGCTGGACTCCCCATCATGAAGCTCAGGCAGTACACATCACTGCAAGCTGGCAATTGCTCCTTGAAAGAGAGGAATTCTTGATTCAAAAGACTTTCTAGCCATCCTTGCATCTGTTTGACTGAAAATACATGGGAAATCTGTTGTGCTGGAGATTTATTTGGCTTCTCTATGTCTTGCCCTTTGTGTGGATAAGCTTACTGACATCAGAACTGCTATATTTAACCTCCTGAGTTAATCAGTGGACCACCCGGACTTAACAAACATTCTATCATTGAAAAAAGGACATCTTTTAATACAACTTCATGCCATTGTCTCTATTTCTGGACTGTTATTATCAGCTTTTCATTCTTTTCGCCTTTCCTTTCTGCCTGCCAGATTTTGCACGGAAAAGTTGGGGGGAAAAAAAACAAAGTGAACTTTAGCATTTATGGGACTCCAACGTGAGCTAATTGGGTATCTAAAAATTTCCCTTGGAATGCCTCTCTATCAAAAAACCTAAAAGTGTACCATAGACTGTAAACGTACGTTAGCTTATTATACACTACCTGCAAGATGCTAATATTCAACCTGAAAGTGCTGGAACCATCAAGAAGCCATAAACATGAAATCAATTTGTTCTGGGAGGAAAGCTTTAACCAGAGCTTAGAAGTAAAGTAATTCCTGTTAAGTTAGCTGTCAGTGTTGTCTGTTGGGAGACTCTCAAGCAATATTTGCATTTGCACTCCAGGGATCCAAATGGTGGAGGGAACCACTGTAGAAATGTGAGACAGAAAATTCACTAATAGTGAAAGAGTGAAGGGAAAAGGAAGTTAGGTGAGAGCTTCTCCTTGTCATACTGTGTGCTTTTACCTTAGCATCATCGTTTGCTGGATAAGGAAGGCTGTAAGGGAGAGCTGGAAGGAACTGAAATTCAAATCTTGATTCCCCTATGGAATTTGTTAGAAGGATTTACCTTTATACAGTTTCTTAACAGGTAGGAGGGAGTCCCTGTAGTGACAGGGTGTGAGAGCCATGATGTGCCACAAGCTGCAGCACTCACATCACTGAGGTACGTGTGCTGCAAGTGCCAGCATAGTGCAAAGACACTGAAGTCCACACGAATATCAAGGCAGATCATTACCTTGTGTTTTTTTCCCAAGGAATGCTTAGCAGGTTGAGAGCCCATACAGGCTTGACTATCTGTGGTTTCTAGATTTGGAATGAACTGAATGATGGTGTCAGGTGCAAAGGTACCAATTCACACCAGGACAGAACTACAGCATCAGAAGTGCGTGAGCAAGGCATCGTCAGGATGTGAGGGCTGAACCTGTGTGCCACTTCAGGGCCAGGCTGGATGTGGCTCTGGGCAGCCTGGGCTGCTGGTTGGCAACCCTGCACACAGCAGGGGGTTGGGACTGGATGAGCACTGTGGGCCTTTGCAACCCAGGCCTTTCTATGATCCTATGATACTTAACTTGGCAGTATAGCATTGCTCAAGCAAAGACATATCTGCATTTGGAATGAATACATACCATGCATCTCTGCAGTGTCTCTCTTGCACCCTAATAACTAAGGCATAGTTTTAAGTGGACAAGCAAAGGAAAAGGCCCTCTTGTAAAACTAAACTTCTTCATTTCCCAATATTTGCCTTATTTTTCTTTCTATTCATTATGTGATAAAAGCGGCATGTCGTTTTAGAATTATGCAAAAGCCACATCACGAGGACTCCACTGTACTCAAGGAAAGAAAAGTTTACACGAGTTGAACTTGTGCATTTCTAATGGCCCAACGGAGCTTTCTTTTAATTGGCTGCAGGTGCAGGTCCAGCATTTACAGATGGGGATATGAAATGTGAGGGATGTGACCACATGTTGAAGTACCAGCTTGGTGCACGCCGTACCACAGACATGTGCACACATCTCTTCCTTGTAATTGCTCCAAAATGACTAAGAAGTGAATCAGACGCCCTGCTTTGTGCTGATTCCAGAAGAAGAGGAGTCAGTATCTAATTATGAATGGTTTTGTAATTCATTAACAGCTGACTAATGAACTCACTGAAAACCTAAAAACAAATAAAAAAAAAAGGACACAGAGAGCCTCCTCCTGCTCCCATTCCTTACAGTTTGAGATGCCCGTGCATTTGTAAAAGACAACAAAAGAACCAGGAGCATTTCATATATATATATATATATATATACACCACAGCCTCTTCTTAATATCACACAGCCAGCCTACAAGTATTTGTAAACTTGGTTTTATGTTGGCTGTGCTGTGGCAGTGGTTGGTTGGTTGTTGGAAGGAAAGGATACAGGTTTCTAAACAGATGAACTTCACTTGTTACTGTTGTGCTGCTGATCATCTTTCTTCAAGTATTAATAGAAAAGATTAGATCACAACAAGTAATACACCCAGAGGCAATGCAATCAGAATGCCACCATCAAGTCATCTGCAGTGTCTTCTTTTCTTGTTTATTCTTGATGCTGACGGGTGAACACGCTCCTGAAAGCGACCGCTTCGCACACTGCCATGAGTCAAAGAGCCTTTGCAGGAGGAGGGGCAAGGAGGAGAATATTGGTGTGAAACCAGAACTAATTTCATCCTTCCTGATGTTTCCGAGACAAGGAAATGCTGTTTCACCAATCAGATTGTTAGGCAATCTGCATGACACAGCTTTCGTTTACCACCCACAACTGCTTTCATTGGTGAAACTGCAGTCACTGCTTCCTTTCTGACAGAAAATCCAAACAAGCATTGAAGCCAACGGTTGATGACCTTGGGATACAGGACTCCAATTTCTAATAGAAGAGCATTAGTAGTACAATTTCATACACAGGGTGGTGAGGCACTGTTCACAGGTTGCCCAAGGAGGCTGTGGATGCCCCATCCCTGCAGGCATCCGAGGCCAGGCTGGATGTGGCTCTGGGCAGCCTGGGCTGCTGGTTGGCGACCTGCACACAGCAGGGGGTTGGGGCTGGATGAGCACTGTGGGCCTTTGCAGCCCAGGCCATTCTATCATTCTTTGAAAATAAAACTCCCAGAAAGAGCACGGTGTTTCTCCTCCTTTACATCACAGCTTATTATTATTTTTCTTTTCAGATGAATGAACTAGCTGTCCAAACAGTTGTACAGTTGTAGAATAAATAGAAAAATAAAGAGAAAACAAAAGAAATGAATAGAAAAATAAATAGAAATTAAAGAGAAATAATACTGCAGATATAAAATCATATTGTAAAAGATATACAGCATACCACCATGAGACATCCACCCCTCAGCAGCTGCCTCTTTGGTTTGGGTGCTCCCAGCTCAGCCTGCCCATTTGCATGAAGGGCAGTTCTCCCTTGGCAGCATCTGTCACAGCCTTCACTGCTCCTTGCTTAAATTCTGCTGCTAACAATCTCAATTCAGCAGCAGGCCATTGCAGGTAGGTGTCAGGAACAAAGAAGATACACTGGTGATATCTTGAAGGGTACCAAACCGGTGCTCATTGCACTGATGTGTAACTCAGAATTTCGAGCTTTTGGAAAGGTAACCTTTGTTGGCGTGGTCTAGGAAAGGAAGGGGAGGTTCTTCTCATATCTCTTCCCTTTCATTCTATTTATAAGATAAATTAACTTATATATATTTTTAGAAGAGAGGTACAAAGACCAACTGTAAATCCCAGTGAAAAGCCACGTCTGGCAGCCAGAATTTCGGTTCTTACCCTGCCTGCAGCACTTACCCTTCTGGCAAGTCTGTCTCAGCGTTACGCAGTGAGGGTAACCCAGCTCTTTTAACAAACTTTGCCATTATTATCACCACTGCTGTAAATCACAACTCACAGCAACTACTCTGAGAGTTGTAGCTGCTGCCCTATATGCAGGATGATGGGTAATAAAGAGCCACACAGTCAGCAGCTGCAGAGGGGAAGAGGTGCAGCAGCAGAACTGCTGGCTGCAGGGCTGAGAACCTCTGGGTCACACAGGTACATCAGCAGCAGGTAATTCTTCTCCCTTTGTGTGAACAGGGTGGGAGAAAACCCTAACCCTAACCCTAACCCTAACCCTAACCCTAACCCTAACCC
>JAPSGF010000040.1:6913797-6935063 GCA_035772895.1 Perdix hodgsoniae
CCCTAACCCTAACCCTAACCCTAACCCTAACCCTAACCCTAACCCTACAGCACATCTCCTTTCTGGTGCCCACTGTTTCTTGGCACTGATGATCCCTTTTCCTTTCACACCTTGAGGTGCGCTGTGATTGCGCTTAACCCACCGAGGGAAGAAATCATTTCTTGGTAGCCCTCCTCAGCAGTCACAAAGCAGCTGCTGTGGCACAGCCCAGCTTTGTCACAGATGTAATTCTGCTTGGACTTTTCAAACCTACCATTGGTTTCAATACACTTGTATTTTTCCCCCAGCTGCTTACCACGTTGAGCAGAGATGGTGAATTCAGAAGCTCCTCTGTGGTTTCTTATGGAATGAGCTGAAACCGTTTATTGAGAAAGCAGAAGGCAGCCCAAGTTCATTTATATCCCAGTCCACATTCGGATCAGTTATTGTCATCACATTAAGTCTATTTCTAACGAAGCTTGGCAGCAGGAAAGTTTCATGTGGCTTTGAACAGCACTGCCAACTTTCCACATCATCCCAACAGCAACAGAGAAATGGATGGACAGAAACAGCCATCACGTAAAGGCGTTTCCTGGCAGAGGTCATGAGAGATGCAAGGACAGAGCTGAACACAGTCTTTGCCTTCAGCAGGAATCATGACCAGCTCCTCAGCTGACATCACCTCTGCTGCCTTTTCAGTACAACAACTATGCTACTACCTGTCTTCTTTGTGGCATCTGCCCTTCTAAGGGGTTTTCAGGTTTGTGCAGAGCTCATTCATGAAGCACCATCATGCACTGATGCTTGGTCTGTCTCGCTGGGAATCCCTCTGTCACCCCAGCACTGCAAGCTGGCTCACGCAGCAACTGAAATAGCATGCATGCAATTTAGCAGAGACGTGGGCTTCTAAAGGAGTCATTGAAGGGCATGACCACAAGAACTGCCAGAAAAAAATCAAGATTAACATGGTGCATAATGCACTTTGATCCCAAAGAGATTCTCTGATCACTAAATCTTCCCAGCGATGTCCATTCATGGACATTGTGTCTCCTTAAACTGAAATATGCCAACTTGCTAACTGGCTAATAATAAAGTGCATGGTTTTATAAGAGCTTCTTTCAAAGTGATAGCCTACATACTGAGAGCAGCACCTGTCAGTCTCAGTGTTATGGACTTTACTAAACCAGTGTCTTCGAGAGCTGTTCTTAGAAATCTCTCCCTTTTCTCTGCTCTTTTAGCACATTTCTATGTGAGGTTACCAACACCTCCAACAGTAAAATGAAGGGGAAGGACTGCAACATGCTTAGCATTCCTAACTTGCATTGCTAGGATGGTATCTCATATCCTGAAATACAATCTGCAGTAGCCCATCAAATATTAGGAGTCGTAACTTGTGGCCAGTAATGCTTTGCAGAAGCAATTCCCAGTGGCAGAACGCTCCATGAAAGGTCATTAGCACAACACAAAGGTCATTGATGCAACAGCCACCATGAGAAATCCTCTGGCCTGTTATTACCAGCACCAAGCAGCCACAAGCAGACCTCCGTTGCTCCTATTGCTCACCTGTGTGGTGGCACCAGAGAATAAGATAAGAGCTTCATTAGTGCAGTCAGTAGAGTCTCGTTCATTGCATTAAGGAATAGCACCACAAGTAATATTTAACTCATCTGGTTTCATGCCCCTCTGTACTAAGAGCAATAGACTCCAGGAGCTATGCTTTGCAGGAGGTCATGCGCTGACATTGACTTCTAGAAACTGAAGTCCTTCACTGATGCTTCCCTCAGTGACATAAATGTGATTTGACCAAAATAACTCACGCCAAAGATGGATTAAAAAGAACAAGAAAAAAAAAACCACAAAATATAATTTCTTCCCCCTTCACTACACAGCATTTTCAGCACTGGTACCACCAGGCTCAAGAACTCTGAGCCCCATCCTTCTCCTCCCCCCACAGCACTCAGGTGTCCTTGCCCACACACACCACTTGTATGGGTGATGGCCCTGCTGTCCTGTCCTGATCTCCCCATCTCACTTTGCTCTGTAAGAGGCTCAGCGATGCAGCTTTCCTGTACAGCAGGGAAATGAGGAGGGGCAAAACTGTATTCATTAAAATTTTCACTGAGTCTGGCAGTCTTTCAGCTCATTTTCTTGGGAATGATTACACGGGGGGCCAAACACTGATGACTTCATGGGTCTTTTTATAAAGCAGCATTATGAGGGTGGATGGACAGAAGCAGCTGCAGAACTGCCCTGGCTCTGGCAGAGATGCTCAGCAGGCAGTGGCCATCAGCAAAGCACTGCCACCAAGGCAGCAGTGCTGAGACGTGGCTGCTTGTCGTGCTGAGCAGAAAATAATGGGATTGGTGCTGCATAGGAAACAACTCAGAGAAGGAGACGACTTATCCAGGTGTGGAAACCTCTTGTGACACATCTTGTTGTGCCCCAGCTTGAGTTTGGCTTCTGCTCTTTAGGGCAGATGTTTCTTGCAGGATGGATTAATGCAGACACTCACTTCCCAGTCTGAAAATGAGGCACAATGCAGGCATGGTTACATCGAGCTCAAGAGCTTCACACTGCAGCACATCACCTTTGGTTTCGGCACTGCACTATAAAGATTCAATCAAGGTAACTCCTGCAGAAGTGCTTTAACCCACAGAGTTCTGAGCATCATGTATGGAAGAAATATCTTTGTTTGCTGATTTATTTTTTCCACTGACGTTAAATTCAGGCAAATAGTTTTCAGTGTTGAGGGAAGCCTGCAGAAGTGCGTGGAAATCTTCCAAGCAACTGCACAGCTTCAACATGGGGTGTGTGTGCCTGGGGAAGGAAGGAGCTGAATGGGGGAATGAGTGCCTGGAGCTGCCTCTTGCTCACCTCCAGGGGGCTGCTGTCTTTGCTGCAGCTACTGGCGCTGTTGGACCTGGGCTAACAACTGCCACGTTGGGGTTAGACTGTAGAAGATGAGCAAGGCCCTGTCAGGGTACAGGAATTACCTAAATTAACCCAAATGACTCCGTAGGTGAAAGGTGGGATCTGCTTTCCTAAAGGCAGGTAGAGGCGATTCCCAGCAGCCACAGCTCCACTGTTCCATTGACCTCCTGCCTTCTGATCCTCACCACCTAAAGCCTGTTTCAACAGTCTGAACAACACAGAGAAACAGATTTCAACAGATTGCAAATACAAGTCGTTTTATCACAGATTGATGTCTGCCACCCTCAGTGCTCAGGCACACAAGCGGTGCTGTGAGGGATAGAAAGGAAGATTTCTCTTGGAGGCAGTGCAGGCTTGAAGCAGTTGGGGACCTTGGGGATAGCTCAGTTCCTTCAAACTGGAAGCTTTACAGATTGTTTTTTATTGTAAAAAGATTTACAATAAAAAGGAGGATTCTGCCCCCATCTGGCCTTGCTGGAAAGAAGCAGCACAGGGGCACCCAGACAGGCAGTGGCTGCAGAGATGATTCACGGGGCTTTGGGACTGGAGCACAGAGCAGCATGCAAACACTGGTGCATGGAAACGCCTGATAATCCTAGATTTGATCCAGATGTGGCTGGCAGAAAACCTGAAGCAGCTGTAAACTGGAGCAGCTCCAGCCATGCTCCTCTGTGTCAGTGGAGTCCATCCATGCCATGTGAGAGGAACAGAGTGAGCTTGGCATCTGGTGACAATGTGGGAAGGACAGCCTGCACCTGAAAACTTCCCATCACCAAGAAAAACAACAGCAGTAATTGTGTCTCCATAAACCTCTACCACACCCCAGCCTGTATTTCTTTCATTACTCTTACTCAAAAAGCTTTGCACTGACGATGATTAAACAGATGAAAAGCTTCACACCTGCTGCCCAAAGCAATCCGTATCGAACCAGCTGGCTTCAGGGCAGCACTCTGTCTCCTGCAGAAGCAATGGCACAGGCTCATTTCTATGCTGAGGTGCGAAGGCGACGAGCAGCACACAGGGGTCTGGGCAGAGGGTGGAGGATGGTACGTGGGTTTCTGAGGCCTTGTAGAAAAGCTACAGGAACAATTCTACCTTGTCCATGCTGTTAGCTGTCAGCAGGCACAGGCAGCACACAAGTGGCAATTCATTCCCACGTTGCAGACATGCAAAAGAAGCTCTGTGGGGAGAGAAAATCAAATAAACCAATGTGCTTTGGAAAGCAGCCTTCTCCTTGCCTGTAAATGTGCTCTTAACAAAATTCATCCTTCTTTTTAAAGTCTGGATGAAAAATAAAATCTCAAAAGTTCTTATGAAAATCCACGCATCAAATCTAAGACTTCATTTATCAACTTCTCTACTTACAGCAGCATAAATATTACAGCACCTGTAGCACCTTGGAGGAAATGAGATTGGGGTTTGTCCGCTGCCTGCTGACACGACCACCCTGCTTACCACAGTCTGCAACCAACAAGGGCACCTGGTGCTCAAATACATTGGTAATGCATTGTTTAAAGCCTTCCAAAAATAAACACTTCTCGATCTACAAAGCAATGGGATTTATAACCAAGTACTTCCTAAAAGCACAAGAAAACCCCGTGCTGTGCAGCAGTAAGGGCACACTTACTGACAGGCACAGGCTCACGTGGAGGATGCTCAGCCAACATAGCAGGCCAGCCAGCACTCACCTCTGTCCCACAGGACAGCCCACAGCACCTCCTTCCTCTCACTGCAGGGCACACTGCAGCAGGGCTTGCTGCTGGGAGGTTATGGTGTGTCTGAGAAGGAGCTTGTGCAAACTCTGAGCTCCTGGCCAGCAACACGGAGCTGGGCAGGCAGCACCACAGCAGGTGGGATCAGGCATGCCCAAATTGCTACCCGTGGAATTAAAGCAGTGCTCACCTACTGCTCCAATAGCAGCAGCTCTGCTGGCGTACTGTGCCACATCCTGCACTGCACCAGGCTCTAAATCATTCCTGTACATACACACATACATGAACATTTACATATACACAGATATATACACAGAGAGAGAGACAAAATTGTCAAACCTGCTCTAAAATGGCGTGGGTAATCTAAAATGAAGAGGTAAGTTATCCTTCTTAATACAAACAATAATGTTTATTAGTTGTTTATACAGCTCTAATATGCATTCAGCAAGTCATGTTTTAAAGCTATACATATAGGTTACAATGGGGTTGCCTCTTGGAATTCAGCAGTACAAGGACCTCAAAAGCAAGTCTTCAACAGTATCTGTATTCATACTAAGACTTTATGTACAAAGAAATTAGACAAAATATTGTTACTCCAAGGTCTGCATCACTTTGCATGACCCCAGTAGTTTGCCTACACACAAATATATACACACACACCTGGAAAAAAATGCCTTCCAGTTCTGAAAAATGAGGCAAAAAGCAAGACAGAACAAGGCTGATAAGTATTGGCTCCCAAGATGTTAACAATCCTGTACTTCTGCATCTAATTCAATATCATGTCGAAAAATTGCATTAAATACTTGGAATAAATCAAAGTCCACTGTGCAACAGCAGTAATGACGGGGCTTGTACTGTTAGGAGTGATAACAGGATCCAACAGTTAGGATGTTGTAACTCAAAGACAATTAAAGAGAACACAGCAGTCTTCAACGTTCACACAGACAAGAAAAATACAGCCAAAAAGCAACACAGTATTTTTCTTTCCAGAAGACCAATCCCATGTCCATAAGGAAGATGTTAACGACTAAGGCAAGGCTCACTGCAGCAGCTCTGCTCTATGCAGGACACTCAGCTGTCGGCTGCAGAGGAGAAGTGACTGGAGATCAGCAGTGGCAAACCATTTTCACGTGCAGGAATGAAGGTATTGATCACTAACAACACAACACACAGGAATAAAACCCTTCCAAAGCACTCCTGTGTATATTTTTCTGGACTAACATGGCAATCTGTAGACTCGCATCAGACAGCAGGCAGAAGAACAGCACAGGAAAGCACTTTGCTGTCCATCACGCCACTGTAACAGAGGCAGCAGGCAGTTACTGTACGTATCTAAGCTCGGTGAACACCTGTCTGTGCATTACTTTTATCTGAGAGATTATCACACGGCTACAAGCGCCGTGCAGACAGAAATAGAGCAACGAGTCCAAAATTAACACCCACGGAACAAGATTGAATTCCAGCCCCAGCGCTGACCACCAACATACCTCTGGAGCCTTTTTTTTCCCTCTCCTTCTTAAAGCAGCTTCAATTTCATCCCGTTTGCTTTCTAAGCAGTTACCTGTAACCCCAACAGCCCAGGGCTGCACTGCCAGCATGCAGCACGTGAACACACCACTACAACTCAGTATTTTCTAAAGGAAAAGAACATTCCCCCATTAAACCCATTTTCTTTTCTATTTAAAACCAGCAGACACACTTCTTACCAAGCCACCTCCCAGCACAAAGCCCATCAGCACAGCTTTGCCAAGCAGTTCTCCATACCACACGAACCCTTATAACCGTGTGGGAAATCATACATTTGCTCTGAGAAGTTCCCCTTCCACACACACAGAAGGTGTAATGCAAGCAGCAAAATTCTGACCAGTGTTTTCATCTTGGAACAGGAAGGACTGGTAGTTTTCTCAAGGATAGCAGCTGTGAGGTTATAAATAAATGTGTACGTGTGATTGTACACAGCCTCTTACCTGTGTGCCCCACGGGCTAATCTGGGGATGTTTCACCCCTTCAAATAAGAGCTACATAAGATGAGCTCCTTCTAGCTCCAATCACACGGGGTTTCACAAGCCAGAACGACAGAAAGAGGTAAAGGGGGAAACAATTTGAGGAATATTCTGATAAAACTTCAGAAAAAGTTATGCAAGAGAATCACAACTGAACTTGGCTATGCTAAATAGCTCCATGAAGTTGTAGCTAAACCGCTCTAATAGATTTGCTTTTATTTAAAACACAGAAGTGCTCAAGCCAAGACAAGCCAGCCCATAACTCCTCATATTAATTTGAAGCAATGATTTCACGTGTTCTGGAATGAGGTTTTACTGCAGTACCAGAGCTAGCCATGGATTTTATGGATTTCTTTCAAGACAAAATTTTAAGAAAGAGAAGTACAAAATGCAAGCGATGGAAGTAAATATGACCCTAGAAACATCATTAATACACACCCATATGGATGTAACTTCACACAAACACTAAAATGTCAAAACCCAGTGAGAATATAACAGAAATATACCATACCACACTCAGCCTGCGTGGTGGGACCAGGCTGCAGGCTGAAAACACTCAGATCGAGCTCTGCATGGACACAGTGCGACCTGGCTCACCTAGCCCTCCTCTATCACACAGTTCTTGCATTTCTCAGCCTTCCCAGTTTAAGTTTGTTTCTCTTAGCAGAAGAGCACATCTTCAACAGCAGGAGACTGCTCTGCCCTCCATGATGCTTGACACAGGAAACATTTAGACAAGAGTAGCACTGAGCTGATGACGATTTGCAAAGAATGAATTACAGCTTCAAGGGAAAGCAGCACTTTCTGTATTAATTCAGTAGCAGACAAGTCTTCCAATTTCACAAATAAGAAAAGCTTAAAAAAACCAACAACCCAAACACCCAACTTGTGTCTCTGCTCACAGGAAACCTGGCCTGAAAGGACAGAAGGCGACATATGGGGATGATCCTCTTATAAATAACGACCACTATCTGATGTGGATTTCCAAAACACTTTCTGTACAACAGAAAAGTTAACCAGTAAAACCCCTGTAAGGCAAGGATACCATTTCTGCTTATGATTCTAAGCAACAATGCAAAACAAGTTAGTGGCAACCACCTCTAACTCCTCATTGTCTGCATTTCACATGCTCACTGCCCTGCCTTACAAAACACCATGACCACATGCACAGACACTGTCCTTTCTTAGTGCCATTCTTCACAACGTCACATTGTTCTTATCCCATAATGCTCCATGATGCACGGTTTAAAAGCTCAATGCTACGTTCATTTGAATTAGCTGAGAAACTACTTGTCAGGCGTAATTAGTCTGGCGGTAGCACAGTTAATGTTCTATTAGCCAATTAACAAGAACTACTTAAAGAAGGAGGTTTAGGAGACCAAGTATTCTCGGATTAATTAACTCAGCTCTTTGAAGAAAAATCTGATACACAGACAAATGGATCGCTTCCTTTCCCAAAGAAAGCTAGCCATGTGATAAATGGAGAGTGCTTGGAATGAAGAGGATAGGAAGCTTCAAGAACTAAAATGTAACACCAGCCATGACAAAACTGGGGCATAGGAAGGGAAAGAACACTCGTTTACAAACTGTCATGGATATGTGTCTATTTTAAGGTGAATGGAAAATGCAGCACACAAAGAAAAAACGGATCAGTTCATTAGTTGTAGGCACTTGGGCTGCATAGACTGTAGTAGGTGCCTATCAGATATCAGCATTCACACATGAACACACACCTAGGAACACACTATTTAATGCACAGGAAAACAGGAACCCTCCCTGAAATAAGAAAAAGAATTTTAAAAGGGAGGCCAAGCAGATCTGTGTTAGAATTTCCCACCTTTTCTCACAACTAAAAACCGATGTGATTTTCAGCTCACAGGAGAAACACTGAGTACAGCCAACATGCCAACTTTGCCATGTGCTAAACCAAAAGAAACACCTTGAAACTCAAACACTGAAACACGCTGCACTGCTATTTTGTTTGCTGGTAAGGTGTTGTTCTGTAGCACAAACCTCAATAATGTGTTTTTAAAAGACACCTGCCACCTCCTGTGAAGCATCTTAGCGATGAAGAACAAAGGGAAAGAAATCCAACACGGTGCAGAGGGGGGAAACAGATGCAACACAAATCGAGGTCACAACTCACATTAGGAAACTGCTTCCAAATAATAACTGTGAGAAACTCTATGCAGCAGAGATGAAAAGTTAACTTGCTTTTCTAAGAGCGGAGCTGTGCAAAAAGCCATGAATCGTCCCCCAGGGAAAAGAAAACCACTGTAAACAAGAAGTGCATGAAAAGGGCTTCAGGAGTTTGGCCTCTCTGCTCCTCCGTGACCAAATTTAAGGATTCCTTCTCTTTCATGACTAACTTGAAAAATATTTTTAACATTACTCAAAAGGCAGCATGCCTAGGAAAAGGCCTGCACAGCCAGAACGCGATGGTGAGGGAACATACATGCATAGAACATACATGCACAGCCACCTCATGTTCTCCTCAGGATGTCAGAACTTGTTCTCACGAGGAGCCTTCTGGCAGACAGACACTTCCACAGAGTCTTTCACTGTAACAGCGGGATGCAGCCCTTTGCTTTCACTAGCTTTGCTGCACTTTCAGTGAGATCACAACCACTGCTGGGTGTGGGAGAACCTGGAAGAGTTCCCTCTGCTCCCAGAGAGGTGATAGATAACTGCTGCCCAGCTACTACATAGACCTGTCCTCCTTACAGACTGCAAACCTCGCATGTACAAGGAAGGCACATCTGCTTTTGCTTCCTGAACACTGCTGAAGAATGCTACAGACGTGTGATGCTTCAGTAAGCACTGCCACCACTGTATTTTAGTAAATCTTCCCTCTAAATGCAGTGGCATCAGAAAGAGAGAGAAAAGAAGCCTCATGATACCATGTGGTCTATTAGATGCTTTCATAGCTGGGTTAAGGCTGTACTGTTTGCAATCCAACTACTTACTTTTCAGATTACAAGCTCCTAAGGACACCAGACACTGTTAACAGGCAGATCTCACGTGTGCAGTTACTGTCAGCTCCCTGCTGGGGTCAGCTGCCACTTGCGAGACAGAGATGAGGCAAACCATGCAGTACCTTTGAGGGCACACAAAGTGGCAGTGGCCAGGATACTGAGGGGGAGAAGGAGAGTCAATATAAATATAAGGTGTCTGGTTAAAACATATGCTACACCTGGAAAAGAATACCATGCTTTCATTATCTGGACACTGTCCTACAATTTAAGTGAAGGAGTCAGCAGCAAATTCCATCAAGAAGTAGCCAGACAGAAACTGCTCCACGATATTTCCTCCGTTAACAGAAAGAACTTCTTGTCTTGGAAAACCAACGAAAAAGACAACACACAACCTTTACAGATTCAGGCAACAGCGTACAGTACTGAAAGACACCAAAGCAAAAGATTCTGAAGGCATGAAAGGGAAGACAGAAGACTCAAAAACCAGACCCATAGGTTTATAAGCATGTCTGCTTTTTCTTTAGGACTAGAATGCGTACACTTCCATTCCATATGCAAGAGTGCACAGAGCTTGGTTCCCAAAGATCCCATCAGATAAACTGAGAAAGTCCTCTTTGCATTAAATTGTTATTTCTTCAGACATCTGTACATTTTGCAACACACCAGTTACATACCAATATCTATGTGCATGCACTAGAAAGATATGCATGTACACGTTAAAATGCTTAACAAAGACAGCAGGTTCCCTAGCCAGGGAGCATCATAAAGAGAGGCCAGAAATATATTAAGAAGTTAAATTCTTTACCTGCCTTTGTTAAATACAAACCTTTGAAATCGCCTCCCTTCTTTTCCCACACATTCTGGTGCACTGACTGCATTACCCCATAACCAAAGATGAGCACATTAGAAAGTTCAATTCAAGCTTGTTCTTTAAACTGTCTTTTCCATCCTTATCAGTTGTATGAGCTAAGAAAGGGAAGGGAGTTTTAAACAAAGTTTTATTTCATTTTACTATACTCTTCTAGCACACAACCCCAATACAAAAGCCTGCAATTAAGGCTACATATCCTTTTTACAACACTGGTAGTATTTTGAATCATCCAACCGCAGTCCCACTGAAGAGCCTGTATCCTTTAACACTGTAATTCTGGGCCTCCGTACAGAACAGCCAACCCATGAAATACTACAGGAAGAAAAGACAATCACAGTGTTTGACACTTTCTATAACTCACCTGGGGACCGTGCAAGGGAGTTATATTCACAGCAAGTGCTGCCCTGGAACTTCTGTGGGAACATGATCAAGGGGTCACTCACAGCTTTTCAAGTAGTGTCTTCTACTTCACTCCCCTTCCCCACCCCAATTCCAACCACTGCATATAGATATATCCATACATTTGATGCTGTCAAAGAAGAGTACCTCTTCCTCTGAAAAACACTACAGCATACATCTAGCTTGTAAGATTCCAGTGAGACTTTTAAACATACTGTCATCTCTCCTCTTTGGTTAAGGAAGGAAAAAAAAAACCCACAAACTTTTTCCCTTTATGAGATCTAAAGGATCTTCTACAAGTCTTGAATCACAAATGAACACGTGCTGCCAAAAAAGTCGAGCAGTAGCATAGAACATTGTGACATGCATTTTTTTTGGAATCATCTAATCCAATGATGATTAAAAGAAAATTTGTTTCAAAACTCTTTGGCAAATTTTTACTGTTTGCTGATACTGTAATTTGAAGGTGAATCCGTGTGCCCCAACCCCCTATGAAAAATCAAACTGAAAAATCATGTGAGAAACAAGCAGTTTTCTTAAGAGAGAACTTGCTTTATAAAGTTGTGGTGAGCCAACTGTCTAATGGACATTACAGCCACACAGGTAATGAAGGAAAAGAAGTTGTGACACGTTGGCAATGTGAAATATTAGTACTGCTGTCAACATACTGATTCAGCTTTACACACTGATCTGAAGAGATTGCTATTAACCTAAAATTGAGGTATAAATATACACAAATATGTACAGTACACATACAGGAAAATAGTTTTGCATTTGTAACATCAGTAACTTTAAAAATACTGGAAAGTTGATATCTATGCCATTGATTTGTTTGCTAATTTACTGAAATAATGAAGCCACATCTTCGACTAGAGAGGACTACACTGTAATAATAAAACCCCAAGGCATAAGTTCTTTCTCTTGTTTCATCTTCACCACACTCAGCATCAGACTGTTGTCAGTGGCTGTATCTTGGAAGGAAGGTGGATCACCACTTTTACACGCGTCTCCAGAGGAAAACAACCAGGAAAACAAACTTGAGCCATCACCTGCATCTTTCTTTTTGCTGAACGGTCTGAATTTATATACATGTGTGCATGTATCTACGTAGAAAATAAAGTTGAAATCAGTTCATTATAAATACACCTAACCCAGCAATTCTGCCACTGTGAAGGTAACCACAGGTACAGCTTTTTTTTTTTTTTTTTTTTTTTTTTTTTTTCAAAGCAGTGTCTGTGCAAAGGGGTCATTAAAAATCATCTGATCTTTAGTCTTGACATCATCCATTCGAGTCCTTGGCAGAGTCTGTAAACAAGAGAGAGAATGTGTAAGGAATGGGTGCACTCCGCAGGGGAACTTCAAAGATGAATGACTTCCACAGCACCAACTTATATGAACAATCCAATTCTTCTTGAGAACTCTAATTCTGACTGAAGGCAGCATTTCCAGAAACAATTCACTCTTTTCAGGTCTTACTATGCCATCTACGTCTAGAAGACTTCAGCTCTTACAGATGTACACTGAAATTACCTCTAATTATGATTATTCTTAATAGACCAATGAAAAATGTTAGGTTGTTCCTACATTCATCTTCATTAGGCCTCAGTCGCTCAAAACTACACTTCTGAGAGTCAAGGCTGCAAGTTTCCTGTAAATGTTGGTTATCAGATTTTCTGTTCCTATGCCAGATTTTTGCCTTCAGAACACAGTAAGTACAGCATTATCACTGAAAGGGGAGCAATGTGTCAGAACTGACTACCACAGTAAAAATACCAAAATCATTCAAGACTGCCCTCCTACAGAGAATAACACTTACCCCTCTCCAGTTAGAGCACAGCACGCCTGAATGTGCCACTGGTGATCCTTAATTGAAGTCAGCTTCAGAAATTGAGAGATTTCAGCCACTGTCATACACTCTTTAACATCTTGCTTGTTAGCAAAGATCAGCAAACCTGCTTTCTTCAAGTCCTTGGGGGGAAAGAAGAAAATAGACTATTACAAATCTGCCTTCAAAAGACAAAAGATGTGACAGCAAACTTGTGAGTCGTAAGCCCAAGCAAACAAACTAGTTTACAAATGCTGCAGCCTCAGCAGCATTTAACTTCTGATAGGAAAATGTTTTGATCTTGTTGATCAGATGTCCAACTTTTGCCTAAAACTACTAACGCCATTCTGTTGTCCTGTGAGGATCAGGGCACCCTGCATCTCTGTCCTGAGCACAGCATGTGCAATGACATCACTCATCTGCTCCAGAGTCAAGGTCTTTGCTTTAGCCTTCCCTTGCAGAGCACTCCTGCCTGTGTATCTGAAGTATCCCTCTGTGTATCCCTCCCTGTGCCTGGCTTTTATACATGCCATGCTTTGACACATACCAACTTTCACGCACGTGCACACCATGAGATTGATGTTAGAACCAAATCAGCAGTCTGTGCCATGCTTCTTACACAGAACCAATGCCCCAGCAGTCCTCCAGCACTGGGAAAGCCTCGCCCAGCCATCCTCTGCCATAGAAATCCCACCTTTGAAGCAGCACTGAGACTACCCTTGACAGTGTAAAGCAAGCTGCAGTAACGTTTCATTTATAAGATGTTCACTGTTTGTGGAACATCATCATTTACACTACTTCAGAATCAAAGCATGGGCATCTAAGTGAACAAGCACATTACAATAATTGTCTTGATGGGGCTCTAAAATATTCAAAACATTGGTTCTAACCATTTAGAGAAGAGCAACTCTAAGACCAAGCTGGTTTTATCTCAAGCTGCTTTAAATTACATTAGCACAGACACACAGTATTGAAAACATGCCCCCCTGAAAGTGATGAGATCTTCCCAGAAAGCCATTCACTTAAATGCCTATTAGGCACACTAACTTTTACAAGCAGTAACATTAATTCCCATGGGATCCTCTGGTTCAGAAAATAGCTGGAACTGACCTGGGCAAGTCGATTTTACCTTAGCAAACAAAACCAACTGAACTAGTTAGCAAAAATGAAAACTTCTCAAAGACCGCAAAGAACAGCTATTCTATGTACATATTTGATCTCCATTTCAGGTTAGACGTATCATTGTTCTTTTCAAGTACCGTAGCACCTGTTGGATTAGCAGAATATACTGAATACAGCCTGTTGCAGGACAGTAGGCACACCTCCTGTTAGATGTGTGCTGTTTGGGTGGAGAAGCAGCCTCCCAGCACGAAGCAAGGGCATTCACATTGCTCAGAGTTCCAAACTTCCTTCATTTCAAATACAGTTCATTAACAGCTTCTGCACCCTCATTTGCAGATTACGAAACAGAAGATGCAGATTTTGTTTAGCTGCTGCAACAGACTAAATAGTACAGCTGAGAAATTCTAATGATGACAGCAGACTCGATGGCAGCAGTCCCTGCGCTGCATGCAGCGCTCTGCCACAACCAGCACAACTGCTCCTGCCCTCTGCTTTCACAATGGGTTTCACCCAGCTGCATGAACAGTCACCACACACTGACCCCAGCTAGCAAAGCCAAAACCCTACAGCTGGCCACAGACCTTCACTGCTAGCACAAGGACAGCCCTGAGGGAGAGAAATGAAACCCATAGCAGCAGGACCTCGCAGCAGCCAAGCCTAAACGAGTTCACACAATGCCACAGATGAGGCCTGCCTTCTTCCCTGCCATTCCAGCTTTCCTGAGAGACCTGAGTCAGGGTTACTTTTGTAGAATTTACACCTTTTGAGCATCATAAAATGCAAAGTTCCAGACAAAGTGTGGTCTGTTTCAAGAAGGTAAACTTAAGAAGGACTACTGAGCTGCCTCTGAGCGTGGAGGAAGAAGCAGCTCCAGTTTAGATTAACTAGAACCTGCACATCAGCTGGGCACTGGCTGAGGTTCACAGTTCAAAGTTCTGCAAAACAGTTGCCTAAAATCCCAAGGTCATGGAATAAAAACAACAACATTTTGGGAGGACACCTGCCTCTCAGAAAAAAGCATTACCTGCCCTCTGGCTCACAGCTAATTACACCAACCTCACTAAGAAAGAAATTCAGTGACATGTTAAACACTACTCGAATTTAAATACAAAGGGAAAAAAAAAAACCACCATCAAGACACTGAAGAAAGGTCTTGGCTGTTTCTTCAATGCTACCATGATCACTCAAAGGAAATACATATATTTATATACAGAGATATATATAGATATACAGATGCAGTCTTGGGCCTTTCTGCAGTCACCTGCTGAGCAGCGGTGATGGTTTAAATATAGATGGAATATTTTGGGATGTAATGCCATCAATTCTATCCACATCTTTGTATTCTGACACTTTTAGGTTTGGAAGCTCAGTGTCCTCAGTGTCAGCTCATACAAACTGATCCCATTTGCATTAAATTTGCTGCTCTTACATATCACAGCAGAAGTTAAGCTTATATGAGCACACATTCATTAAAACTCCAGCCCCTGGTCCTGCAGCACTTCATGGGCAGATAACTTCCATTACACTGCACTGCTCCTTGGCTTATATAGTATGAGAGCACTTACAAATCAGAAACAGACAGTTCCATTTCAGACCTAACACCACTCTATTTGAAAGAGAGTCTTTGCAAGTTAGCAAATCATCCTCATTCTGTAAGTTCAAGCTGATGTAGAGTAATAACTACTACAGCTTTCTCACACATTTTCATAAAGCCATAGAATGGCTTGGGTTGAAAAGGGCCTCAAAGATCATCCAGTTTCAACCCTCCTGCTATAGGCAGGGTCACCAGCCACCAGACCAGGCTGCCCAGAGCCACATCCAGCCTGAATCTGAAGAGTTTACGTCACACATTTTGCATTTCTGCAATTATCTCAATTGCTGTTTGGTTCTTATTGCAAAGGTTTCCTTTGAAGACTTAACAACTTAAGCTTCCAGCCATAACGAACAAGACTAAAGGCACAGCATAAAAGCCCTTCTTCAGCTACTGCAGGTCTTCAAGACTTATGCTGAAAAAACACGTATATCATTTCTAAGTGCCAACTTCTGTTTTGATGAAGCACTCAGAAGCTGAAAAGTTACTTTTATGAATTAATATGAAATCACTGATCTCCCACAAATGTATTGGGAGTTTCACAACAGACAGAGTCTCTAGCAAAAACCAGACAGGTCTGACAGCACTGCCCATAGCCAGGAACATGGCTGTTAACATTAGCTCTGGGTTCCAACTGAGCCATGTGTCCTTTCTGGTCTGTCTCCCACCATCAGGCTTAAATAGCATTCTTAAACAAAGCTCTCAAGGCCAGTTCCCAATCCACATCTTAGCCACCAATACTACAACAAAGAAGATACAGGATCTACTCACCTCATGTGCTAACATCTTATACAGTTCTTCTTTAGTCACCGAAATCCTCTCTCTGTCCGTGCTGTCCACAACAACTATTACAAACTTTAAAAAGCCAAAAGTTATGAGTCAGCATTTCAAAGAACATACTATTTCCTTCCGGCCACCCATGCTTACACAGAACAGATCATTGCTCTCGTCAGATTATTCAGATAGCCAGCAGGATTATTAGGTGTCATCTTGTCCCAGATGCAGAGCGTGGCTGGTTACCCACAGCACTGCTATGGTTAGCAGTTCAGCCAGTGCTCTGTACACAAAGCAGCTCTGATGCACCTTTTCCGACCTTCATTTTCATGTGAAAAATTTATTCTGAGAGCAAGCCCTTGTCAGCACCCCACATCTGGCTTTATTCTTTGCTTCGCATAACTGAGGTAGCACACAGACTGCTCAGATGATTTGTTGCTTCCGTAAGAAGGTGAAGTATATCACCTTCCTCCTTTTGTTTCAAGCTCTAACATGACAGTAGGAATTTAAGGGATTTAAAAACATTAAAAAAAAAAACCATAACAAATGTCACACTTCAAAGTATTCGTGCATATTCGTGTCACGGTGCCTTCTAGTGACGCACAGGAAAACAAAGACTAAAAGAGTTAACCTTTTAAAGAAAACAACATCAATAAAACCACAACTGTTATCATGTAGGAAATCTTGACTTCAAGCACGATTTTAATCAACTCCAGCGTATGTGCTGCAGCTTTGTTGCTGAGGTGTTCTCAAAACTCTCGGGGTGCTTGAGTGAACTGATCATAGGAGCCTGTAAGGCAGAGCTCCTGGTATCGGGACTTCCAGCCTTGCTCATTTTGGAGATGCACAGGTTTTGAAGGATCTGCTACAGAGAAACAGCTGTTACAGTCTGCAGCAGGAACCTGTAAACATGGGGATGTGCAACACCTGCCCCAAGGCCATGGATGCCCAGACACAGGGTCCTTGAAGTGACTTTTAAGTGTGTTTTGAAAGCACAAAAGGGAGTTGTACAGCATCAGAACACAAGTTGTACACAGTCAGAACACAAGCACCCTGGAGTTGCTATAGAACACTCAACATGCAGCCAGTGCAGCTCCCTGGGAGCACGCCTGCTCTCAGGTAGGCTCTCTCCTTCCCCAGCAGCCACTCATTACCACGGCTCTCACCTCGGTGTTGGTGTAGTAGGTGTTCCATGAGGACCGCAGGGACTCCTGCCCTCCAATATCCCACATCAGAAAGCGCGTGTTGTTAACCACGATCTCTTCCACATTGCTGCCTATCGTAGGTGAGGTGTGCACCACTTCGTTCATTGAGCTGTAGGGAGAAGAGGTCGGTTTTGTCACACACAGCCAGCACTGAACCTGCTTCTGTGACGCTAAAGCTGACGGTTTCTCCGAGGTGGAAAGCTTAACGGGGGGACTCTGGCAAAAACTTCTAATGCCAAAATAGGGACAGTGTTGGAGGAGAATAAATATGACAATAAAGGAGGATTTGGTGACCTATATAACAGTTAAATTATAAAGCTGAGAGAGCATTTGTCAACAAAACTATTTTATAACTAATTAAATCATAAAGCTGAGGGAGCATTTGCTTCAGAAAGCACTTCAAGCAGCCAGCTCTTGTTTTTCCAGGCTGCTTTTGGCACGATGCAGCATGGAAGAGAGCAGTTGCTTTTCCTCAAGACTATGGTTAGGCCACAAGAATTCCAAGGTTGCAGAAAAACAACTGCTCATCCAGCTCCACCAAACACAGGGTTGGACAGCACGCACACAACTCCTTCACACTGCAGTTACTTCATGTCCAGACTTCCTTCTGTCCAGCAAATGGACTCTCAATTGTGGAGATGAATGCTGACTAATTAAGGTTGAGAAATACATTGGTTTAGAGATACTTAGTGCAACTCTGTCATTAAGGCACATAAAGAGTAATAACCAAATGTGTGTTCTGGACACTCTTCAAATTATTTAAACTCTACTGAAAGGGACATTAAAAAAAAAATCACAAAAGCAGCTTTAAAGGAAAAGATTGATCTTTCTCAAAGAATTATTTTTTCTTCTGATAATCATGATCTTTTTAATACACACACACATATATATATACACTTTTTAAATACTTCAGCAGAGCTTTCAGTTATAGAGACATCAATTTGAGACTTGTAACAGTGCTGGGCTATTTACTGACCATGGTAACTGAGGGATGGAAGGGTAGCCTAACATTGTGAGAAGGAACACCAGTTACTCAATGTCTTAGCAGCAAGACAAGGTATTATCACATAAGTCTGGGGGAAGCTAAGATTGGAGAAAGAGAAGTATCAGAATGAGAAAGAACAGTAAAATGAAATTAAGGCAGACAATGGTAACAAGATGCCTCTGGCTGATTTAATATTTCACAACCAGGTTTCAGCAGAGTTCTTTTAATGCTTGGGAAAGGCATTTTACAGCTCCCATTTCCTTGGCTGAACCTGCAGCCGTTCACACTCAAGCTGTCGGCAACTCTGTGTGCAACATGATAGGTGGATTTTCTTTCCTCCTCCCCACTGAAACAAGGTTAGCATGGAGCTTCGTGGCTTTTCTAGACAACAGAATGTCAAATCCTACTCAACAAAGAGGGAGGGAGAGCCGAGCATGAGAATGGAAAGAAAGTGTCTGTAGGGCTGCCACAATCTGCTGCAAGAATCACTGCTCCAAAGCACTGTGACCCTCCACGACATCAAGCACCAGTCAGCACACTGAGACACTGCTGCACTTATCTCTGCCCGTTTGTTCCAAAAGTCAAACATTCATTCTTGCTCAGAACACTTATCTGCCATGGAGAAACTGTACAAGGAAAAATACAGCGGGCAAAGATTCCTGAAGCAAGAGTCAGGCAGGAGGAGCAGCAGATCCATCCAGAGCAGCACCCTTCAACTAGAGAGAAGGGGAAGTCCTGCAGTGCCAAAAAGGGTACAGAGGAAAAGGAGGCACACAGCCATCCACTGTACAAAAGGGAAAAGAAAACACTGAGATGGCAGAAAGAAGAAGATGAAAAGAATCATGAGACATTCATGGAGGAAGCGAAAAGACACAGGCAGCTTTGTAACACACTGAGGATGGCCTTCAGCAGTAACAGTTACTGTTCTTTAAAAGATTCCACTTCATTCTATTACTTTTTTAGTACTAAAAATATTTTCTCACTTTTGGTTTGGTAACAACAATGATCCTTATATTTTCACTTTCTCCTGTGCAGCTTGGGAACACTGCATAACGTTCGCATTTCAGAAAGGCAAAAGCCAATCACAGTTTATCAAAAGAAATATTCACCCCTGCAACATTTTAAGCGTAGAGTTGGAGCAGGAGTGCTTCCTAGCACCTGACTGCCTGCTGTGAGAGAAGGCCAATCTGCTCCTGTTATAAAGAGGCCTTGAGCTGCCTGTCCCACCTGCAGTTTTGGAGCCCAGGCACAGATCTGCAGCCCTTTATCAAAGCACCCTGGAGGACCAGTGATATGGAGCCCATGCAGGTTCCACAGACATCAGCAGCAAGGCTGAGGCACGACAAATACAAGCCAGAAACAGATCAACAGCAACCAACACTGCCAGGCTTGCTGGTGGCTCAGTCCTTTCTGTGCCACAAGGTGGGGAGGACACAATTTGAGGCAGGGAGAGGTCAGGCTTCAGTGCTTTGCAGCTCACAAAGAATGGCACAGTTACACGCTGTGGCATGGACCAGCACAGCAGCACTGTGCTGTGGCTAACCCTCAGTGTGAGCCTATTTTATGGAGCTGGCAGGCAGCCTGTGCTGTGACACCAAAGGCAGCTGCGATCAACTTTAATAGCAATGTAATTTGATAAATAGTTCTCAACAAAACCTTATTCACGCATCAGGAGGAACACAGACGTTTCCAAACTCTGAACACATGCTCTGACCCAGCACCACCCATCCCATAATTTCCAGCACGGTGATCTCCAAGTAAAAAGAAACAGGGAAAGCAGTGAAAATAAGCCAAAGCAATGCACACAACACACACCTTGAGACACATGAAACATCGCTGGCAGTTCATACTTACAATTGATAAAGAATGGTAGTTTTTCCTGCATTATCCAGACCAACAATGATTACTTTGTGCTCTGAAATAAAAATACAACCAGTAAGTCACATTGTTAGCTGTGCTATCGCAACAAGGACTGCGTTACAAGGCAAGGTTCATGCTGCGCTGCAGGCGGATCTCCTCAGCCAGCACGTAACTCTGGTGCTGGATTTCACAGCATAACTAACAGTCTGCCTGTGCTACTGCCACATTCCACGTCTGCACATCTGAAGGAACAATTTCTAAGATATGACATTTGGCTTTTTTCCTTCTCTAAGCTGCTGGAGCATCTTTTCTGAAGCTTCTACACTCCTGCAGATCATAATAGATTGCATTCTCTCTTGCCTCAATTATAGCATCTCTCCAGAATGCTCATACAAGTGTGTGCCTTTCCAAGGCCATGCTACTATCACAGTCAGCAACTTCTTCACCTCTTCCTGAGCAGCAGTTAAGAAAGCAGCAGTGCTGCCTGCAGGAATTACCCTGCAGCACACAGAGTGCTGCTCCTCAAGCTACAGAATCATTAAGGTTGGAAAAGACCCCTAAGATGATAGAATCACAGAATGGCCTGGGTTGAAAAGGACCACAATGATTGTCTAGTTTCAACCCCCTGCTGTGTGCAGGTCATCAACCAGCAGCCCAGGCTGCCCAGAGCCACATCCAGCCTGGCCTTGAGTGCCTGCAGGGATGGGGCATCCACAGCCTCCTTGGGCAGCCTGTGCCAGCGCCTCACCCCAGGATCACCAAGTCCAACCAAACAGTCACCCCGTGTCCTATTTCCCTTTCAGCAGCTTCAGAACACGGAAAGGAGGTTTGCCTCCGTACGTCTGGCAGCCCTCATTCCCCCAGTCTGCTTTTAGACAAACCAACGGGTACAACAAAAAGCTACTCCGGCACTTAGAGCTCAGCGCCAGAACTGCCGATGGTTTGTGCTTAGCACCTTCCTTCCTATGCACCACAGACGGAACCTGAACTCTGCAGGCGGCGTTGCCCAGCACACCCAGCCGTGTCTCCCCCCC
>JAPSGF010000040.1:6935463-6968943 GCA_035772895.1 Perdix hodgsoniae
CTCGCGCTGCGCACTGCGGGCCGAGCGCCTCCCGCGCGCGGACATCGCCGCCGCTCCGCCGCTCCGCCGCTCCGCCGCCCCGCTCCTCGCGGCCTTTCCGCAGGCCGCCGGCCGGCACCGCGCCGCGCTCCTCGCGGCCACCGTAGGGCACGCGGAGGCGGAGAGGACGGCTGGCCGCGCCGGCGGAGGGAGGCCACGCCCCTCGGCGGCCGTTGGGAAGCCGCGCCCACCGGCGCGAGGCTGCGCCTCCTATGGCCCCTCCGTGTCCCTCAGTGTCACACAAGCACAGAACGGTTGGGTCAGAAGGGACCTCAAGGATGATGAAGCTCCAACCCCTTGCCACACGCAGGGTCACCAACCTCCACATTTCACAGCAGCCCAGGCTGCCCAGGGCCCCATCCAACCTGGCCTTGAACACCTCCAGGGATGGACGGGGCATCCACAGCCTCTCTGGGCAGCTGTTCCAGCACCTCACAGCTCTCATAGCAAAGAACTTCCCCCTGAAATCCAACCTCAATCTTCCCTTCCTCAACTTCAAACCATTTCCCTTGTCCTGCTTGTCCCTCAGCACCCCTCAGTGCCTCTCAGTGCTCCCTCAGCACTCTGAAATGCTCCATCAGCTCCCCTCAGCAACCCTCAGTGCCTCTCAGTGCCCCTCAACATGCCTTAGCTCCCCTCAGTGCCCCTCAGTACCTCTTAGCACTCCTCAGCACCCTCAGTGCCTCTCATCGTCCCTCAGTGCCCTTCATCACCCCTCAGTGCCTCTCAGTACCCCTGAACACTCCTCAGCACCCCTCATCACTCCTCAGTACCCCTCAGCTCCCCTCAGTAACCATCACTCCTCAGCTCCCCTCATCACCCCTCCGTATCCCTCAGTACCCCTCAGCACCCCCCACTGCCCCACTCACCTCAGGTCAGCAGTCCCACCCCACGCAGGGCAGCGCTGCGCTGGTTGCTACGAGCAGAGTTTCAGTGTTGTAGGCTGAAGGGCCTGGAATGCACAAGTGTTCCTTCAGCATTGAGGTTGCACTGAGCTCTCTGGACACATAGATGATGACCCCAAGCAACATGGCAGCCGTGCTGCTGTTTCTCACTCGGGCACTTTGGAACACACAGGCAGATGTGCTGCTTTCCTTCCATCTGAAGGCTTGCTGACCACACTGCTTTCTGCTCAGCACCGCCTGCATTATAGCCTCAAGGTCTTCACTCTGTATAAAAGGTTACTTTTACCTCAGCCGGTTATGTTTTGTCTTTCCACAAGACTTGAGGTCAGACGTACAAGCAGTGCTTATTTTCAGCATGAGGCTCCGGTTTTGCCACAGCACAGAGCTCCAGACAGGGCCTGCAGCTGACACAGGTGCCTCTGTGTTAAACAACACCAGTGGACCCAATGAAGAAAATGCACCTTCAGTGATCTGAATAAGAGATGTAACTGTGCTGGAAACTTTCATTTTGGTAGTGGCTCCTTGCTTTTATTTCCTCTGCTGCAATGTTGCCTGTAGTTGCAGCAAGGCCAGCAACAGTCTCCGAGTTTCTGTGCGCATCTGCGGGCATTCGTGCTTTGTGCTGGAATACTCAGTCCTTAAGAACTGAAGAAAATAAACATCCTGGTAATGAACCGGCACATTACACCTTTAATAGCATGAAATAAACCACGCTCTGCGCCAGTAACATTGGTAGCCATCCAGCTTGAAAATAACCAGACACAATGTGCCATTGTCCCCATGGTTCACCTGTATGCTTTTTACCAGTGTTCAGACCCAGCAGCACTCGGCTTTCAGCCACCCCTTCTGGCTGCTGTGCCTCCACAGAGACTTCCAGGTGTGCACAGCGGATTTCTGTTTGCAGTCCTAGTGCAAACAGCAGGTCATCCCGAAACACAAGGGCTGGCACCAGGGTTAGTTGAGACAGAACTCACAGCTATGGAAGAAGGCAGCAAAGCTCTTTTCCCCTCTCCTTCCCCCCTCTCCCTTCCGTCCCCGTTTTTTTTTTTTTTTTTTTTTTTTTGATGTTTTTAAGCAACATTTAAGAACTCTATTTGGTTCTGCCAGCACCCTGTCATGCTACCCAACTGCCAGCAGCCTCTCCATAGCCAACATCTGCACAAACGGAGCAGCATTTTGACCAGATAAGGGATGTACAGTGGATTTCAGGATCAGGAAGATGTTAAGATTTCAGCTCCTGCTTCCTTCTCGTAGTTCAGTCATAGTTTACAACATGCCTGTGGCCATATTCAACCTGTGGCTTTTGACATGCTAATGCTACCACCTGGCTGCTGTTCCTGGTGGGAGCTTTCTAGCAAAGCACTGCAGTTGGCACAGTTTGTAGTGATTATGATTATTACCCCTGGAAGTTCAAAAAGCCTTTGTCAAATAGCACACAGTTTGTTCCTCGCAACTGCAGAGCAAAACTGAACATGTAGAAGAGACAGGCAGGATATGTAGCTTGCAAACCTACTTCCAGGAATGGATTAAAACCACACGAAAGAATGTATTTTTTGCTCTATTTATTCAAAAGGCCACAAACTCTTTATTAAACAGCTTTGATTGAAATTCACATGCTAGAATCTACTTTTGGACAGCCAGACAAAGGGACTCGATTTGTGTTTAAAATGCTGCATGTATATTAGATACTTAAAGCTGATTCCCACCATAAGCACACAGATTACCTGGTACCCGTATTTCTGCCCGCAGAAGGCAGGTCCTGGGCAGGAGGGCTGCGAAGCAGGCAGAGCTGGTTCCTGCGGGTGCCAGCCAGCCTGGGGAGGCACCAGGAGCACCTGGTGGCTCCTCCAGCAGCAGCAAGGAGCAGCAGGTGGGTACAAAGGGCAGGCAAGCAGCACAACACCCTGCTGGGCTCAGAGCCACTCTGGGCAATCTGGCTGTGCAGGCCCTGCCCCACAGTGCTCCCAGTTCTCTTACGTGGCCACTGTGTTTTTGTTGGGTTGCTGGTTACGCACTTTGAAGAAAATGAGTCTGTTTGCTTCCCCGTGGAACAACTCCAAAAGGGAACTCACCCTGTAATTTCACTCCCACGACCGCTTTTCAGGTTTAGCAAAAGGTAGCATCTTTCAGTACTTCCCTGTTTCCAGGATATTACAACCTGGTTTTGCTTCTTTCTGAATACCTCACATTATTCTGATGGTTGCTTCTTTCTAGGAACGATTTTTAAATTAACATGAGGTCATAGTGAGGATCACTTCCAAAGACCATTATGTTCGTGAGCATCTTTCAGCATTTGGCTGAAGGGTTTTGTTTCTTGATGGAGCAGTGAGATGTTACGCAGACTTCTGTGCTTCTGAGCTCTGATTATTTAAGAGCAGACACATTTAAAAATAAACACCACTCATTTCACAGACCAGATGCATGTCTTTCTTCAGAACCTCATTGATATTGACTAAAAATGCTAACAGGAGAAACCATTGCCAAAACCCATCATCAAACAATAAAAATGCCACAACATTCAGAACTGTTTCCATCAGTGACTCTTCTGAGCACTTTCCTGGTCTTGAGTGCTGGACACAGAGACTCACAAGACTTCTGAGTGCTGTTTGTAGTTTTTGATTTATTGTAGAAAAGTTATTGTAATGCAGTTCATTTTTGTACATCTAAATCCCATAAAACAAATCCATAGAAATGAGGATACTAAGAGCATGCAGTCTGCATTTTCTTTTTTAAATGATTCTGATCACAAAAATAACAACACTTTCTTTTTCTTTGAAAGCCACTAAAAGCAGAGGGAGAGCAAAGCATGCAACACTGTACACATTTGCATAGTATATTTTACCCAGCATGCCTTGTAGAATGCTACACATACAGTATCTAGAAGTAAAAACCGAAAGGGGCAAATCAGCAGAACAGAAAACATGAATTTGTGGGTCTCATATTTGAGTAAAGGCAGCCATGTCTTTACCAAAGTGCCCCAAACTGGCTCCTGGTGGGCTGGGCACTGCTAAGCTGGCACTGGGAACCAGTTCGGGTGAGGAACGGATTTTCTGGGAACTGAGAAGCCCAAGGTCCATGGTTTGCAGTTTGAGCAGTATTCACTTTTTCATTACCCCTCTGCTTCTCGTGCATACATAAAATTGCACTTTTCCTGATCTTCTTCCTGTGCTGTTCTTGTGCGATTTCACTTTGTGTGCACGAGAGGAGGATCGGGCTGCTCAAATGGCAGCCCAACCCTGGGGCTGAACAGCCCAACCCTGCTGTCCTGTCCTTTCAGTTCTGAATGCACAGCAGCATCAGTGGCAGTTTAGGGCTGACTCTCCCAAAGCAATTCAGGTGCAAGGTTCTCTCCCCCACGTCCCTCGCCTGGCACACAACAGCATGCAGCACTACGGCCCCAAAGAGCTCACTGGGAATTTCATTCCAGACCTTGGGCTGCTCAGACAGGAGTGCTATATTCATCAGTCAGATGCCAAAATCTATGCACTGAATCAGAAGTTTGCTTCTGTTTATGGAATTTCAGTTCTGAGGAGGTAATCGGCAGAAATGAAAACAAGATTTTATAATTTTAAAAGGTTCTTTCTTCATTAGTTAATATGAAGTTACTGAAAAATCAAGTCATATGCAAAATGCAAGGCCTTAGAAATAAAATGCTTAAGTATCAGGCAACAAGTTAAACTGATTGAAAATGCAATAAATACATTAATGCTGGATCAAAATACCTTTTTTTTTTTTTTCAAAAACACAATGCCAAATGCAATAGTGGAATTGCTGTAAATTTGTGCTATTACAAATGTGCTTCTTTTCCCCTGCTCTGTTTTCACGATTGGCAAAATACACGATTCTGTATTGTACAATATTATTTCCTCACTATGTTGATTTTCTACTGCTTATACAGAGTAGAAGCAAAAAAGGGGCTCTGGCAATCAGTTTATTTTACTTTGTATTTCAGGAACCATTTGTAAGGCGTGTGATAAGTGGTAGATGGCAGCTACGGCTAGACCCTGCAAGCACTGACTCTCAGGCAAGGCAGTGATACCCCCTGTGCCCAGCAGCAGCTGGTTGTAGGGCCCAGGCCACACAATAACTCACTGCCAAGAAACCTGGGGGCCGAAGGCAAGCCAGAAGCATCACTGAGACCAAGGCCATGCTGCTTCTAGCTTCACCACTCTCAAAGGAATTAGCTACGAATCATGACATGAATGATGCTCTCATTACTGCCTCCAATAATTTCTGCCTCCTCCCAAACCTCCGCATGGATTCACTTGGAATGTTTCTCTGGACTTTTTAAATGGAATGTGCATCGGGAAAAACACCTCTGTCTCCAGCTTGACACAGGTTTGGATACAGAGCAGAATCTTCAGCTCTTTTTTAAGCAAATACCTCACATGTACTTTACAACGTTACTAAAATATCCCTCTACTTTTGAAGACATGCGTACCTTTATTTTTCTATGTAAAATAAACTGGATTTGAATAGCAACCCAACAATCATCATTCAGATGATTGCCAGTGATGGAACGTACTTTCGGCCTCATTTTTTCCCCCAAAGTTAAAGCTGGCTGCATTACAGTGCCTTACAGTTCCCTACCCTTTGGAGAAGTCAGGTTTGAGGGAATGAGAGGCAACTGCAGCAAAAGACAGCAGAACCTCATGAATCTAAACTGACATTAAAGCTGTCATCCAGGAAGAAAACTCTCGAAGTCCAATGTGGTATTAAAAAGCCAACTGGGGAATGTAATTCAATTTTATAGTAGTGAAAAGAGATCTGTATTACTGATATTCTACCCAATGTGCATCTGATTTTTTTCTTCTTCACAGTGTCTACTTTTGCTTTAAAAAAATGAAGACCATGGAATCAAGGCCAGGCTTCACAAGTACTCAACTAGGACAACAAGATCTATCAGAGTGACTTTTAAGATATTCATAAAGCCAAAATACCAACAAAAGCCCTCAGTTACCTGAATTAGCAATACTATTTTGAGAACGTTAGAGCCAGTAAAGTGATTTGGAGAGGTTTCAGAGGACTCCATAGTACTGAGACCAAATGGGATTCAGAAGACCTGCAGTCAAACTGAACTGTAACCGCCTGCTGGAGCCCCAGAGCCACCTCCCACCCCACCATACCCAGTGCACCTGGGTCCAGCACAGCAAGCCAGAAACATCAAATCTAAGTCAGGGCGTGCTCCGGGAGCTACTCTTGCTCATCATGTACACAGTCTAGGGCCAAGAGGATTTCTCGAGGTACAATCTAGGTGTAGGGCCACGCTGCACTATGAGTTCTCAAGCAGAGGAACTGATTTTGACCAGGTCGAATGTTTAGAAAGCCATCATAGAACCTGGCGCACTGTTTATAAACTACAGTTTTATACAGAACAGCTTTCATTGTGTTCCTTTGAACAGCAATTGCATGATCTACTCACTGCAGAAATATAGCCAGTTGTGAGTTGCACATCCCATGGGATAAATGTTCAGCTACACGGCCACTAAATGAACCCGTACATCTGCTAAATACAACCTGCCAAAAAGGAAATACTTTAAATTAGGAATTTAACAATGAATTATCTTTAAAGTGCCTTCAAGAGTTTGAAAATGTTTCAATTCATCCTAAACATACGAATGCACCGTCTTATATTGTCTTGAAATGTTAAGACTGTCCTATCACTTTCATTGGCTGAGCCATTGTTAACCCAAGTCTCCTAATGAAAAAAACATCAGGTAACAAAAAGCCATCTAAAATTCTCTGTATAAGCCAGAGCTTAGGAACAGAACCCCAACCTTTGCTTAATAATGTGTTCATAATAAGAAGAAATGGTATGAGGACTGGAAAATGACTCGTATTCATTGAGGAATACATGAACTTCACAGCTGTAAATAGCAGCACTGCATAATAAATCACAATACAGCTGCCTAGCACTGCTGCAGTTCGAATACAAACACTATGAGTTACCATGTCCTGATCAACACCGCAGCTTTTGCTGATTACCGTGTTTCCTAAAAATAATTTACTGTGTAAAATGAAAGAGTTCCAGTAGCTCGTATCTAGAATAAATTAATGATCTATGAGCATGTTCAGTATATTTGTGCTTAAGGATATACCTGTCTTTAATGAAAAAAAGAAAAAACACCAAGCAATGAGATCTGCTGGATCTTTTGTAACTGATTTCTTATACTTAAAATGGAGTGGGCAATGGGAGCGAAGAGGGTAAATTACATACAACAGTAACCTTAAACCCATACAATAAAGGATCTCAATGGGTTCTTCCAAGACAGTACGTGAAATCCCTCGCAAGCTTGTTTCTATTAGAACAAAGAAAGTTGTGGAGAACATTTGGCACTTCAGATGCTGCAGGTGATGGAATTTATGCCTATGCGTTGTGTCGATCTTTCCCTTTACTAGCATGACGTGGAAGACTTAAAAACAAGGCTCCAAAAGGCTCTAGAAATAAATGCCATTGTTGTCTAGGAAATGATAAAGCAGTAACCTTGTTTACTAGAAAATATACGCAGGTGCTTCACAGCTACCTGCCATTAAAATGCAAATATCTTCAAGCAGTTAAATGATCGGATCCCTAATGCTACTACAGAATAAAGATAAACAGCTGTCTAATCTAGCTTTATACATCTCAGTGCATCCTTTGCAATTAATACTTTAATGCACACAAACAAGAAACTTATTAAAGCTTATAGAAAATATGTTTTGCCTAATGCCTTCTTTCTCATGCAGGTATGTGTGCTATACATGTAACAAAGATTTGTAAAAATTACTGGAGAATGCTCCACTGTGCTATAGCAGAAAATGTTAGAGAAGGCAGCTGTAGCTACCATTCCCAGACCAGATCTTGCTGTGCTTTCTCAGCCTAAATGCACTTTTGGAATCTGTGAGCATTCAGCTGGAGAAAATCCAGCAGGATCAGGTCTGTCATACCCATTCTTAACTCTTGTTACTCCAATGGATGCAGGTATTCAATTTTTTTTCTTGGCAATGGGCCCGCTTGAATCATTCATTAGTGTTTAAGGTTTGCCTTTGAGGCCATAGAATTGTTTAACAAATCAGTCATGCATCCATGATCTTCTAATGCTGCTAGAGATGTACGTCATTTTTGGCTGTACCAGATAGGAGATGAATTACTTTTCTCATTTTTAACATCAAGAAGATAACCAGGCTCAGCGGTGGTGGAAAATATCAGTGATCTTTGTTAACTGGTCCAGAAAGTAGAAGAAACCATAATAATCAGGAAATTCTCTTTGTGCAACGTGCTCTTAAAGCCCGCCCTGGGGAAGATACTCAGATACAAAAGTCAATGATCCTCATCTTCGAAAAAACTTTTGACACGAACCTGCATACAAAAATGCATGTTCAGCATAGTGCTGTCAATTTTAGAAAGCGTGCAGTGTGGAACTTCAGGAGTCTCTGCTCACAGACACTGCTGCATTGTACAAAACTGCCAGTTATGCTCACTGTTTCAATCGCACTGGATCTAAGGCTTCACTGATGGTGTAAGACGTAAGGTCTACTCACAGACATTGACCTATTTTAAAAAAACTGAAGACTCAATAGGTGAAAAGAAATGATCAGTAGGAAATAAGGCAGCAATATCTCCAAGGATTTATCGTAGTTCTTTGAATTGAAAATGTCAGCTCTACATGTGAGCGATTATTTTCTGATTCTCCATTTGTATTGCGTGCTAATTCTGATGAACGTATTATTTCCACTTTTATCATTTAGGGATCCTTAACCTCCCCCCTTTCCTCAGATTTCACTACTGGGATTGAAACTGATGTTCTTCTGGAGAGTTCTTGTGCGATGCTGGAATTTTCAGACATTCAGAGACAGATGTTGAAAGTTGCAACACGCGGGTACTCAGATGGACTGGAATGGAGGTACTCTACACGCTGGGTTGGAAAAGTATCATTTTCCATTTAAAAAGGCAGGATTCTCAAAATGGGAGAAAAAATATTATGTGTCTAGGTACCAGTTTTGGTACTCCTCCTACTACTACTGCATTTGCCCCATCCCTGAGGCATTCAAGGCCAGGCTGGATGTGGCTCTGGGCAGCCTGGGCTGCTGGTTGGCGACCTGCACACAGCAGGGGGTTGGGACTGGATGAGCGCTGTGGGCCTTTGCAACCCAGGCCATTCTGTGATTCTACGAGTCTATGATCTTGGGACTACTAGCTGTATTCAGGTAAACAAGAGAGAGAGGGAAAAAAAAAAACTATTCTCAACCTCTAACCACACAAACTGTCCTGAAGTTTGTTCATTTTCCTGTTTGTTTCCCCTTGCCGTGTCATAGCTCATCACTGCTGACCCCAACACAAAAGTCAGTACTGGCTAAACTAAAGAAATCATTTTGCTGCAACATTCATGCCAGCTCTAAAAATAATTTCAAACTGGAAAGTATTTTGTAACTGCTGCAATAATTTGTGATTTTGGCACTCTCAACAGTTTACATTTGGTTTGTCTGAAAAAGCCATTCTGGAAGTAAGCAGTTAGGATAAAATGCTTTTATTCTAACTGTAAATGTAAATTGAGCTTCCAGCAAACAAATACTGTAGCTGACTTTCCGGCTTCTACTGGTTTCTAATTTTCAGATTCTTCATTTTTATCTTTTTCACTTGATTGCAACATGCTCAGGTTGACTTTCCAGTCAATTCACCCAAATTCCAACAGGAATTGGTTTATAAATTGGTTCCAACTGGAACTGGTCATTTGGAATTTCCAGCACAGGAAATTACTTTATAAGTGCCTCGATGATAACCCTAAGTTACAAACTGATGTGCCTAATATCTAACGATGAGAAAAGGTATGGCTATAAGTGTAAATACTGTACTAAAAAAAAAAAAAAGGAAAAAAAAATACAATCTATATGAGAGGGCATAAACGTAAGGGCATGATAACTCTTTTGTCCCCTACTTAACATCAAATGACAGCAGAGTGTAACCTCAGTAGAACCGCATTACACCTGCCAAATTAAGGTGAATTGCTTCTCCTAGCTACGTTATGGCAAGTTATCAACTGATGAATACTATTTGTTTCCCCAGGTTCTTGAACTCAAAGCCTGTGTTGTGAATCATGGCTATATCCTCCAGGGGATCCTCGGTTCCTATGGGGTTTGTAAGTGTCCTGGTATGAGTCAGAGTACTCTTCTTCCACTAGAGGATAGTGATCTCGGCTGTGTTGGGAACTGGAAGACAAGCGGTTCCTGCTCTTCCGAGCCCTTTCGTTGTGATAATTTTCATCTGAGGTCATGAGACTTCGTCGCTCAATTGGAGAGTTCTCTGTAGAATGGCTGCTGTGCCTCATACGCTGGCTCTACGAGTATCAAAGAATCCAAGCGTTAGCACAAATAACGAGTATCGGGTGTTTTTAAGCTAGTTTTGAAACTTTATTCTGAGGTCTTTCAAAATCCATCCATTTTTGTGAAATTCATTTTATATTAAAACCTGTATGCTTACAGGAATGGGTTACAAGAATAGTTTGGTTCCTAGAGCTGAAAGCAGACCAAACATGGTATTACAACGTGAATCTTACGGCATTCACCACCTTAAATATTACAGGTCGCTTAGCATGAAAAGTGAGCTGATGTATTCAGCATTTATCACCTTTCTCTGATCATGAACATAGTAACATTCATGCTTCTATTCTGCTTAGAAACAGTTTGTCACAGGTTTATGGACTTTCAGAAAACAGCTGAAGAGGGTTTTTTCCCTGTTGTTTTTTAAAGGTTCAGCTCTCTGAGCTCTCTGCAAAAAACTTCACACGACCCAGCAAGTGACAGCAGCTAACTGGGCAGCAGAGTGGTAATTTAAACATTAACAAATTCTTCCAGCTAAAATACAGTATTTTAAGTAAGTTAATGAGCTGCTTCTACCCTCACATTCCCAAAATGATGTATTACATTTACAACATTAAAAAAAAAATTGGTTCATATATTTTGCCAATGAACTGGCACAATGAAGGGGTCTATGCAAACAACAATCCGGTTTACTGCCATCACATTAAGCCTCTCATACAGCTCTCAGAACAAACGTGGTCTGTGCTTTCCTTCCCTCAGATGACAGTCCCTGCTCTGATCCTGGCAGTGCCAGCAGAACGCGGCTATGATGGCTGCAGCCCTACGGCCTCAGGCTCACAGCCACACACAGCACTGCCCGCTCCTCTCCCTTCTGAAATTTCGGGCAAGGCACTCTGTGCTCTAAAACCTTCCTCCCATTGCTACATCCTCTCTGTGGCAACTGTTAAACTGCATAATTTATAACAAAAGGCTGGTCTGCATGGGGAAGTAACCCTGCAGACAGGTGTACATTACAGCACAGCAGATAGGATGTCTCGTCTCTCAACGTGGATCGATGCTACCAAGGTTATCCACAGAGAGACTCCACGTAGTGAGCTGACACAGAAAAGCTGCTGATCTACAAATTTGTGCTTAATTACAGGCCAGCAACTTCTATAATGCCTTGCCCAAGTTCTCCTTGCAGCATCACGTCTTAGCAGTGTCTGTATGTCAAAGTCCATATATTTTCTTCACTAGTGAGCTGCAACTTTAACTTCCTATGCCCGTGATCTCCTTCTTCCCTGCAGTAATTTCTTCTCTGGATGCAAACTGTTATTTTCTTAAAACCTTTCAGTCTTTATTGTGATTGCACAGTCATTCTGATCCCACTGTTTCCCTCCTGAGATGTTTAACCATGGCATGAACCTGGTGTGGTTACATGCTGCTGTTATACCCCAAATTACATTTCATCTGGTAGCATTGCCTGCATGACACTGCCTTCAGTAGTCGACCTGAAGTGCCTCTGGAGCCTAAGGAGCACTTATCCCCACAACCTGAACTGTAGGATGCAAGTCTGTTCACCAGAATTAGGATGAACTACATAGGTTTAGACCCAACCAGAGCTCAGCCACAAAGGCTAACCACTGGCCCCAGCTGGCAGTGACAATTTACTCATCCTGCTGAGGCCTGCAAATACATGTGAGCATCCCCATCACTCCCTGCTAAGCTGCTCACAGCCAAGGACGAAGTGACCACAGGCTTTGGAAGATGCACACACACCTGTAATGGGACACACCTGGAGCTGCTGGTTTTACTCTTAGCTGTACATATGCCAATTACTTCACCCTGATGACCTTCACGAAGCCCAAAGGTTCAAATTAAATTAGAAGCTTCAATCACAATAAACTGTGCTCCAAGTGACAGCTGAGTGAAAAAGAGACACCTCCAAACCCTGACTGGGTAAAACACAAACAGGTTGCCCCAGCAATCTGCATCAGTATCAGGTATGACTGCTGTAAAAAGCTTGGGGGCTTTTAGTATTTGGGGCTCCCTGAGGTATCAAGAGAGGAGAAGTCACCAGGCCATATGAATGATAAATTCTTAATGAACCACAAGCACCTAAGCTAGTTTGGTTCCCAGGATTTGTGTGAGGGCTTCAATCACCACCATGACATCAGAACATTTACAACTGAAACAAATGCTTCCAAAGGCTGGAATCAGCACACATCCTCTCGGTGGGTAAGCACTTCCAATGGTGGAAGTCTTCAAGCCAACCGTGTAAAAAAACCCAAATTCTTGAAATGGGCCTGAGTGCTGGAGTAGCACTGAGAGCCACGTCCTGCAGTCCTCAAGTGGCATCATTCACTCAGGGAGAAATTTACCCCTCTGCAGAGAACTAGCACCTTTCAGGTCCCAGCTAAGCCTTCACAATGAGGGTGAAGTGGGAATTAGGTGATGCATACCTTCAGCCAGCCCACTGCACAGGGGTGATTTTCATCTTCAGTGTGAGTTTTCCCTAAGTAAATGGAGCAACATTTCACAGTCACTGCTGGTGTCCATTGATCAGAGAGAAATAAATGCCTGAAAAAAATTCTGTGGATACACCCAGTTTTCAAAATGAAACTGAAGAGGTGACAGTTCTACAGATGGCATTTTATTGTCATGACGGGATGGAAAACTGAAATTTTAAGGCAAGTGAAAATGGAAACAACATTTTGCATGTGTGCTTTATTAGTAACAGAACAGCGCTTGTGCATTCGGCCAGTCAGGGAACAGTGGCTTACTGAGCCTAATAAAATCAAGCACATCATTAGAAAGGTGAGTACAAACACCATGCACCTTCATGAAGTGCCATTCACCCACAGAAAAAATAGCTTTGTTTTCATTAGAAACACTCAACAATGAGTCACCTCCTTCAAAAGCTTTACCTGCTTCCAGACATTCTACAGGCAGAACAGAGGTAAAATTTGTCAGGTGAATTATTCATCAAATCTCATTTGCTCAATCTACGTCTGACATACATTAGAAAGTGCACGTTCCTATGAAGCCACACACACACACAAAACAGCTTCCGAAACGCTCAGACTTTAGAGTTCGCTACGGTCCTGATCTTCTCAAGCATTCACAACTATTCAACACCACGTTCTGTTTTCAAACTTAGTAAAGCACGTACTTCTCGTTAAGGACTATTTACATGCCACGTTTGAAGTGTCAAAGTTCAGCCGTTTTTGAGCTATCCCTGCGAAGAAAAATGGTCAGAATTTTTTTCAATGGGTAAAAAAATGGAAATTATTCACACTCAAAGAACTCAAAAGGTGAAGGCATTCTGCTGACACGAGACAAGCACGGATGTTCATCACCCAAATGCAAATGCTTTGTGAAGTTATGAGTTAGAAAATGGGACATGAGAGAAATTGTTCTTCCCAACTACAGCAGCCATGAGCTTCACTGCTGTGCCACAGCGTATTCTCAATCTGAGAGCATCCCACTGGCAATGGCATTTTTTCCAGATTAAAAAAATGCCATTTTTTAATACGGCCGTGATACCACTTGCCAGCAATGTGTGCAGCTGTTTTATCTCCCACTTAAGCCAGAGCTGTCCCGGTGCTTCAGCTGTGTCTGTGCTGACTATGGGCCTCCAGCTTGCACTCTTGCTGCTGGCTGTGGCCAAACAGCGACAGTTGACACTGAAGCACGTAAAACTTATGCTATACATAACACGGCACACCGTTTTCCCCCCAAAATTAAAAATAAAAGAAGAAAATACCTGACCTGCGCTGCTGTTTGGGGCTGAAATGTATTTTCGTACCTGCAGTCCAGAGATCGCAGCAGGGTATGGGGACAGTGCAGTGGATCCTAAGTTTCGCCCAAGAAGAGGAGTCATGGGTGTGCTACTGGTGGTGTGTGTAGCACGCCAGTAAGCCTCCAGGTATTCTGCCAAGTGTTCACAAGCATCTTCGAGCTGGTTTTCATCCAAAATTACATCAAACATTTCCTGATCACAACAACAAAGCGTGGTTCATTACAACGTTACGGGTGAAGTGAGAGAGGTGTTAAACAGTTCTCATCATGCTAATACTTCAGAATGAAATAAATAGCAACCAGAGCACAGCAAGTGCAAAGCAAAGCGACACGAGTGGGTTTGTTCAGCCTGGAGAAAAGAAGGCTGTGCGGTGACCTCACTGCAGCCTTTCAGTACCTAAAGGGAGCCCAGAAACAGGAGGGGAATCAACTTTTTGATAGGGTTGATAACAGCAGGATAAGGGGAAATGGTTTGAAGTTGAGGGAGGGGAGATTGAGGTTGGATGTCAGGGAGAAGTTCTTTCCTATGAGAGCAGTGAGGTGCTGGAACAGCTGCCCAGAGAGGCTGTGGATGCCCCGTCCATCCATGGAGGTGTTCAAGGCCAGGTTGGATGGGGCCCTGGGCAGCCTGGGCTGCTGTGAAATGGGGAGGTTGGTGGCCCTGCGTGTGGGGGGGTTGGAGCTTCGTGATCCTTGAGGTCCCTTCCGACCCAACCATTCTGTGATTCTGTGACCCAACGCCAAAGCTCTCCCCTCAGTGAGCCTCACCAGACACGGTGGGGCCCAGCACGCCTGAAGGCACAGGACTCCATCAAAGAGTTTATTTTGCTCAAAGCACTGTAACAGAAGACAGGAACTAAAGCAGTCTGTCAGAGCAACACTGGAACACTTTACATTGCCTCTCACATCCCAGCTGGAATGTGTTTCTGGAGTGGAGCACACTCAGCACAGCACTTCACACAGTGATGGCAGTGCAGAGCAAGGCTCTGCCCAGGCACAGTGCAGTGCCACTCAGCACCTCTGCTTCTGCCAGCTATCTGCACGGCCCCCACCTCCACAAGGCCACGCAGGGCACACCTTTTTCAATTCACCCAGGATCGTTACTGAAGCATTAATGCAAATCCTGGCATTTTGCCTCAGGCCTTTTCACCGCAAAATCCCAGAAGGGCATTTCCCGGTGTGCACAGAGGGATTGGGGCCAGGAGGCTCTGTGCTACCCAAGGAGCCAAAGGACACTACAGGCAGTGAGTGCTAGCAATGAAATGCCGACACACAACCACAGAGCTCCTCAAGAAAAAGATAAATGTATCTTCAGCAGTGAAAAGCTGTATTTCATCTGTGATCTTAACTCACCTCTGTGGAAAAAAACTATTGTGAAAACATCACAGGAAATGAGAAGTGCAGGTGGTGCAGGAACTGCCACAGCCCACACCACGCTGCTCTGCCTTGCACAGACCTGTCCTAAGCTGATGCCTCCAGGATAAGACTCAGAAGTGCAAGACCTTCACTTGCACCTACCTGCTGCCTGCAAGTCTGCTCCAGAACTTCAGGTAGCACTGCAACCCTGATATCGATCTCTTCTTCCTTATCAGTGTGGTAGAGAAATGTTTCCTCCTCTGCCAGCAAGCGCAAAACACTCTCTCACTTTTAGTGCTAAGACCCCCAACCACAGGTATCCAGGCTTTGGGTTTCCTTGGACCATGCCGAGTGAAGAGGAATTGTCTTGGTCCATACATACGTAGGTTGCTCCAAAAGTAATGCCTCCTATTTATTCCCAGTGAAACAACAGCTACAAAGAGCGCAATAACACTATTTGACAGAGCAAATTCTCAGCTATAAAACACTATTTTTTCAACAGTCACCCCCATTAGTTCTGCATTTTTGCCACAAGAACAAGAACAATACACACCTGTAGAGTCAGACCCACTGTTGCTGTCACCACTGCTGAAATACAGCAACCCCTCACTGTGTTCACACCCACAGGTCAGTCTCTATAAACTCAAGCATTGATGAATGTCAGTAGGTGCCATGTTTCCGTATGGAGGAATTCAATGACAGCTTTGCTCCGCCTGCACTTCCATCTCAGACTCCATTTGGTCACAGTGCCCCAATGCTGCCATCTGTCACACAGCCACAGCACCTGATGGGATGCTGGTAGGAAGGTTTTGCCTCTGCTGCTGTACCACTAACACAATGAAGCAGAAGGCATTACTTTTGGAGCAGACCTCAGAAAATATATAATATAAGTAATGTGTATAAGGTAGAAACAAATTAAAGCATATTAAAAAGAATGCAGCAAAACCATAACAGCAGTGGGATATGTGACAGTGTTTTGGTGAAAGCAGTGTGCCACAATGTAAAACACTCTAAGTGCACTACCTCAAGTATAGAAAAACCAGAATGGGATGCCTATGACCTGCACACCTAACGCCATACAATTAGTACAGTTCACATTTCTTTGAGACACATTTCTGCTTAACAGAGTTGTGCAGCGGCAGCCATGGTCAGAGTGAAAGATTAGCAAGGAATTAATAATGAAAGCAGTTCCTGAACTTAAGAAAGCAAGCTATTTTTATAATGTCTAGACAATACAGCACCACCTGATTGCTTAAGACTGACTTGCAGCACATGAAACAGAGTGTGGCTTTTATGGCTCACAAGTATCTTCACTTCAAACAAACGCTGCTCTTCCAGGAATCCAGCCTGCAAACAGAGCAGGGCCTGGTGCAGAGGACAGACAGCAACGTCTTTGGTCTTAGCAGCGTACTTAATTAAATCATGGATCAACTTGGCCCTTTAATTTAGACTCAATCAAACCTAGTTGCTTACGAGCACAAACCAACACTTACTGCCAGCACTGCACACTGCTTGGGAAAGCCCTGCTGGCTTCAACACAGCCCGTGGGCAATACCAAAATAACCCAAGTTAGATTCCATAGCAGTATCACTGCCAGAAGATTCTTCCAGACACTCATCCTAAATTACACAAAAGATTCCAGACCCTATTCTTTTCTTCCCAGTTGCCAGCTGGGGCCATGGGATCACCTATAAGAGCAGCAGGCAACTCAGAAAATCGGAAACACTTCTCTTAGTCAGGCAGGGTCTTCCTTTGTTGTCTTGGGCAACAACAGAACTGCAGCATCCAGGATGAAGGCAGAGTTTACTGGATCCTGCGATGCACAACCCAGGTGCTGTGATGCAACAAACCAGCTACAGCTCACACAGCACGGCGCACAATGTGCACTTCAATAACACAGCCACTGCTTCATTTCAACGGGCGTGCACAAAGCTGGGTGGAAGAAGAGGAAGTGACTGAATGAAAGAGCAGCTGAGGCTGTGGAACACACACAGGCTTCTCTGTGCAGGTGGAAGAATAAATGCACCTTTCAAGATGTGAAGAATGAAAAATAACGCGCTGCGTGCGAGCTTGCAGGGACGGCTTGGTGTCAGCAGCACCAGCTGTATTCAAACAGGTGCAGGTGCAACTCCATCCATTTGGCTCATACCACTGTGAGCGAGGAAGGCAGACACTTCCACAGAACTTATTTTGTACTACAGGAAAGTGTACAATACTGTTGAAGTTGATTGGACCTTTGTGGCTCCCAGGAATTCCCTGTTGTCCTTGTCAGACATAACAATTCAGTGTAAACTGTGTGTGAGAAACACAATATTGCTGACCTCTGCAGAACTGGAGGCAGCTCCGACATCTTTCAGTGCTGCTCCAAGTGGAGGACAAGGATGAGGCAGCAAACAACCTACAGTTACTGTAGTCAGAAGCTTGGAGAGTGACACTGTGCTTGGCAGAGGGCAGAAACAAGTCTCATTAGCATGCAGGGCTCCTGCATGAGATGCCTTGCCCCATCCCTGCAGGCATCCGAGGCCAGGCTGGATGTGGCTCTGGGCAGCCTGGGCTGCTGGTTGGCGACCTGCACACAGCAGGGGGTTGGGGCTGGGTGAGCACTGTGGGCCTTTGCAACCCAGGCCGTTCTGTGGTTCTATGTTATCCCATTTAGGAAACCCTGGGCAAAAGCTGGGGGGGATATGCAGAACACACACAAGGAGTCAGATGCTTCAAAGCTGCATTCAACTTGCTGGCTGGCTCAACAGCACAAACAGCTGCATATATACGTGCAGTCACCATCTTCCATTTCTGACAGTGGACACTGGCAAGGAGGAAGGCTTCTAAATGCAGAGCTGACAGGCTCAGAACGTGCAGTCTGGGCACAGCAAGCACTGCAAACAGCATGTTTGGCAGCAGAAATCAAGATATGTCCCACAAATATCACCAGTACTTTTCTACAGTATCTGAATTTCAGGTAAAGGAGGAATCTGAATCAGATCTGTCTCATGCTGGACATCTTCTTAATCCGTTCATTTTTCAGACAAAGACGAGTTTCAGTCAAGCCTATCACCTTTTTCCCTGCTTTCTAACACCTCCATGTAGATCCAGCCTGAACATACAACAAAACATTGTGCAACACTCCCAGTATCAAGTGTTCTGACAGACCTGTGTAAACCGTTCCTCCATTTCCATCTGGTTGGTGCTACTGAGCAAACTTAACTGGAGCTCCCTTGCAGTTTCAGTAGGAAATGGTGCTTTTCAGAAAGCAAGCCCTCATCTAAGCACGTCTGTACTTAACAGCTGTCTCTGTCACAGGAACCAATGGCTTTCACAAATACAGGCAAGTCTGGGCTGCCCTGTCCAAACTCCTGTACAGTTTGTCTGCACAGCACTGCCTGCCTAATCCACTATCTCAGACCTGAGCTCCTTTAGAGGCACACTGATTGAGGTGAGTATCAGCACCTGTGACACAGTGGCCCTGAGCAGTGAGCAGGCTTCCAGATAAAGCACCTGGAAGGGTTCCCAGGTACTGCAGTGCTAGGAGGCTCAGGGATGGTGTGTGTGCAGCCACGAGTGCTTCACACTGTGCAGGAGCTCTCTGCGCGGCTGAAGGAAAGTCCCCTGCAGCCTCCTCCCAAACACGACTCTGAGACTTTGGCCCTTAAGACAGCACTGCTCCACAAGTGATGTAATTTCCTCGTGTGCTGCTGGAAGATCAGTTTTACCATACACGTCATTTCTGACCTGTCGTCTGGCCAAAGAGCAAAACAAACCCAGCTTTGGAGACAATCAGGAAGAAAGCACCACACTTTCTTCTTCCTCAGCAACAAAAGATGAACTAGGGTTGCAGTGGTAGGGCTGTCCACAAAGGGAAGTGATAACATTTGAACTCTGCTATAATAAAGGACCCAGACAGCAGAAATCTTTCAGACTCCACACATCACAAGTTCTTTAGCCTTTCTTCTGTACTTACTGGTGGGCACTGTGCAAGTTTATCAGCTGCCACCAACTGAACATTCAAGTGTTTACTTTGTGACTTTCCTCTAGATTTAATCAGTCGCTGCAAAACCTGATAGAGGAAAAGAGGAAAAGGTGAGTTTAAGAATCACGTCCATAAAGCAGAGAGACTGACATTGCACTGGAGGATTACCCATTTCAGAAGCTCTCTATTACATTTAACAAAACAGACAAAATATTCTCCCTGAATAGAAACATAAACCTTGCTTTGAGTCTCCCTGAGAGCTGGGAGTTTCCTTCTGCATCATATTAGATCCCTAGCAAATATTTCAATAGCAATGGAAACGACAATGTAGCTTTATTTACTTTAAGTGACAGGCTATTTATGACCAATGTAATCTTCCAGAAGAGCACAAAATGTAAATACACACACAGAGAATGACAGAGGAGTGACTGCAGCACAGCAGTAGGAGCACGTTATGTTGTGTAGCAATAATGCTGTGACTGTATCTGTTCCAAGGAATGTTCTGGGTACAGAAGGAATGTTACACACACAGTTCATAAATTCCTCTGTTTCTTTCTTCCACTATTAGAATTTCAGGGTCAGAACAGTTAGAGAATTTAAAGGATTTCCCTCTAAAGTCTCAAAGAAAATTAAATAATCACAGAGCGGAGTAATGTTGAAGCTGGAAGGACCTCTAGAGGTCTCTGTGCCAAACCCTCGCTGCATCACAGCGCTCAGCTCCTTGTCCAGCTGAGTTCTGGGGTTAAGCCCTGTGGGTCAGGACCAAGCAGGTGCTCACACAGCCCAGCACACAGCCATGTCTCTGCTGCATGGGCACACTGCTCCCTCGTGCCCACGCTGCCTGCCAGGAGCCCACGTCCCTGCCTGCACAACTGCCCCAACTGAGCGGGGGCTCACAGCAGCCCAGGGGCAGAACCTGGCATTTCCCTCTGAAGAACTTCAGGACGTTGGTGGAAGCCTGCCAAGGTCCCCCTAAACGTCAGCCCTACCCTCTGGCACATTAACCTGCCCCAGACTTTGGCATTTCCCCCAAATGTGTACTCAAAGTGCACTGCACTCATCAGCCAGGTCGTTAACAAAGACACCGAGCTGTGCTGCCCCACTATGGACTCCCAGGTGACCCCTGATAACCAGGAACAGTTAGACTTTGCACCCTGCACCTAGAAGTCTGCTCAGACTTAAACCCTATCGATAATTCACATTCATCCAGTGCGTATCTCAGCAATTTGCCTACAAGAGACTGTATTAAAGCCTTGCTGCAAAGGCCAGCAACACCCACCGCTCCTTCTCTGTCCCATGACAACAGGCAGCCAGGTCGGTCAGGTGTCATTTCCTGCTGGGCCCTATCTAAGCACCATGCTGCAATTCATGTAATATTCACTGTGGATAGTTTGTTTATTTGTAGGCAACAAGGATCTCCCTCTGCTTCCTACTTACCTGGAAAGACAGGGGAAAATCTGAGACAGATTTTCCTGTATACGAGCTTCTCAAATAGTCATTATTACCAGAAAAAAATAAAATGGAAGTTATTTCAGTGGTCAAAAAAAGGCATGATCAAAAGGAATATATGAAATGCAAGGTGAAGAAGGCAGATGTTTTCTTCCTATACACCTACACTTACATGAAGATTTGTTTTCTTTCCTCCCTCCCCCAGCCTTAGCCATCAGTCCTGTGGGATGTGACCCTCCTCCAGACGTGCCAGCAGTGCTACTCATCTGTACTGAGCTCAACAAGCCCAGCTGGGAATGAGCAAATTCCAGTTAGCCAGGCTCAGTATACGCTTGGAAAGATCACGTAGAGATCTAAGAAGCTCTGTAGAGAGCCAGTACCAGCAAAGTCGTCTTCTAATAATATGAACTCTGCAGGAGTTCCATGAAACTCACTACACATGGCAGACATCTCTGAAACTTCTCAGCCCTAATGGAATTCCTTTGGATAGTAACCAAATTGAATTCAGTCAATCCAAACTGAGCTTTAAAAGCACTTTAAAATGCATCTTCTCTTACAGCATGGGCGTGCAGACAAGGGCAGGGTATATCCACTCATCACAGTGCAATGCCCTGTCTATACACCCAAGCCCAAACACAAGCCATTTATCCACTCCCTTGCATCTGAAGCCTTCTTTGGCTTCTGCTGCCCAGCCAGTTTGCTGAGCAGTGTCACACTGCTGCTACAGGGAGCAATGAAGCTGTGAGGAGCTCGGCTGAGGGACAGCTGAAAAAACCAAAGCCAGAAGGGTACAGTGCTGTGACCCAGAGCATCACCAGGAGGGTATCTTCTCCCCCAGTCCTCACTCCAGCTCCAACAAGCTGGGAAGCACTGCTGCATTAGCAGGCTCTGCTTCAAAAGAGTAAGTTAGGTCAAGTGAAATGCTGTGCTAATGTAATTAGGCTGCTCTAATGCTGCATTCAGTTTGTGCTGAATCTTATCCTGTGTAGCAAGGATAACTGTCTTAGAAAACACAAGTGATTTAATTATTTTCTACGTCTTCTGTGACATAACTCTATTTTCTCCCATAAAGAACTTACAAGTCATTCTGAAAACTTTCATCACTGTGGGCAGCAGCACACAGTGCCAAGGACTGAACCCATCCTTCTCTTTAAGTAGCCTCTCCACACAAGAGGATAAAATGGGGACAATCAACACCTGCTTCAGGGGAAAACGGTGACTGTAAAATGCTGATTGGCATCTTCATGAACAACATGCCAAATGCAGGATTAGCTGCAACGTAAATGGCAGCTCTGAAGAAATACAGCTACGTGACCAACTCTGTCCTCTCCAGGGAGAGAATGGGAGGAAAGAAGTGAACAATACATGACAGACATTAGTCATCTTTTGACACGCTTCTACTGCATTAAGGGTGGTGACAGAGCTCCAGAAGGATCTTTCAGCCTCAAGCTCTGTACTGCTGTGATTGTTGGAAGAGTAAAACGCCCTATCCTGCATACATGAATGCCATGCAGATGTTTAAAAACTCAAATGCAAATAATCTGAGGATGAGATACATTACCTTTGGAGAAGACACTTTAACATGGACAATAATTGGTGCTAGAGATGTCTTGATAAGTTGTGCAGGGTGATTGATAGTGTCTGCATCCAGGACAACCAGCTGCAAGGACCGGGCCAGCTCAAAGATTCTTTCAATCTCACTCTGCACTTCAGCTAGAGGAGGAAAATAAAGCAATTGAAAGCCATTCAACCCCAGTGCTACTTACACAAGAATCCTAGCATGGCCTGGGTTGAAAAGGACCATAATGGTCATCCAGTTTCAACCCCCTGCTATGTGCAGGGTCACCAATCAGCAGCCCAGGCAGCCCAGAGCCACATGGAGAATACCATCACCCATTAGTTTCACAAACTCTATACATTCTGTAGATGAATTCCATACGTGAATTCATGTAATTTTCACACAATAATCTATTACTCAACAATTTTTTATATTAGTGTTACCTTTGAGGCAATTTCATTGTCTGAAAACACTGCGTACACACTACAATTAAACGTATCTTTCTATTAACTCAGAATCAGTTCAGGCATATTTTTCAGATCTGCAAAATATCTCAGGAGTAACAAGATATTTATTTTTGACAGACATATATTTATACTTTTTCGGACTTTTTTTGTTTGCAAATTGTAGTTCAGATTTAACTTAAACAAGAATCTGTACGAAAAGCAGAACTGTGACCATACAACCTCAAAATCACAAAGTTATGTTTATGATAAATCCTGTCAGGGTATTATTTAAAAAGACACCAGTGGCAATGTTCACACCAAAGCACTTTTGTCTGAAGTAAAAGGAAGGAACACGTCAGAACTTGAAGGAAGGTGATGAATCTGACCTTTCTCAACCATGCCCATGCATGTGAGTAAGTTTAAATTGATAAAGTCAGCACAGGCTGAATAGTAACAATAGCTGTAAATCCTGCTTGCTCCAGCCCAGGTGTTGCTCCATGGGATGCTAACTCAACACACTGTGCTCTGTGCCACTCTTCTGTCAGGCAAATTCCATCACCCATCAGAGGACGTGAAATACAGAATTACACACTAAAATGCTGCAGATGCATTCAGAACTGGTGACAGTGCAGCCACTATCAGAGTTACAGCTGTGTCCATGTCTTACCTAAACTGGATCGTGTGTTTGACCGCTCAATTATTGCCCTCTTGCTTGGGTTATTCAGAACAGACCTCTTAGCAAGAGAAATGTCAGCTGTCACTCGGGTTATTGATATCCTACGGGCAAGAACACAGCACAAAACAAATCCACAGTCGTTACTTTTTTCCTGTGCCATGCATGATTTACAGCCACATTTCATTCCAAAGTGCAAATCCAATAAAACACCACTCATAGCATCAGAGAACAGCTAAAGAGAAATGCTGAGTAATTGTACAATTATTTGCTACTGCAGACCCTTCACAAAGCTTCCTGCTTTTCTGCTTCATCAGCTCACGTCTCCCCATCCCACCACCCATGGATGTACACAATACCTGGCTACCACAAGCTAAGTCTCAGGGCACAGAGCACAGCAGCACTCCTCCCAGGTGGCGTAACCAAAGCTGACACTGCCAGCAGGTAGGGAAGGGCCTTATTTGGACTTTGCCACTCACATCTGAGTCACCAAATGGAGTTGCTGGCTCTGGGAGACCTCCAGCACACAGCTTCTTGTCCAGACAGGGCTGTGCGGTGGGCTCAGGGACTTGGCTCAAGGTCAGACAGGAGAAAAGTGAGGTGAGCCACAACCACTGTGCTGCTGAAGCCTTCCCATGCCTTGTGTGCGGGCATTCAGGGTGCAGAACAGGGCACTGCTATTTACCTACATCTGAGAGTTTGCTCTTCAATCAGACTATAAAACAAAGAGCACACAATCGCCTCATGTAAAATCCAGTGAGAAGGACTGGGATGAGCTAAAGAGCCACGAGTAACAAGGAGAAAACAGGCTGGAAATGACCAGCAGCAATTGCACACAACATAAGGCAGGAGGAGCAAGCAGCAGCTGAGATTCCAAAGAATGAATTGTATTGATTTTTCTTAAGTGATTCAAATTTAAAGTCCATCAGCTGTATGTAGCACTGAACTTTTTCATAGCTGAAATGCCACGTGTCTGCCTAATTCAGTTGCCAACGTGTCTCACAGCAGGAAGACTTTCCCAGCACCACCTTACTCTAGGCAGGAGAGCAGTGAGAACACAGCAGCACAAGGCAAGGTGCTGTTCCCCTTGGCAGCACACACCTTCATCTCCCACACCAAGGCACTGCTGACCCATGTGGGTCAGCCTCTGCTGAGCAGGCTCTCAAATACGGTTTAAAAAGACATTGCAGAGCAGTCACATCCTGGTGACTTACTGCATCCCGCTGCCATGGTTTCCCATCAAAAGCAATGACTGTCAGTTACCGGAGGCACACTGCAAACTGACAGGTGTGTGGCAGCAGCTGGAGGGAACACTGAAGCAGTTCTGCACCTGCCCTGATGGAAACCAGAGCTCCTGTGCCGAGCTGCAGCGAAACCACATCAGTCACAAACTGCTCAGGAGTGGGAGAGGAGGGGGTGTCCTGACAGCATGCAACGAACACAGCAAACAGAGCTGCGGGCTGCCACGGTCACTGCTTCCACTGTCAGACCTGGAATCGATCGCTGCTTTTGTGCAATGTGTTAAAACCACTTCAGCTGAGCTATTAGGAGCAGGGAACAAACATTCTGCACTAAGGTTGATTATTAAAAGCTTTGTTTAAGCTGCCTGTGAGTTATTTCAGCATCGCCACCTCCGTGCTGCACCCCAAAAGGTGCTTTGAACATAAATCTTATTCCACCTCTTCTAAACAACAGAAACTTCTTTCTTAGTGCCAGTGTTTTTGGCTTTACAAACCTTCCTTGCTGTCACAAACATGGGGCAGCTAAACACCCTGCTATGCAGGGACAACGTGCTGAACACACTATGGTGAAAGAAGGGCCAAATATCCCAATGGCAGAGCACAGATCTGCAACCACGAGTGAGCTCCGGGGGTGAGGAAGGGATGCCATGGACCAACCCTCTCCTCCTTAGAAGGAAATGCACTAACTTGTTCCCCATCACAGCTCTTCAGGAAATACTCTTCTTGCTCCAGCTGAAGTTATAGAACACCTTTTTGTGTATCTCAGTGCTCAGCATTTCCCTCTTCAAGCTTTAATTATTTCTGATTACTAACAATAGTCAAGAATTCAGTTCTTGTAGATGCTGGCCTGAAGCATCGTCACTACCTCCAGTTAAATGGGCTGTTTCTGCACATTTCAACATGGCACTTGCAGGGCTTGGGTGCAAGTAGTTTTATTGCATCCTGCTGGACAGGAGCCTGGAACTACAACCAGGAGCTGAGCTCTGCCCAAAGACTTATTCACAGGTTGGCACTGCTCCCCAACACTCCCAGCTGTACTGGCACTGCATGCTTCCCACTGCAACGCTGAATACTCAAGCCTGGAAATGCCACCTTCAAAGCTATCCTGGCACTTCCCACGTGCTCCAGTCACCTTTCATCTGGATTTCTCCTGCAGCCCTACTCTTATGAGACCCCGAGGCCAAATGATTCACTTAAATGAAGAAATCCTACGACGGACATAGCAGATACAAAGACACATGCACACCTAGTGATGTATCAGCTGTGCTTCAACCCACAGCCAGCTGCACTTTGCTGCTGATACTATAGATCAGTTTGGAACATGCACCATGGTCTCCCTTCATTAAAAAAAATATCACCAAATCGTTAATAACACATGGAAAAAAAAAAAAAGCATGGAAAGGACAGCTTTCTCACCTCCCATCAAACCTGTGCTTCAGGAAGTCAAAGAGAGCTTTCTGCATCATGTCTGTCACCTTCGCAGAGGTGAGGAAGATTGAGCAGAGAGGAATGACAGGGAGAAAGAGAAGTCAAAAGTAAGAAGAGAGGTAAGCAAAAGGTAAGGATACTGCCAACAATCAATACCTTTTGTACGTAGCAATCATTTAATTAACATGCTCTTGGAAGCAGCTTGGTAACAAACACTTGCAGGTTTTCTGACTCACTCACAAAATGTGGCCCGAAGGACATCAGAGCTGTTGCTCTGCTCCTGCCTCCATCTGCTCTGAGGCATCAGAGCACACCTCACCACCTTCCAAAGCAGTGCCATTCCCAGCAGGACTCAGCACATGTCAGAACCACATGGGACTTTGGGTTGAACAAATCCTTTGCTTTTTCCCTACAGTAACGTTATTATTACTGGCCTAAGACTTCAGATACAAGATCTGTTATGTCGGATGACTGCTGTAAGAGCAGAACAATTCTCTGAGAGGCCTACAAGGAGGAAAAAAACATGTTTCCACTCCTGTAACAGGGAGAGCACCTGAGAGATGCTCAGTCCCAACAGACATCGTTTGCCTTCCCGACTGTTCCTTTCAGTACAACTCTGCTGACACTTAGACAGGAACTGCACCAAAGCCCAGGTCTTTGGCAGTTTAATTCTCCCAGGTTACCTTCAAAGTGCTTCTCAGAGAATTTAGTCAGAAAAAATACCACTGAACTTTTCCACACAGGTTGCAAAGTAAGAGCAACTGTTTTTCTGTTTCTGTTGTGTAGAACAAAACTGTGTTTCTGTTGTGTAGAACAAAACTGGGACCAAAACACCCTAACTGCAGTACCATTTATACATCTTCATATGTTCAAGATGTCGGATTTAGTATTATTTTCTAACACAAAGAGGGAGAACATACTTATACAGAGGTATGCACTCAACAGACGGCTCCTCTCCCCAACGAACTTGAATGCCCAGACAAACTAAGCTGTGGTGGAGCACCATCAAAACCAATGGGTGACATTTACTCCTGTCACGAAACACCACTGTAAAATTAAAAGGCAGATGAAAATGAAGTGCCTCATTCCTGCTTCACTAAACTTCACTTCTAATCATTCTTACTAAAAAAACTGATGTAAGAACATCACATTATGCTAACATTACCCTGCTGCAACCTTCTGAAAAGAGCCATTCCGATGTTTAATAATATCCTATAAAGTACTAACAGCATTAATTAAGCTAAATGAAGCGTATCCTTGATTTTATGTTCATGTTAATTTAGATCTTAATTTGGCAAAGCACTTAACAGATGGATAAGTTCACTGACAGGCCCTGCTGAAAGCCTCTGGTCGTTCAGCATGTGCTAAATGCTCTTTTGAATCTGCAGCAACCTTGACAAATGGGCCTCCTGTTTATCCGTACCTGTTATCACACCCACCTCCACATTGCAGAGAGATAAATAATTTAGAAGGGCTAAAGGTTTCCTTATATTTCAATACTGCAATGTTCTTGAGAAAACAAACACGAAGAAAACACAATGAAATGACATTCCCTGGTCCCCATGCTCAGTTTCAGGTGCTGCAGAACAGACATGGATGTGCTACCACAGCCCAGCTATTTTGCTGGCTAGCACTGAGCTTTGTGGGAAGACGTGAAGTTTTCACAAGTGAAAACACGAGAATTACCTCACAGGGGAAATCTCTTCTAAATCTGGATTAATTCAGCTCAAAGCATGTGCGCTGCTTTGACTTTTTAAAACTGTGTATGTGTACGGATGTCTGGTTGGCTCATCAGGCCAAGAAGCCAAATGCACCAAGGGAAACCATGGGCAAGAAAATGGGAACTCCCTGCCAACACTGGGATACGTACCTCATAGCCTTTCAGCGACGGCCCCACTAAGACAACGGGCCTCATAGATGGCACCACGTCGTATGGGGGAACGTGTTCTGTCTGGAAGGGGAAAGCATTCCTTCAGATCACTAATCAAAATGAAAAACCTGGGAATTATGCATTCAAAAGGAGGAATATGGAACGAAAGCATAAGGGGTACTTACCACTTTTTGTTTCTGTTTTGCTAAAAGACCAAATAAGAACTCGGTTAAACACACACTGTGCATAGCAACCGTAACGCTTGCAAGCAAAACCCTGCTCTCAGTGCTCCTTTCCTTTCACTCCACACTCCTTGCTTTCCATCAGCTTAACTTAAATTGGTCATTCATTCTGTTCTGGGCAGAGCTGCCCTTTTTCCTGAGGCTTTTTACTCCCAACCCCTTAGCAACTACTGCATGTCTGGAAATAGATGTCTCTCTCCACCTCTGCACATGTACTTTCAGCAGAACATCTTAATAATGCAAAGGGGGAAAACCCACACTTCTCAGGCATGACTTTTAAAATAGAAGTAACAGAAATAGCAAGAGTTGCCTTAAATAAAATTCCCCTTACCTGTGGAAGTAGGTGTGGCTCGAAACGTGCCAGAAACCATTTCTCCAAGACTTGAAGAAGAATTTCCACTTGATTTCCTGAAGTATCAGAAAGAGTATTTAGTATTCTTAGCCACATGCAGACTGACCAGCAAGGGGATGCTAGGCCAAAGCAGTGTTCTGCCCTCACTTTCCTGCCAGCTCTCTCTGGAGCAGGGACTGTTTGATGGCAAAACCATTCCGTGTATCTCCTGGACACTGCTGTAACATTGGGATATTGTAAACAGCAGCAGTTCCTGTCATTCAAGGATGTAAAAACCTCCTTAGGTTTGGTCTGTATTAACACTTCTGGGTCTGTTTGCTATGTAAAATCTCAACACTGTCCTATTTTACAGTATTTCTCCTGTTTCAGACTGGGTTTTTTTATTCCCAGTATTCTCTTCAGGTGAGATTAGATTGTTGCAGTGGAGTCAAGTCCACTCACACAAGCAGAGAACTCTTCAGCTAATATGTTATATATGAATCATTATCCTGAGCAGCTCCTGCATGTGATACCCCTCCTTCCATGCACTGAGATACAGTGGTTTCTGTGAACCCCTTTCAGAAACTGTAAAATCAATTTGAAATAAAGCTCAGTTCGTGCTGCTCAATCACTCCAAAATCACCTCCTTAGATGGCATACACTTGGGATGATCCCCAACCTTGATTAACTGTATTAATTCCCTGACAGTGCTACACAGGTGAAATCATGCTTCCCTTTCTGCTCACTATCAAGCCTAGAATCATTCAGCTCACCTTTCTTTTCCCTCCTCCATTACAGTTTTTTGGTCTCCTTATCTACGTGAACATTCACGTTTCAATTTCAATTAGTGGGAATAATGTGCTAGTAGCAAAATAACCCCCCCTCCCAAGAGAAAAGAGTTAGCCATTATTCAGCCTACAGAAGAGAGATACTTCAATATCCAAACTGAGACCAGGAGCAACCAGTTTTACTCCCCAGTCCTGCACACAAGCCTGTATCCTCCCAGGCCTTGCTATCTCCAGATTCAGCAGTGTGGAGAGGTAGAAGGGCCAGACTGGAAGATGAAGAGGAAAGGAAGTCGAATGACAAAACTCATCTCTATGACATCTGAAAAGTCTGGTTTGGGCAAAAACAGAGAGGGGGAAAAAAAAAAAAGAAAGAAAAATCCCACAACCTTGCCAATATGAGAGAGCACCAAAGGTTTGAGTCAGAGCCCCTGGGGACACAACTCTCTCTCCCTTCAGAAACTTCTAGTGTTACCACTCATAATGCAGAACTTCTCTTTTCTAAAGCCAAGACACATTTTTTCCTCCTCCCAGCCTAATATGCCTACCCTCTGCAAGCACATCTTCTTGCTTGGAATCCCAAATCAAACAATCATTCATACACACTGCAATAAAAAAGAATCAAGTGACCTTTGAAAGATATTGTCCAGTGTCAGAAAAGATTTTAAATTGTTTTAAAAGGTTACAGCATCCTTACCCTCCATGGAAACGTCCTCTCTTCTGCTCCTGCTGGATGCGGATATTCTCCAGTCTGAGCGGGCTCGGAATGAAACCAATTTCGCAGCCCTCCTTCACCAGCCTCCCTATCCACCAGTCATTATTGTATTTCTGGAACACAGACAGGTTTCTGGCCTTGCTTCATGTCCAGGACTCCCTGTTATCTTATCTGCAATCCTTAACTTCATACCGGCTGACAAAACAGGACTCAAACTGAAGTCCGAACAGCGGACAGTTTGAGTAAATTTCAATGAAGGTAACTGTCTTCTAACTGCTCCAAAACACCTTGCTGTGACTCCTCCTCTGATATCAACTACAGGGCTGAGGGTGATGGTGATGCAAGGAGCATGAGCTGTTTCTGATGAACAGGTTTAAACCAGGCTGGAAGAGGCTCTGGACCACCTGGACCAGTGGGAGGCATCCCTGCCCATGGTAGGGAGATGGAACTGGATGGGCTTTAAGGCCCTCCTCACCCAAACCACTCTGTGATGGCACGACTCTCAAATCAGAGCCCTCTGAGGATTAACTACTTGATTTTGGTTCTAAATGTGTGGCTTGAACACGGGAACTTTTCTTCTACTAGCAGGACACGGAGTTCTGAATGACACCTCTAGACAAGAGATCAGAATCACGGTTATGCTCAGAATAACTGAACAGTACAACTGATTTTACAACAATGCAGTAAGGGAAGCAGGGCTATCTGCATTAGGTCATTACCTCCCATAAGCTATTTACTGCATTCAGCATGGAGAAGGGCTACAATTCATTCCTATTGGTTGCCATGCCCATAATTTCTTCCACATTGTCAGTAACTGTTGCACTTCTCTGAAGTAAGCAGTAACCTACAGTCTTGTAGGAGACACAGGGGACATACAGGACGTACTCTCAATATAGCAACTCATCAGTTACTGCTGATGTTTCATCTTGTCAGCAGGGCGACCTGACTTCTACCTACTTTGGTATCATTCTAAAATCTGGATCTAATCTAAATCATGGTTATTCCTGTCCAGGCAAACCCATCAGATCACTGAAAAACAAATTCTGCAAAGCCTTTTTCCATGAACCATTCCCCAAATTGTACTGAGTTACAGCTTCATGCAGGCTGAAGGCTTCAGCGTTAAGAAAGAAATGCTGAACGCCTAGCAGAGCAGGTGAACACCTGTAAGCCAGATGGTTTCTGTGTGGAGGGAGTGTGATCCTGGCCATATGGATCTCACAGGAACGCTCACAGAAAAGCCACAATGTGGACTTACGACATTCTTCAGGAAAAATGTACAGGGCAGCACGAACGGGAGCTTAACACATTCAAAGCTGGACAATGAATGCAGCCACATGCTGGGAAACCAAGAGCAAATCCTGTGCTAATGTTGATGCAGAGCTACCTGAACAGCTGCAACGTGCAAAGTAGAAAGACAGCACACCAGGTTTGGTGCACTCCTGGTGTGAAAGGGAACATGTCAGGGAAGGCAGCTGAGAAGTGATCTCTGCTGTAACGAGTTTGCAGCCAGCTCTGCTCTGAGTGCAGCAAAGGACATTTTCCTGATGGGAGAAGGTTTCAAGGTGGGTTCAGGAAGGAGAGCTCAGGTGTGGTGCCAGACAGAAAGGAGCCCATTCCTGGGAATGCAGCACAGGGGAAAAACAACTCTACACAGAGAGGGGCAGAGTCAGACTTCACAGTGCTCTGCTTCCTCAACCTGGGCTTAAAGACTGTTCCACACCAATGTATTAAACAAACCAAACACACTAAACAATGCAATGAAACCAACTAAAAATAAAATAATGTTTTGTTTTTTTTTTTATATCAAACTTCCATCTGTTTCCAGCAAACTTAGAAAAGGGAACATGCAAATCAACTGCCTCTCCTGTGCCCAGGGACAGAGAACTTCAAGCACAACTCCCCCATTCTACCACCTATCTCTGTCTCCGGAGATGAAGCAGCAGGTGTTTCCCTCCCAAATATGCTCAGACTCAGGGAGATGAGAGCTTTGAAGCAATGATGGGCTAACGTTCAAAGAAAGGGAAAAATTAGTACTGAACACCCAAAAATAAACACACAGAACGCAGAGATTAAAAAAAAAACATATTTGCAAGCTGCAAGTCTAAGAGCAAATCTACAAAACAACAGGAGTTTATGCAAATTTGAAGGGCTCACTTCAGATAACTATTTACAGAAAATATGCTCAACATGCAATAAAAGTATTTTCCTCTACGAAAGCCATATTCAGGACTTGCTTATTCCCAGTACTGTTTCCTTATTTTAACATATTTTTGTCCTGCAGCCTCATCAGCATTTTCTTTTATTCTTCTGTTATTCTGCCTTGTTCCCCTACAAGCCTTCCACAAAGATCAGGTGTGAACTGCTGCTAGTTAATGCCCTGACCAACAGAACCCCTTTGTGTAACATCAGATCCATCACAAACACGATTTAAACTGTGGAAAGAATGAAGTGTCACCACAGCACCACGAATCCCATGGGCTGTACTCTCCTGTTCCTGCTTGGTTCTCAGTTTTCAGTTTTCTCCAGTTCAGTTCAGACATGACTGCTCCAACTGTAGCCCCTGGCTTCTTAAAGGGAATAATTGCTACACGTTTTTACCTCTTTGATGTGTAGGAAGTCCTTTGCATCAAAAGAGATGGCAGTGCTCGGGACAGGGACATCTTCATCCAGAGCTCCACAGTAACTCACATTGGTCTTAACAGCAAATGCTACTGGTTTGGACTGCAAACAGAAACAGACACCATGAACAGTGGAAACTTTTCTGAATCAGGAATTAATTTTCTGTATCACGTTGCCAAAAGTTTAGTTAGCCAAATCCATCAAAATTCAGACCTAATAATTTCACACAAGCCAAGAGAGTTCAGTTCCCTAAAGAAGATCCCCATTTACACAAGAATATTTACACTATATTCCCCCCAGTTTTGCACGCAGGAAATTTCACTTGATTGTCAACATACTTCAAAAGATGCCATCACCATTATAAATCAACAGTATGATTCTTAACACCAGGCAAATGATAAATGGCCCATAACCAGTTGTATTACAGTTTAAGAGAAAGCACCTTTGCCCTTTCAAGCTGTATCGCTGCTTGCTGCTCTCTCTCCTGGCGGATTGCTTCCCTGTCCTCTTCCAAAGACACATCAGAGTCTGAGGGTCTGCTTGTGTACGAATCTGCTGAGCCCTGAAAGGAAAATCACATTGCTAAGAACAAACCTGAGAAACAGAGCCCCCAGTCCAAGTCAGATGCAGAAAGTGCTTTTAAAATAGGTTCCCTAATTCTACCTGGTGGGTTTATTTATTATGTATTCCTTCTAGCACAAGGTTCTGCAGAACTTAGCAGAGAAATGTACGGAAGGGAAAGGGAAAGAAGAAGGGAAAGGGAAAGAAGAAGGGAAAGG
>JAPSGF010000040.1:6968953-6988969 GCA_035772895.1 Perdix hodgsoniae
AAGGGAAAGAAGAAGGGAAAGGGAAAGAAGAAGGGAAAGGGAAAGAAAAAGAGGGAAAGAAAAAGAGGGAAAGAAAAAGGGAAAGGGAAGAAAAGAAAATTCTCTCTCCACTTCCAAGGAATGCCTCTGCTTCCTCACTGACACAGTCACACACAGTCACTTCCAGCACTGTACAAACACCTTTACAGATTTCAAATCCTGTTTGACAACCTCAGACTGAGGACTGGCAAGGGTTAGGTCACATCAGACACAATTAAGGTATCACAGAGCTTGGTTAGAGCCAGCACTCCCTGTAAATGCAGCATCATTGTGCAGCACTTCCCTCCCTGCTGCGCGCTGCCACTCACACACAGCACCGTTCTTTTCTTCAAGAGCAGAAAAGTGGCAAAATCACACTATTAAAAGCTACTCCAACAGGGCAACACAAAGGCTGTGCAATGCTATGAAGGAAAACCAGCAGAATGAAGCAGAATGTAACAGTGTGTTGGGAGGAATAGGGCACGACCTGCAGTGTGCGGGCTCCTTCCACACAGCAACCTGAGCACGGCGTGCCATGTGCTTTGGTGTGTGCAGAGCCAAAGGCAGCCTTTCCGACCTGAAACCTTCTGCGATTCTATGAACAAATCATTCCTAAGTCATCACATTCCTAGCAACAGACTGAAGATACGCATCTTTCTCTCTGCAAAGCTCTGAAATTTTTCTTTCTACCTTTGTTCCAAAGAACCATGGCAGCATTATGTCTTTCAAATGGTTGTTTTTTGTATTTTTTTTTCCTTGAATTGCTTTATATCCTGCAGCACAGAGACATACTTTCTATGTAATCTACTGTAACGGTCAGTCAGCTTATCATCCATATAAACAGAATCCCACATCACAGGATGGCCTGGGTTGGAAGGGACCTCAAGGATCACAAGTCTCCAACCCCCCCACCACAGGCAGGGCCACCAGCCTCCACATTTATACCAGACAGGCACTTAAATATAGATGGGAGCCCCTATCAGTTGCCAATGACCCACTGCCAGCACGCGCTCCCAGCGCAGCCCCACAGCCCAGCAAGGGGCACTGCTGCCTTCCCCACCAAAGGGGGGGGAACGACCAGGCCTAAAACGACAGCCCACTCTCCATACATTGTTCAAAGTAATTAGAGCAAAAGGAAAGGCAGGGCTGGAGTTTGCAGGGCCAACAGTGCACGAGAGCAGCAAACGCTCACCGCTGAAGGCGCTGAGGATGCACAGCACCTGCTAGTGCTCACCGCTGCCTTTCTGACTGTGTAGGCAACAAAGCTTCTGAGCAGCTAACAGGGAGAAGGGAAAGTAATTGCAGCCTTCAAATAACAAGTCAGAAAATGTAATAATAAATACAGACGAGAAACAGCAGTCAGAGGGCTGCTTTCCAAAACACCTCCAAGTGCTGCCCAGCACTGCAAGAGGAGCACAGGTCTGGGGGGTGTCTACCAGGGATGGGATGCCTACGCCAGATACACGTTTTCCCATGCTGGCTTTGAGAGCTTTCAGGCTGGGCACTGACTTTTATGCTGTCAGAACAAAGTAGCCTTTGCCAAAGTAGCTGCTGCTGCTACTTGAGGCTATACAGAAAAAAGCAACGCTTCTGTATTTAAGTTTTGTTTTCGGGTGCAGGTACAGCACCAACAGCAGCAATGCGGGCTGACAGCTCCCATCTGTAGAAACTGCAACAGAGGTGATGGTACCAAAGCCTCAGAGGCCTCCATGTCCTTGGGAAAGCGTGACTGCCCGACCTAAGCACTGAGAACCAAGCTGCACGGGTTGTCTGCAGCAGAGAGAAAGAACGGAGGGGAGAAGGTACTTCCACTTCTCTGTACACTGAAACTTTAATCTAAATGATCCCCTTAATTTCTTCATCCTTGAATAGCTTTATATCCATTGCTTACAGTGGCAAGCTGCTTATTTGGGCATACAGCATGCATCCATGACTCCACATTCATCCAGAAGACTGTAGGGCCAATTATCACAGCCACATAACCCCGGCCCCATGATCCCCCAAGTGAGAGAGCAATCTTGGGAAGGAGCAGTGCATGCAGTGCCTCCAAGGGCCAATGGGGTTGAACAGCTGCTGGTGAAGAGTAAAAGAAAAAAAAACAACTTTTAGCTGTTAGGGTTTCAGAAAAAGCATATTTTTATTTCAGTGAGGTTGCAAATAATTTTTTCCTAGTGCCAGAAATAGACAGATCTGAATTGCTCTCCATCCAGCCGTAAATTGTAACACGCTGTCACATAGCTTCTGCAATTAAAGCATCAATCCGTTAGAAGCTCCAGTCAGCCGATGACAAGTGGTTTCTTCTGAAAAGATTTAGGGTGCTACAGAGCCCATCATAACCCAGAGAGCATTTCTGAAACCGTGCCCTGATCGGAGATGGCTTCTGCCTCAGCCCATAGCAGCATCCTCTAGCTGCAGGCATCCTGCGGGGGAAGAGCCATGGGAGCTTGCAAAGCATGCCCCTGCCCAGGAACAAGCAGATGCTGAGCACACATGGCAGGCACAACAAAGCACAGCCAAGGCTGCAGAGCAGAGCAAGGAGCCAGGGGGGCTGAACCAGACTTCGCTTCACTTTATGCTGCTGAGGACCTCGACCAAAAACTTGCTGGTAGACACCCAAAGACACAGTGGAAACCAACACGACCCCCAGTGGGACAGTGCACTGCAACAAGTTGGCTTCTTAATTAATTACAGGTAAAGCTTACATTTGCAGGCGGATGTGAAGGTATGGATACCTGTTCAGCACTGCAGTGCATTACGTATTGCTTCTGCTGCATGGCAGCACCAGAACCGTGCAGGGCAGGAGGAGCTGCAGCCTCCCACATACCCCAGGGGAGAGCAATTACACAGTCATCAGGCTTCTTGCATTGTTTGCTTGCTTGTTCACATTCGCCTTGCTACCAAAAAAATCAAAGCATCAGAAGCAGACCTGTGGGTAGAATCCTGAGGTGTCATTCTGCATCCACGTCACCCACACCTCTGCCTCTCTCACAGCCCAGGGAAGCAGGGCAGTGCTGTATTTAGGGCTGGAGAATCTCCTCAGTGCTCTTGCAGGAACTGCTGGTTTACCATCATCATTATTTTTAATAATCCCAATAAGACGCCATTCTTTACACTCCCTCCTTCAACAAAGAGCAAATGCAGCCCACTCAGATTGCAGTGTAGTTTAGACATCAGAACTGCTCAGAAAGAAAGGTACATCCTAATAGCGACTAACTCCAGAGCAGAGCTCTGCCCTGGCCTGGGCCAGAGACTTTCTCACACCATGATGCTGTCAGAAGGCAATGGAGAAACATCCACAGAATCACAGAATCACCCGGGCTGGGAGGGACCTCAAGGATCATACAGTTCCAGCCCCCTGCCTGGCAGGGCCACCAAACATACACATTTAGATCAGGTTGCCCAGGACCCCGTCCAACCTGGCCTTGAACACCTCCAAGGACGGGGCATCCACAACCTCCCTGGGCAGCCTGTTCCAGGGCCTAACCACTCTCCTTGTAAAGAACTTCCCCCTAATATCCAACCTAAATCTTCCCTCCTTCAACTTGGATCCATTTCCCCTAGTCCTGCTATTGTCAGCCCTTTTGAAGAGTTTACACCCCTCCTGGGTGTAGGTTCCCTTCAGGTATTGAAAGGCTGCAATGAGGTCACCCCGCAGCCTTCTCTTCTCCAGGCTGATCCACAATTGCTTAATCCACAATTGCTTAAAGAACTGAAGACTATTTTTCTAAATATATTTCCTCTCAGCAAAATGCACCCCACAGGGCAGCACTTCCCACCTGCCAGGAGTTCCTCAGCTGGGAACATTAACCCTCTTCAATCCCAACAAGCTGAGCAAGAGTTGGGTAACTGGGAAAAATGAGGTATTCCAAGGCAGGAAATGGTAACGCTCTCAGCAAGGAGGGGATGTCTGTGACATCCAGTGCTGTCAAAAGAAAACCACCAGCTGCAAACAGAAGTGCAGCTTTGGGATACTCAAGGGAAAATGTTCTGAACTCAAGGCCACGATGGGAGGAGTCAAATCCCACTTTGCTCCGAGCACATGCAGCACCCACCCCTTCCCAGAGGAACTGAAGAGCAGATCAGCCCTGCTACACCAGCCCTGCTACACCAGCCCTGCTACAGCTTTGGGAGATGTCTGAAGTCAGCAGAGCCTTCATCAGCACACAAACCTGGACGCAACCTGGCACGACACAGCACTCCAGAAGCTCCCCAAGTCTATCAGCATACAGCAGATGGCACTGAGCAAGATGCCATTCTCCACAAGAGGGCAAGAGACTGGAACAAAACTGACCTGAAAACCCCAAGCTATCCTACAGATGAAGAAATAGTTTCCATTCTGGCTCCCCAGATGCTCCTTTCCCACATGAAGGCCTGCACAGACAAACACACACAGAACTTGCTTTCTAACTGGCTGTAATACACACAGAAAGGAATTCAGCTTGACATTTGTGTCCCAACGACTAAGAACTGTAAGCATGAGAGGGGGTAAGTGCAAACCTCTTTTTAGATGAAAACAAAAAACCAAGACCTTATGGACTTAGAATCACTCAAACATTTTAAATAACCACGGCCACTGCTGTTGGTCACAGTTGGTGCTCACCTGGTCCTAGTGCTGACAGCAGGCAGGCATATTTAATTACATCACCTGCCCAATAATTAAGAGGCAAATGCAAACCAGCGGGTATTTATTCATTTGGCATGAAAGCATTACTGCACTGCAGCCAGATGGAGGGCCAGGAAATTGCTGTGTGCTAGATTTTCCCCAGTGGGATACTGCAGAGTTTTACTGGGAGCCACCGCAATCCCTGGCATCACACCTGGAGCTGGAGAGAGGAAAGGGGGATGGATTTCACTTGGATTTCACTCACTTTGTCTTTTTTTCATCCCTCATTACATCTCTGATGCCGCTTGGGACCTTGCAACCCTACACACCAAGCAAAACCAAAGGGTTATTTCCACGCAGAAAGGCCTTGCAGAACAAGGTGCAGGGATTACGGAGGAAGCACAGTCCTTATTTTGATTTAAGTGTCCTCCTGAATTATAAAAACATGTTACAGCTGTTGTAATGCTGACCAGGGGTCAGGCCAACAGCAGGATGTGCAACTGGAAGCCCACCAGGACGAGGGTCAGTTCCCAATCAAACCATCTTCTTGCTGAATAACCAACACACACACATACAAGCCAGCTGTGTAACCATTTCTGAGCAGCGATTTTGGAATTAAGTGCTCAGTAATTAGTTTCTTCTATATGTTTGGTGAATTTGTTTAAGAGAACTCATTCGGTGTCTCAGCAATTTGGAAATTACTAGGTAGTCAGAACATGTTTCCTCTTTGCGAATACTAATTATTAGAAAATAGGGCAACTGTTGTAACATTTCTTTTCATGATCCCTCTCTGAATCTGAAATCTTGCAGTCACATCTCTTTTCTCAAAAAGCCTTCAGTTCAGCACAGATTGTGTTTTCACATCTAAAAATCTGCTATAAAAAAAAAAGAAAGAAAAAAAGAGAACTAGTAATAAATAGATTTGCTCCTAAAATCCTATGGCTGTTGCTGTAACATTCAAATGAACACGCCAGCCATGCAAGACTGCCTCACTTGAATTATGGCATGCATTTGCTGGGTGTTACACACAGAGAAGGCCTGCAGTTTAAAGATCTCTGGAAATGAAAATTATATAATCAATCACAGAACCATTAAGGTTGGAAAAGACCACTACAACCATCACCCCATCCCCACTGTGCCCACTGACCATCTCCCAGGCAACCCGAAAGATGAGCATCCACATCAGCAAGGCGGCCAAAGGCTCACATCCCTGTTCTCTGAAATAATGCCTGAACCACAAGGTTTGAGTAACACACAGACTTTCCAATTTCCATTTTTTGATTCAAGCCATAGAAGAGTGAAAGTCTGTCTGGGAGCTCTCTGATGTGTGCTTTATTCCAGCTGCTGGTAGGCAGGAGCACGATGGAGCCAACAGCTGAACACCTCTAGCTCTGGTTTTGCTTTAATCTCTGCAGCTGGTTCCTCTTTTCCACAGTAGCTATTCAGAAGACCCAGGAGAGAAAAAAAGGTGTTTTTTCAGTGATAAAAGGTACCATGCTAAAGCTGCTACAGTTTAAAAAAAGCTGCTTTATTCGTTTCTAATTACTTTGGCTCTTGAAAGCATCAAGTGATCCTCACAAGGCTCCGGGGAAGCTGCTGCTGTTGGGCTCTATGGCACCTGATAATAATACAGCAGCTAATAAAAATGCACCTGTTATCCTAAGTGAACTCTGCTGGAAGCATAGCCCATATCCGTTCCCAGGAGCACACTGGAAGGCAGGCATGCTCCTCACCCTCGTGAAAAGAAGAGCCAAGTACTGTCCCCAGACCACACAAAACTGGGCTGCCAGCCATGCCAGCAGCTGGGCCAGCCTTGCAGAATGAAGTCCTGGTACTCAAACCTCCTCAGTTCCTCACACCAGGACTCCAGCACCCCAAGCACATCTGTAAATATCAGGGCCGTTTTCCTATGCTGGCAGTGATGGAGAGCTCCTGGTGACAGCAGCAGAGCACTTCTGTAGACACATCTACATCCAACTCCTTTCTACAACACCAAAGGGCACTGAAGTCAGAGATCTGGAAGAGTGTCATCTCATGCAATTATCTGCTTCTGATTAAGTTCATTCCTGACACCTTTTGCCCTCCTGACCTTGCACTCAGCCCCACGTGCCCCACCACCACCCCTCGCACACACCAGGCCGCAGCCGCCCTCGGCTTGACTTCCCTCCAAGTCACAACCAGAGGGGTGTTGAGACTTTTATGAATCACCCCCCCCCCCCCCCTTTTTTTTTCCAGTGAACTGAACAGGGAACCATGCTGTCATCGCCACAGGCGTAAGAGCACTCAAGCATATCACATGTTTGAAGCCATTCCCAGGAAGCACGCCCCAAAATGGCAGCTGGGTGTGCAACCGATGGGCCCTGCCTGCTGCTGACAGCCAGGAGAGCTGGCAAGAAGGTCACCGCCAACCCACAGGGGCAATGAGCATCCCAATGGGGCTCCCTCCTATCGGCTGCCCACAAGGTCTTCCTCAGCCCTGCAGGAAAACACAGCTCTGCTTGGATTGCCAATAGGCACACAAGACATCAGCCCCAAAGCAAGAACAGTCAGTACATTAGCTTCAGAATGTTATAAATACGAGAAAAGGAGCAGAATTTTCCTCAAGACCCCATTGCCAGGAAGCTCCTAGCCACCTGGCTGCTTTCATGGCATGCTTCTCCTTATTTAAACACGCTCAACAACTCGCCTCTTTTTAAGGATTTTTATGATTACAGCGTCCCAATTTCCTTCTAGCGTGGTGTCACCACTTCCCACACCATCAGGCTTCGCACAACCAAAATAACCCCGAATATTCCTTTTTATTTTTCAAACAGAAGCTGTTTGGAACACGCTGAACTGTCTAACAACGTGACACAAAGCTGATTCAATGCGACCACAGCAGTGGTGCTCCAGCACAGGGCTGGCCTTGCCCAGCCATTAAACACAACCAGAAAGGCGGACACAACCAGACCTGCAGTGCCGTAGGGTACCAGGTATTCTGCTCTGTACCAGGCCCCATTTCACAGAAATCAAATGCCAAATAGCACACACTTTGTGATCTGCCACTAGGAAAGCTGGTGGGCAGCCAAGCTCCTTTATTACCAGCGGGCTGCAGCTCTCTGCTGTGACGAGTTATATTTAGGTGGCAATGACTTCCTCTGAAGTCATCCCATCCGCTCTGCCTATGCCCACCTCTTACAGGTTTTGCTAAAGGCCCCACCAGGGCACAAAAAAAATCAGAACCCAAACAGGCTTGCATCTTCAATGTAATTATAGGAAAATTACTTTGTTTAAAATACTCACGCTGTGTAGCGAATGGGAAAGAATTGTGCCACGCTGTTATGGTATTGTTGAAATGAATTTCACGCTGCTTAACTTTAGCCAAGCAACAGAGAGGGTTTGGGCTGAGGTTCGGTTTGTTGTGCTGCTCTGTGGTTTTAATTAGCTGCCTTTTTCCCCCTCCACAAGCTCCCAAACAGGGAGGCTTAGGAAGCCAATAACCAACGCTTCCGAGCAGAGTACTTCGCTTTTTCTTTGTACATTTTCCACTCTTTCTTTCTCAGAAACCTTCCCTCAGCTGCTAAAATTTCCTACCTTTATGTTACGGTAATTAGAGGCCTTTTCCAAGCCTAACAACTCTGCACTCCTTGCAGCACGGACCAACTTCCAAAACCACACACCTGTCGAAGCAGCAGTAAGCTATCCCATATTGCTGGGAACATCTCAGTAAGAAAAAGCCCTAATTTTCTAAATACCATGCCCTCTGTAAATAGCAACCTCTTTCCCAAAAAACTTGCAATCTGAAAACCGTACATGCTGAGAGCAAAATAGAAGTGAAAGGGCATCTTGCTATCACCCACAGAGCTAATATTGGAGTGGAACTTAATTGCAGTGATTAGTGCAGGGCAACGAGGACTTCCCAGGCCCGGGGCCTGCTGCCCGCCTAGGCTGTGCAACAGGCATTGAGCACACATTCCCAGCACACATTCCCAGGCAAACCGGGTGTTTAAGCACTGACACATAAAACTGGATATTAGTCTGTGTTTAAAACGCACGAGTGTTTTGAGAAGTACACGTTGGCCCACCAGCTCACAAAGGTTCAGCATGGACAGTGAGACCAACCAAACCCCAAGGGTACAGAGAAATCTGGGCGTGCTGATGGGAAAACCTCTCTGGATATGGATATCTCCACTGCTGGGAGCACTGCCAGTTGGGAATGCACTAAGTTACATCAGGCAGAAATGCAAAGCCAGTGCCTTAAGTCTGTGTCTACACTCCAGACGTCATAGAATTTTTTCCAAAGAGACAACAAGGTCTGAATGTGTTTTCCCTAATTTTATGACTACCACAAATGTGTGAGAAGCCATTTGAATTCTACACTGTACAACAGTATGACAGTTATTTAGAGGGTTAATAAACAGAAAGTAGAAACCTCAAGTTACAATCATGCTTTTTAAGCATTATCTCAAAATGGATTCCTAATTAAATGGCTTGGAAGAAACAAGAGCTTAATATTTCCCATTACTGGCATCCCGTAAGCATTCCAATAAGAAGAAAATCCCCAAGGAATCGCTACCATATCCACAATGTCTGTGAGTTGGCAAAAGCAATACAAGAGAAAGATACCAAGGACCGGCTCTGCAAAAAGCTCCATCTCTACCAACATTCCCACATGCAATCAGCAACACAGATCTGCAGTAAGAGCAAACAGCTCCGGCTGAAGCACTGGGATGCTATTGTTCACTGAAAGAAGAAGAATAAAGAAAAAAAAGCATTGTCAGGAGGGAAACCTGCCAAAATCTTGAGATGACTTAAAATCTGTATTTAGCTTTAAGCTTTCACCATTATTTTGGGATATTCTGTAAGACGTACATCTGTTCCAAAACATGTTACTGTGGCAGGGGTTTTGTCGATGTCCTACCAATCCATACTGAGATGTAAGCAGGAAGGCAGGCAGGGGATCTGTGTGGTGCCAGAGTGAAGCCAAGGCCTGGGCAAAGGTCTGGGTATATCCAGAAATCAGCACTGAAAGATCTGCTAGCAGAAAATCGCAGGTAAAGAACCAAAGTCCAAAAAATAAACTCTGAAGCAGAGTGGCTGAAAGCATTTTTGCCTGTGAGTAAAACCACTGCGTGCCAGCAGGAATGGCAGGCTTCCATCAGATGCACCCTTTGATCAGCATGTTTTCTATGCCATGAGCTCGGGTGCTTGCTGTCAGCCCTGGGGTTGAACCTCCTCTGGGAGCAGGTTTGTGCTTGGCTGCAGTGCCTGCTGTGCCCATCCTGCTTCCCACAGCACAAAACCTGCAGAATTCAACTGCTAAAGAGCTCTCTCTCTGTCTGTTGTGTAAAGCCCTGTGTCTGCCATCGGCTCCATGAGGCTGCGGTGTCGCCATGGTGTGGCAAAGCAGCACCTCTCCCTGAGCCCAGCATCCTGCCAGCAGGCCGGACTGCTCCACACATCTGTATCTGAACTGCCCTAACACCAGCCCTACTACATCTTTCCGTACTGCAGTCCTTAGGTCAGTCTGCAAGATGGAAAGGAGCTGTGCAAATCATGGTGCTAACACAGCAAAGCCAAATTCGTAAGAGGTACCCAAGAAGTAAGAGGAAAAAAGCACTCAGCCTTATGGAAGAGCATCTCCCTTTCACCCTGAAGCAGCTGTCAGCAAAGCACTGCTCAACAGCTCATCCAGATCCCCACCACCTGACCAGAGGGACAAACAGCAGCTGCTATGAGGAGAAAGCAGACAGGAATGAGGTCTATCTTGTCCCCATGGGCAGCCTCCATTCCTTGCAGAGCAAAGCGCTTGGGGCCAGGCTGTGTCAGCAGCACTGCGGAGCACAGGCAGAGCAGGGTTTGCTCCAGGAGAAGAGAAAGAAAGAAAATGAAAAGGGGGTGGAAAGAAAAAAACAAAACACAAGGCCTGTGGATCCCCAGAGACTGCAGCATGGATCCAGGCAGGCAGGCAGCCACTCCGGAAACCAGCTGATGATTTTCTTCCTGGAAAGGTTTGAAGGGTGATATACGGCTAATCTTCCTCCAGCTGCTGGGAATGAGCACTGCTGTAAGCAATGCAGAACTGCAGTTGGGTGAAGAGGCAACACAAGCAATGGGAGGAAGCATTTAATGGCTGGAAGAACTGAGCAGGAATCAGGACTTTGGGGCTGCACCTACCTCAAATACATTAGCCTAGCTCCACTGAAACCTAAGCACTCACTGTCATCTCCTAGCTCAGCTCTGGCCCCAGATTTCAGAGTTAACAGGTATATGTGAGGCCTGCTCAGTTTGGAAGCATTCACCAGCAGCCCGAGAAGCAGATGTTCCTCTCACAGAATAGCTTCCAGCACCACAATGCCACAGTGGCTTTACTTATCTACTCTGTTGTTATCCTCAGGGTACAACAGGTTCTTCTTCCACATGAACAGGGAGGGATCATAACCTTATTAATAGTTTCTGTTGGGGAATGGAAAATATTGGGTTCTGACACCAAGTAAATTTCAACAATCTTTTAGAAACCAAACGTTTGGTTGTGAAGGAAGACACGAAACACCTGGGCAGATCTCCATTCACCTGAAGGCCTCCTGCCACTCCGCAGATAGCAGCTGCGTATACAGCAGCTCAGTAAGAAGCGCAGCAAACAGAAGCTTCCTCCTGCAGGCCCCGAGAAGCACAGAAGGACAGTGTCATTGGGTGCACACCTGGGCACCATAGCAATGGGTTGTAATATGTTGCTTAGTATTATACTGTCACTGTAATGACAATCACAGCCATCCCCGAGGTCTCACGACTGTAACTTCAAATTGGGTCAGTGCTAGAACACGCTTGGCCTGAAGCAGCTAATGAGCCAAGATGTTTTTGTCTTCAGATGTATAAAACCAACGGCTGAGGATCAACCAAAGCATTCAGAGCCCGGGGCCGCATGCACAAAGCATCACTCGATGTGGTGATTTCATTCCTGGCTGACCTCAGTTAGTAACGACGTTATCAGCAAAGCTCTCATCCTGCCCATGTCTTCTCAGTATGACATAAACTCGTTATTTCCCATCTTCCATATGTATACAGAGCAGTTATAGGGAGGCAGGATACCTTTCTCCATGAAACACAGTGCTCTGTGCATGGAACACGTGGAAATGCAGGCACGGTGCTGATGGGTCGGGGTTGGTGATCTGAGGTGTCTTTTCCAGCCTGAACAGTGCCTCTATGACATACATGCAGCCTTGAAGCTGTCAGTGAGCATTCCTTCCATGCCAATGCAGCGTGATCTGGAGAGTACACACAGCACCAGGCACTCCTCCCCTCTCTCAAGAAACAATAGAGGAAAATGAGAGGCTCAGAAAGAACAGGAAGAATAGCCAAACACAGTGGGAAAGTGTGCAGACAGAGAGAGAACAAAGCAGCAAGGAAAGCTTTTGTGGGTGGGGGACCCATCATGCAAAGCCCTCACACTAATGCCTGCCCAACACCGAGCCTGCATCGTAACCAAATGAACTACGAGGGGGAGATCCAATGCCTGTGTTTTAAAGACCGAAGGTTTCACAGTGGAAAGATACAAATTTGATAAAAAGCCATGTGATATACTCAGAACAGAGGAGTGGAGCTAAACATTTAACAATGTCTTGAGTATTAGAATAGATAGAAGTGTAGTTACAACTGATGGCAGCACCAGCACTAAATGACACCCAACGCCAATTTTCAAAGCCAAAGTCACACTATTAATTCAGTTCAGCAAAACAACTTCTGTGTATCCACCACCATAAATTTTGTGTCTAACGGGAGACATTCCAGACTGCAGCTCTTCCTCTCCTACACTCCCACTCATGCTGCATGTTTACATACAGAAGACCTAATATAATAAAGGAAAAGATTACTTAGTGCATCACTAAAAACCCATTCCGGAACGTAACACGAGGCACCAGAACGCTTCCTACCACTCTGCTCCTTCAGACAGAACATAAACAGCAAGAGATTATCCCCACCACTGGGTTTGATGTGAGCTCGGCCATAACTGACACTCCTTCACCTAAGGACGAAGCTGGAGCACGACGGATTGTTCTGGAAAATTAAATTTAGTTGTGGCATCTCATGACAAAGATACCTCAGCAAAGAGGAACTTGCCAGAAGGCGCTGTTTTCCCGAGCAGAGAGCAGTATTCCTCAGGGGATACATTAACCTCAGGGGGAACACGGCTTAAAAGACATCATCACAGAATCCTGCTCTGGACTGTAAAGAAACAGAAAAGGGGATAACCATTAGGAACCCAGTTTTGCTCTCTGGGTTCTTACAATAACAGATGAGAAGGCAGAAGGTTCTGAAACAGCTGTTTGACTGGTGAGAGGCCTTGGGGTTGTACCCAGCCATCCCCATGGGCAGCTCCTCCCCAGGAACAGAGGGCCAAGGGCTCACCGATGGCCATCGCCCGACAGTGAGAGCCCACGGGGATCCATGGGAGAAGGGAAGAAGCCCAGGGTGGAAAAAAAACAGGAGAGAACTTGCAGGGAAAACAGGTTTGGTTCAAGTGGAATTGTCTCAAAATAGAAAGGCCTGCAAAGCTTTATATGAAGTGTTAGCAGCTCGCTCAGATGTGTGCTTCACCACTTCAGTGCTCGGCAAGATGATACATAGTGCTTTTTCCCCATGATTTCCTCCATGTTGCTGCAATAAATCACATCCCCCGCCAGCCCGCATTCTCCGCGCTGGTGAAAGAGCGCAACCAAACAGCTCCAGGTCTGCAGCTCATGCAGCTGCTGTGCTACCTGGTGTTCTTAAGGAAAACGCCACAAGGAACGAGCCTTTCAGAGTACAACCTGTGGCCTGCTGTTCTGAAACAGTCCTTTCCTAAAGATAAATCACCCACCTTCTTGCTGACAAGGCCAGCTTCAGGCAGAGATGGAAAATGCAGACTGAAGTCCCGTGCGTGCACAAATTCAGGGAGAGGGAAGGGATGCAGGATCTGGCAGCACACACTGAGCCACGCTGCCTTGCTGGACATGGAGAGCTGCCCAGCTCACCCCCCTCTGGCTCAAGGACTGCTCTCTCATCTCTTCATCTACAGAGAAGAGATCCATCCCGATGCTCAGCAACAGAGATGAACACGAAGGAGTTCCCCAGCAAGCCACTGCTAAGGGAGATGCTCCAGGTTTACAAAGCTCTGACTTATGAAGGAACAAGAAGCCCCAGTAAGGCATGGCAGACAAATGGCAGGGCACACTGGAGCAGTGGCAGAGAGCTGGAAGCACTGCTGGCACAGCACAGCCCAGCAAAGCACTGTGGAAAAATACAGACTGGGATCTGAGGGAACTTGGTGAGCAAATCTCGGCACCACCTGCGAACTCAGCACTCAGCCAGCTGAACGGCGTTCTGAAGTTAATTACTGGATTCCAAATGACCACCAGCAGTTGTCAGGCTGTCCTGCTTGCAAAGCAATCTGTGTTTGTGCACGTGGCTCATTTTAAAGCCAGGCTCTACTATCTCTGTGAATGCACACTCAAAAGAAAATCATCTAACAGCTCAGTATCTCACAAGCAGAATGTGTTTTGGGGAGATAGGGAAGCAAGCCATGACATCAGCAAATCTGAGGCTAAGCTTGTTCCCTTTCCATTTGTTACTTCTGCACCAAGAGCCACGCTCCCCCTCAGATGCCCTTGAGCTCAGGGAGCTGTTGACGCTTTCCAGCAGGCACATTTCCACAGCCAACATAAGCACACTTGTGAGAAGCCCTCATCACCTCGGCTGCACGCCACGGTCACCCAAGAGGTCACCAGGAGGGGTCCCAGTGCAGGAGGACAGCCCTGGCACCAAACAAGCCATCCCAGCCAGTGAGTGCTTACATGCAGCTGAGTCTGAATGCACGCGCTTAGCTACTCCCCACTTCTGGTTAGATGACATGCTCACTTTGCTTGTGTTTTGTGTGCTATCCACTTTAACGTATTGTTGGTGAAAAGAAAAAAAAAATCTCTATGGAAACAGCAGATGTTAATGTGTAAAAACATTATTCATGTTGGAAGTTTTATTTGACTGCTGCACTATCAACAACATTATGCTTAACGGAGGAGCAGAGTCAGGTGCAAAACCATTCTAGAAGCGAGCACAAACATCAGGCACAGTAACAACAGCTATTGCTGGAGCAGCATAAGGACTTGGAAATTTTAGCAGGAAGAAGAACACAAACACCCAAGCAAACCTGCAAACGGCAAACAAGCCAACTTCCCAGCCCTGTCACAAAGGGAAAATGTTAGGCAGATGATGATTCATTAGTCGAGGCAATCTATTAAGAACTAATGGAAACAGATTTGAAACTACTTTGACCACGTAAAAGACAAATCTTGATGAGAATTCAATAGGCGTCACAGACAGAGGATAATCTCTCATTAACAGAAGTTATCTGACACACTCTCACTGAAGTCAGACCTCAGTGTGCACTTGACACTAGAAGCAGCGAGGAGGTAGCTGCTGTCAGCTAGGCAAGCGATTCTGGAATGACCATGTCCTAACATCACTCATCCTTTTTGGACTCAGCATTACACAGCTCACCTAAATCAGGTGGAGAAACAGAGTAGCTACGCTCAACAAGGAACCGCGTGCCAGCAACGAGCGAATGGCACTGCAAACACTGTGCTCCCCACTGGCACAGGCACGCTCACCTGCACATCCATCCGCCCACGAGGAGAACAGCATGGGAGTTCAAGCCCTGTGGGACCCACAGAACCTCCACTGCTGCCCTGTGAAATGAGCCCTCCTGAAGGGCACCACCACCAGATCTAGATGGCTAACCTACTACCTTCAGCTTGAACATTTCAGAAGGGATCTATGGAAGCAATGCTCCCACAAATACCAGAACCCTTCTAAGCCCGTTGGAAATCCCCAACTTTATTTCACAGCTGTACAAAGCCTTCTGCCTGGTCTCAGCTACACATCACACAAAGGTGTTCCATAAGATGAGAATTTGGCATTGCACAACTCCCCGTGCTAACTGGCTCTGGGATGGAAAGGGTCGAGTTTCCACGCAGCCCTACACAGCAGTGCTGGAGGGCAGCTTGTAAGCAAATGGCATGCAAAGCCTAAGTCCTAATTACACCAACAGGAAGAGTTCTGGAGTATAATCACCCAAGACAAGGATGAAAAATATTTCTCTATACGTGTTTTTCTTATATTGAACCTACTGACATGGAAGAGATGCAGGGCAATACAAGACTGCCCTCCTTCTGCTCCAGAGAGGGACCACGCAGAGACCCAACCACCACTTCCAAGCAGTGCTTGCATTTCTATAATCGTGATCTTCCTCTTAAGCAGCACTCAGAAATCTTCTGGTCTCAACTCCAATGAAAGCAAGCCTACACTAGTAAGAGAAGTGACCGACCAGCACGAGGAGCGGTGTGTGAACTCAGGAACGGCAGCGGAGCTCCCAGTATTGTGCTCCTGTTCCAGCACCTCTGACCTGAAGACTCTCAGCAGTGTCTCAAAATCCACATGCAGGAACTGCAGACAGCTTTCACATGGATGCCACATGAAGCTTTTGCACAGTGGAACAAAGGCTAGGTAAGTGCCCTGTGTCTCAGCAGCCTCTTTTCTGGCTCCTGGACCAAACAACACCTTTCCCTCCCCCAAATTGCAGGAAAGGGCACCACTGGTGCACCAATACAGGATGGCTCCACATACAGCCTTCAAACAAGATGCAATGATGGAAAGCCATCAGCACTGTGGACGCAATGCACACCTAGCACACACATACTGAGGGACCATGATGCTACACCTTGCCACGCCACGCACAGCACTGCCAGATGCAGTCTCCCAGCTCCCTAAAACAAACCCTGCCATGGTGGGCTGCTGTATACAAGACCCTCAGCGCCCTTTTAGCAGCAGCTTCTGAAGACTGCCTACTAGGGGATGCCTCACAGCTGGCCAGGCCTTGTTAACACCAAAGGACTTCCAAAATCTGAAATGCTTCTGGGCACAAATCCCACTGAAACATTTATTTAATTTGTTGTGATATGGAGCTTGAACTCGCACAGTACCTTTGAGTGAAGCAAGTGCACTGTTGGCTTACAAAGCAGTAAATGAGATGCCCTGCTTCCCCAGTGCCCCTCCGGCACTGGCAGCGGGCTGCAGGGATAGAAAGGAGACAAAGGGAAAGCAAAACAAGGCTGGATGCAGACTAAAGACTAAGAGGAGTAAAAAAAAAAAAATAATAATACAGATTGTATGCAACGCTTTGACTGGAGAAAAAGCATACGGTTAAAGTAGGGCACAAAAAGCTCAGAGTGAATGGGAATTATCTGCCATCCCAAACAATGGAAGACGACAACGTGAAAGGGGAACTGGCATCACTAAGCAGAGAAGCACATGTGCAGCAAGCACTGCAGGCCACCACTGGCTGAGCCCATCACTGTGGAGCCGGCAGGCACCGCCACAACCGCTGCTTCAGAGGAAATGAGGATTTTACAGAAAACGTGGTTTCTTATGGAAGAGTCTTGTTGAAAGTTTGTTTCTGAAGAAGGTGGAGTTTGTGCTGCAGACGGGAGGTTCTGTGCCAACACACCAAGCAGCACGCAGATCTTTCCTCGCCATAAATACCATCACAGGGATTCGTTCTCAACTGGGAGGGTAAAACCACGATTCTCTTATGCAATGAACATCACTGTCTTAAGCACCAGCGCTAACAGTGTTCTGGTGCCCTCTTCTCCTGTAACCAAGAACGTAAGATGCCTGTTCCATACAAGGCAAATAAGTTCTCAAGCCCCAAACAGTGACCCTGTTTACAGTAAAACCACCCAAAGCACTAAAACCAATCCCCAGTATCCCCCAAATCAGACAGGGCAGGGCAACAAAGCCACAACTGTCATTAGGATGATGCCTGAACTTTGTGTTCATTGCACGCGCACTCACAGCTATGCAAGTTGTTTACACCTCTTTCTGCTGTTCTTCAGCATGGCAAAGTGCTTCTTGCATACAACCACCAGCATTTCTTCCAACTTGAACAGTGTAATTTTCCTCCTCCAAAAAGCCTCGCACTAGCTAGTGCATCATCTGCTTGGCATTAATCATCACAGCTGGTAATGGATTGTAATAGCCATGCACACACTGAACCCATTTCTTTCTCTAAATGTAATATAAATAAATATGTATTTTTGCATTCGTTTCATATATACACACAAACACACCATAATAATAACTTCAGCTGAAGAAAAAAAGAAACCATCACCGACATATCAGTTCACTCTTAGAAAAACACCATCTTTCCTCAAGGACTGAATAGGAAAGAAGGGCTGCCTGGGAGAGCCCCAGCATGCAGCCAGCTGCCCTCCAAGGCCGAGGGATCCTATGTACCCCCCAGCTACAACACAGCCCCCACTCTGGAGAACACTATGAATACAGCCTGCCAGCAAAGCAGCAAAACTCACCGCATCCTTGAGTCAGTTCACATTTCCTGCAATGTTCTCTAAGAGTTTCTTACACGAGGCCACGACGACAGGAAACTGCTGCATGAGTTTCCTAAGGGCAGATACCTACTTTAGGAAGACACTAACTGTACTAGAGTGACTCATCTTGGTATGATTTATTTTGTGCTAAAAGTATTTCAAGTAGCACAAGTACTCGATCACACCTCCCTGTGCTTCAGGGGATGAAAGTACAGCAAGTCCAGGATAGCAGCTCCCATCTCACAGAATGGTTGGGTCGGAAAGGACCTCAAGGATCACGAAGCTCCAACCCCCCGCCACACGCAGAGCCACCAACCTCCCCATTTCACAGCAGCCCAGGCAGCCCAGGGCCCCATCCAACCTGGCCTTGAACACCTCCAGGGATGGACGGGGCATCCGCAGCCTCTCTGGGCAGCTGTTCCAGCACCTCACTGCTCTCATAGGAAAGAGCTTCCCCCTGGTACCCAACCTAAATCTTCCCTGCCTCAACTTCAAACCGTTTCCCCTTGTCCTGCTGTTACCTACCCTGTCAGAGTTGACAGGTCTCCCTCAGTTCAGCAGCTGCACCTTGCAGCCCCAAAGCCCAGACAACACCGACAGCTCTTCGTTCCTCTTTGCACACTCAGTTATTTTCCTTTAACCACAGGGAAGCACTGCTCTACCTCCGATCTGGTTTTCGCTGTATTCATTCCATTACAAGGGCTCTCTCTGGCTAACAAGCAGTGCTCCAGAGCCTCAAACTCTGTCAGCATGCTGCCCCAGCTGGCGTTCCTAATTCATGAGTCAGAAGCCCCCAAAACAATAAGGAACAGTACTGTAAGCAAGCAGTGTGGGAGCACAGGGCAAAGCAGCACCTGGGGAACGGTACCTGCCCGTGTCTGCACCTCTGAGGGCTGTCGTCTCTGGCTTTTCTGCACAGCTATGAGCTGCCTGTGTTGTTTTCAGGCTCCGATCTGCCTCATCCTTATACGAAAGCTGAAATTCTCACCCCTTCCCACGATCCCAGAAGCCCACCGACAGCGCTCTCAAATACTAAGAGGCCATAAAGTTACAAAAGCAGTCAACGCCATTGCCACCAGCTAATTCACAGAGCACGAAGAAACCTCAGCAATCGCTTCTCCTTCCCACCGGCGGCCGCAGACAGCCGAAGGCCCACCGCCCCGTCCCGGCGCCGCTGCAGCCCACAGGGCGTCTGTCCGTGCGGCCGCGCATCTCCGCGCCGCTGCCCGGACACGAAGGGCTGCACGTGAACGAGGAGCAAGCAGAGCCACCCCTCGCTGCGATACACGCGGGCCGGCACCTCGGGAATGCCCGGAGCCCAACCGGCGGGGCCGTGCTCTTAGGAGACCTTTAAAAGCCGACTCGAGCACCGGCCGACAGCGAGACCCCTCAGCCAGGCTGCCGTGTTTCAGCCCCCTCAAGAGCAAACCCGCGCTTCGGGGATGATCCGTTTTACCGGCACGTGCGGCTTCGCTTTCCGCGCACGGAAACACCCGGCGGGGTCCCAGACGCGGCTCCGGAGGAAGCGGCAGACTGGAGGAAGCCGCTTCCTAACGGCCCCGGAGCGGCGCAGCTGCAAGGGACGCGGACAGCCCGCACCGAGCCGCCCTCCGCACAGCCCGCGCGCTGCGCCCCGCACCCCGCGCTCCGCCGCTCGGCGATGCGGACGCAGCGCCTTATGTAACGCGGCCGCCCCGCGCCGCCGCCGCCCGGCCGGGAACGGGGGGCGGCTGGAACGGGAGGGCAGCGGCGCGTTACTCCGTTGCGTAACGGAGCGCGGCGCCCCGCGGCACTCACCGCCTCCGAGTCTTCAAATCCATGCAGGTACAAATTGTCGTACATGGAGCTCCGCGGACGCCTCTCGGGCTGCGGAACCGGCGGCTGCGAGGGGCCGAGAGCGGGCGGAGGCCTGTGCGGCGCGGGCCCGAGCCTGCCCTCTCAGCGCTGCGGACGCCCCAGCCGCGCGGCGCCGCCTCCCGCGCCCACCGCCGCCGCAGG
>JAPSGF010000040.1:6989369-7054436 GCA_035772895.1 Perdix hodgsoniae
GCCGCGCCGCCATTGGTTGAGCTCGGCCGCCGCCGCGCCGCCATTGGTAGAGCCCGGCCGCCGCCGCGCCGCCATTGGCTGCGCCGCTCCGCCGTGCCGGGCGCCTCGGCAACCGGGCGACGGCGCCGGGAAACGCTTCCCGGCTGCAGAGAACGGGGCGATCCGCGCTTTCCTCCCTCCCCGCCTCGGTGCTGAGGAGAAGCGGTCCCCCGCCCCGAGGCGACCCCGGCCGCCCCCGCTGCTACGCGCCCCGTTCTCTCCGCGGGCACCGCGCTCCGCACGGCTCCGAGCAGCGCCCCAGGAGAGCCGCCCGTTCCCCGCATCGCCTCTACGGCGGCCAGAGCGGCCGGCACCGGGACCTGCGCCTCCAGAGCCCGCAGCCCCGCTCCATCTCTGCTCCACCTGCCTCCTGCAGGAAACACCGCGATTGGGAAACCTTCGCGGCAGAGAGGGCGTGAATTATCCCCCAGCACGGCACCCAGCGAGGTGTGCGGGAGCACATGGTGCCAAGGAGCGCTGCTACTACTGCTGTATGCCGACAACAGCGTGAGGAAGGAGAATCACAGAATCCCAGAATGGCCTGGGTTGCAAAGGCCCACAGCGCTCATCCAGTCCCAACCCCCTGCTGTGTGCAGGTCGCCAACCAGCAGCCCAGGCTGCCCAGAGCCACATCCAGCCTGGCCTCAAATGCCTGCAGGGATGGGGCACCCACAGCCTCCTTGGGCAACCTGCGCCAGTGCCTCACCACCCTCTGGCTGGAAAACTTCCTCCTCAGATCCAAAGAGCAATAAAACGTGGAGCTTTCTGAGCAGGGCAGTGGGCAAAGAGGCACAGAGCTGCTGCTCCTGGTGTGCTGGCAGCAGTGCAGGACGTGCCCTGGCCCAGCAGTGGCAGTGGCAGGCCTGGTTATGGAGCTGCTGCACACCCCGCAGAGCAGCAGCAGAACCCATGCCAAGCTCAGCGTGCCCAGAATAGCAGTGTTTTCTGCCGGGCGCTGGGAGGGTGTCTGCTTATTATAGATTTTAATGTAAAAATAATGGTGTGAAGGCTTTTCTGATGAGTAATTTCTCTTCCGCTCTAGAAAACGAGTTTTCTCCTGATGTTCTACGATGGAGCTGCAAACAAACAAACAGAACAAACCCCAAGTGCCAAGAATTGAAAAAACACAAGCTTAGGCCTTATTTAAAACCAACTTGGGAAAACCAATCCTACCAGAGCTCTACCCTGAACCTTTCTAGTTCTGCCTCTCCCGTCCAAGAGCTGCCTGTGTCTCTGCTTATCAGCTGCACACCCCATCCCTCAGTGTGTCAGCGAGGTGAGCAATCCATGTCTGTCAGTTTCCATCTCATACGTAACCACGCACTGCTTCTCCTTCCCCAGCCTCGTGGTGGGCAAAGCGTAATGCTACGTGAGCCCACTGTGTGAGCCAAAACCTGAAAGTACAGAGAAATGCTTATTTTCTGTACGTGTACTTCTGAAATTACTTCTGGAATAGTTTACCATTTACTTCCTAATGTTATTAAAAGCATTCCAAATCTCATCTTTTGTACGACCCGATCAAACACCCCTACGTTCATCAACACTTCCCATCTTTTCCATTTGTTTCACCTTGCGAAGGTTTTTCATTCTGCCAAGTGACCACTGATGCCTTGGGAAGAGTCTGACAGACACCTCAGCAAATCCAAAGGCATTATTCTTCCCATATCAGTTGCTCATTTCCTCAAAAACTCCCCAGCATTACAACAAATCTTACTCCCCATCTCCTACATCCCTGTGCTATCAATGCACTCCTTGCTTCTGCCCATGCTGCCCCGTGCTTTGCAGATGCAGTGTGCCTGCAAGTGCCTGCTGACCATGGGAGAACCTCACTGGTAAAGTTTACCTCTCCTAAGTGTTTTCAGGGCTGAGCCCTCAGACAACGAACTCTTTCAAGGAGTAACTTCATCTCTAGGCCACGCAGAGAGCTCTGTGCCAATGCTAAGGCAGCAGACAAAGCACCTGTTAATCAACAGAGATGCTCGGATGGCTTTTCAGAGGTTCATTTCAAACAGAGGCAGCACTTCTGTCAAGTTGCTGTGAGGACAAAAAGCACATCTTACAGCTGATGTACCCGGCTCCTTCCCTGGCCACGGCTGCCCCACAGCCTGCCCTGCCCCACTGCTGCTCAGGGCCGTCCCCCTGTAGGTGAGTCAGGGCTGGAGAGCAATGCCTGCAGGTTTTGGGGCACCCCCTTAAGCAGAAGGAGGAGGATTTCAGTTTCTGAGACTGCCTTGAAAGTTCTCTTTGAACTCCCTTTACAGGAGTTAATAGATGGATGCTTAGGGCCTGAGCTAAGCACCCGATCCCTCCTCCCCACCTTGAAGATCTGTGATGTTCCATCTTTAAAGAAATAAATACCTCAGCAGTGGGAGACTATTAAAATTTAAAATGGGAAGGAATTTCTAAGTGCAACATCAGAATCATTTGTCAGCTCAAAATAAAAGACAGATCTGAAATCAGAAGGAGAAAAAAAACTGTGTCTCAACTTCACATAAATTTGTAATGAAATAATTTAACTCAGAAGTCGGGGGAATTGCTGCTTGATTTCCAGTACTTACATTTCACACTGTCCTTTCAAGATACAGAGGTTATTAAAAATATATATTTAATGACTCAACTTGAAAGGCTCCTAAAAGATGCTATAAAAAACCACGCGGCTCATTAAATAGGGATTGCATTTTGTGAGATGTAAACAGAAGGGACATCTGCCCCGCTGCCCAAACCTCCCATCCCAACCCATGGGTATCATGGACCAAGGGCTGGTTTGGAGAGCACAATGCTGGAAAAGTCAGCTGGTGCTTCACCACGAGCATCATCTTGATAGACACGGGCTGCAAACACCTGTAATACACAGGAACTCCAAACCAAGACAGTCCCCTCTCTTGGGTTTCACTTACAGCATAGCTTGGCGCAGGCAAAAGGGAAAACCAGCTGCAAGCTCAGCCTTTCTAGGCAGACAAACAAACTCTTCCCAAACAAACAGACAATCTGCTGCAGTAACCAAAGAGGGGCACGCATTAACTGAAGGCTTTCTGAGATGAAAATCCTCCCTGGCCTGTTTCTGGGAGAGAATGCAGGCACTCTGATAATACCAGGCAGGGAATGTCACCGCCTCAGGCCACAGAGAAAGGCTCTGGTAGCTGTCAGCTCTGCTCTGCTTCGGGCTAGCACTGCAGCAATGGGCAACCAGCACCCATGGGCTGTGTGCACACGTGGGGCACACCTGGTGACAACATGCAATGGGCAAATGAGCTGAATTACATGTTTTTAAACATATAACAGAATCATAGAATGGCTTGGGTTGAAAGGGCCACGGTGATCATCTAATTTCAACCCCCTGCTATGTGCAGGGTCGCCAACCACCAGACCAGGCTGCTCAGAGCCACATCCAGCCTGGCCTTAATCAATGGTGTCAGCTGCTGCGTTATACATCTTGCTTGTATCCTCCTATTTGGTTCTGATATTAATCTTCAGAGAGTGGTAAATAAGTATTTTCTAGCAGCCCGGTCTCCACTTCTATGGGGATTAATCACGGTGCACTGCAATCTCTATTAACACGTGGGCTATTCCCCAGCAAGGACTGCTGTCCTCTGGTGATCTCAGCAGGACTGCTGTGAATTAGGTTTCCTGTGAATTTACTGCAGTATTGCATGCAGAGAGCATCCATCATCCTTTGATCTCAGGCCACAGCTCTGCACGTCCCCACGGGCACCGACTCTGAACAAGATGCAGACAGACGATCACAAAACAATCTGGTTTCCATAGGACCCACCAAATGTGTCTGCTGAGGAGGTGAGGAAACGAGTCCATACAGCTCAACAGTGAAGGTATCGTTTGGAATCACCTAAGGGCCATGTGCTGTTATTGTTGGTTAATTAAAAGACTCCTCCTGCTAAGGACTTATTCCAGGCTTCATTGGAAGCATGCAGGTAAAAGGAGAGGCTCAGCGCTAAGCTGCTCCCAGTGCTTTGAACCAACATTAGTAGGCAATGGAGAGGAAGGGAAGTCAGAATAACTGAGCATCCCACAAACCTCTCAAAGATGGGGTTCCCCCCAAGTCCTCTGATGCCATTTGGGATGATCCAGATTCCCTTTTTTCTGATTAGAACCGACCCCTTTGGAAGAACAAAGAAAAACAGAGAAATCCTTTGTGAGACACACACCCATATATCCTCAAATATTAATTACCCAGTCATTTCTAAGCTATCCGAAGGTGGGAACAGTGGTTTTCCCAGAGCACGCATTTTGTACAGAACCACTGGAAATATGGTGCAAACCCCAATCAAATGATTACACAACGCAATGGCAGCACTTGCACTGTTCTTTTTGGAGATGTAGCAATGAACTATTTGCTATTTGCATAAATGCACAGTAACTGGATTACAAAAGCAAGTAAATACCTCAGCACTGCAGCGAGCGGAGCCAGAAGATAAGTCAGCAACTTCTCTGCCTTTTGTACTTTCACAGATTTCACTTTCACTGTGGGCTGTGCTGCTACGGCGCCGTGCCTGGTGCTGCAGGATGGCACAACCTCCGTGCCCTCACCCTGCTGCGGAGCTGAGGATGGCCACAAGGATTCACCCCAGCGCAACAACCCAAGTGTTGCCTCCATGAGGATGGGCTGAAGTTCTCTAAAGGCTCTTCTACTCCAAAAGGAAGGTTGCAATGCTGGCCTCGTAGCATTACTTTGGACTAAGGAGATTCTAACTGCAGAGAATGAACCTGCTCCTTCTAGCATCTTTCAGCACACAAAACCTCCCGTATTTATCAGTATATTTCATCCAAAACGTAAGCATTGGGTTTGACCTTTCAGTGCCTGAATTTCGGGTCCTGATGAAAAAAACTCCTCTTCCCGTATGTTGTTCTTGCTGAAATCAGCAGAACAGCCCAAGTATATATTTCATTAATATAAGGGAAGAGGGCCGTCAGCATTCTCCAGCCATCCACCAAAGGCAGGACTTGCTTCCATCGCTTGGAAGGAGGCCAGCTCCTCACTCTTCTGTGCTACTTAGCATAGCCCAATTCCTCATCCTTCTCCCTCTACAGCAATCTATTTTTTTCCTCTCTCTTTTTCTGTTTTATAATACAGATTAGATAAGCACATGGTTGTAGCAACAACAGCTTCTGCCTTGGGCTGGAAGTAAGAACAAGACAACCTCTTGAGATCCCACTAACCTCCTTTTCTAACATCTCACAAGCAATCAGAACTGGATGACATCTGTGATGTTTCACAGTCCTAGAGATACCAGGTAAATAAGTATGTATTTATACTCCAAAAGAAAGAAGCACCGTGGTGTCTGGGATATGTCTTGGTGCATTTAAAAGTTTAATTCAAATTGAGACCTGGATGGTATGCTTTAACTCCTTGAGTTTCAAGTAATAAATTAGCCTGGTAGGGTCTAATTTGACAGTTCTTCTGGAGGAAGCGAGGTGCCAGTTCTACTGAAACACATTTATCTGACACTGTTATATAAAGGCTGCTATAATTAAAGAGAGTGTGAAGACTTCATTGTCACTTTCTCTCAGTTTAAAGCACCTGCAATGAGAGAGGTAACCTGACAACGTTTGTAGGTATCCTCTATATTTAACCAGTTGTGCGATTTCTCTTTGCTGCAGGAGGTTTGCAAAGAGCTGAGCTGTGGGAAATCCCAAGCCACAGCTTTGGCCTTCCAGAGCGTGTTTGATAAAGAAGAGTGGATTATCTCCACCTCCTGAGGCAGGTAGGGATGTCCTCTCAGGTTTTCATAGCACGAGACAGCCCTACTGTAATTACGGCTTCCAATGGTGCGCAGAAATGAGCATGGCAAATCTGAAATGACCTGCAAAATATTGCAAGACACAGCCGATGGCATTACCACTGCATCAACGTGGGTCTCCCCCTCAAGAACTCAGGACTTGCACTGAAGAACCTGTGTGGATCTGTGGGCTCTGAGCAGGCACAGCAGTCTCCCTCCAGCAACATCCATCTGTCAGCAGCAAGCAGCATCCCCAGGGCCGAAATGCCAACTGCCTTCACAGCTCCAACCCGAAACGACAGTGCCTTGTGGCTGGGGTTGTGCTGTGCTTCTTGGTTGGAAGGAAGATGCAGGCATTGTTTTCGGAGGAGATGCACATTTGTATCTTCCATGCCAAAAAGCATCCCAGCCAGAGGATTAAGCATTTGTTTTCTTTCTTATTTTAAGCTCCTCTTCTCTTCTTATGAATGTTAATCAATCTCCTTAACCGCTCTAAGTGCTGATGCTGAGTATTGCTGAATACCACTTTAGCCTGCAACTGATGAAATTATGGGAAACTATCAATAAAAGCCAATTAGTAACCTTATGGGAAGCTGGCGCTACTCTGCCCAAGTAGCTGAAGTTACCCCTGCATTCTGGAAAGCCTCATCAGCACTGAAACACAGCCCTGCATGCCAAAATAGCAGCAGTTCCCACCTGGGTTGGGGAAGGAATGCCCCACTGCTATGGGAGGCTGCAGGACAACGTGGTTGGTTCACATCCTCCAACAGATGTGCAGCCCAGAAAGCTCCCAGACACTGCAAACATCCCAAAGGCATTCAAATATTTGCAGTTCTCTCAGTAAACGTTCACACAGATGTGACCGAAATATATTTCTCATAAATCACAAATATCCTGTGATAACTCTTCAGAGAAAACAAGGCCCAGGCTGAGCAGCTGGAGGCGGACAAACACGGCCTTGCCAGCTAAAAACGAACCTCCAACGTCTGCAAAAAAACATCACTTCACTGGAGAATTTTCCTTTTAGAAAAATTAGTAAACCTGCTGTTTGCATTTTGTATTTTGGGGTGGCTTCGACTAGGATGAAGGGTGTATGAAGAGGAGTCAGCCAAAGAGCTTTTAGTCCTAGAGCTAAGGAGCACTTCTGTTGTTCCTGCTAGGAGGGTGAAGGGAAAAATAAGTAAATAAAGCCAGGCAAACTGACAGAACCTTATCTGTACTTTGCTGTTTCTCCTTGGGATTTGACAGGGATGGCTTGATCAGCCTGTTGATTTTACTGCATCTCCTTATGCTTTATAATCCCATTACCATACTGCAAGGCAGCATTTTGCATTTCATGGCAAGGCACTGTGGGAAGCTTCAGTTCGTTTCAGCAGATTTCCATGACACCCATCCAAACGGAGGAGCTGATGCAGAAACAGCAGATCAATGAACGGGCAGCCACTTATCCAACCCCACGTCTTTAAATATTTAGTCAGGACCACTGAGAACCGAGTGGAGAAAAGCAAAGATTCAAGGATTTTACTGCCTATTTAAGTAAGAGGAGCTCTTGCCTCTACAGTCTCTGAGAGACCTTTGCTCATCTGCCCGATGAAATGATCAGTTTGGGATTCTCTCGCCATCCTAAAGCAGAACATAAAGTCTGTGTAAGAAGCCTTGAAAACGATGCCTGCTCATCATCATCATGGGACTCTCCTGGAACACGTAAGCCAGTACAAGAACCCTAAAGCATATTCCTATCATGCTTCATGCTTCACTTTGAGAGGCGCAGAGCAGCCCCTCGTTCTCCCATCCCACACATAGATCTGCATAGAGATCCCAGTTTGGTGTGACCTGAGCCCAGGGTGCTCAGCACCAGCAGAGAAAGGCAGACAGAACCCAGGATGTGGAGTCATCTGCACGCGGGGCGACAAACAGCTGCAGCTCCCCCTTAACCAGTGATGGGATGAGAGGGAACGGCCTCAGGTTGCTCCAGGAGAAGTTCAGCTATTGGCACAGCTGCCCGTGGAGTGGGGGGTCACCATCCCTGGGGTGTCCCAGAGCTGTGGGGAGGTGGCACTGAGGGACGTGGGCATGGGGGGGGGGTTGGACTTGGGGATCCTAGAAGGCTTTTCTAACCTTACTGGTTCTGTGATTCTAATTCCTGTGGCACCCCCAAGTGCTCTGCATGGCAGCAGGGCTGTGTGAGTCCTTGCACAAACCTGGGGCTGTCGGGAGCACTAAAAATACCTTTGACTCTTCCATACAAAAGAGAACAAACGTAATGATAGAAATCCTTGCGGCAACGCAAGGCACAGGTATGAAAAGCCCTGTGTGTAAAGAGGGCTGATGCATGAGGAGCTGCGAAAATAGAATAGAATCTGCTCCTCCGCTCCCAGGCAAAGATGTCTGAATTCATCTGTAAGCCTTTCACATCCCCAGTTGGTAGCAAAGCACCAGTGCTCATGGTGTTAAGATGCCGGTCTGAAAGCCTGGGTGTCATTCAGAAGCTTGGTCAGATCACATCATTTCTGATGCTCCGAACACTTACACCAACACTACTCTCTTCCCCCTGCCTCTTTCATGCGGTTGTCAGATACGCATCATCCCTAATCTCTCAAATCCTACAGGCATGCTTAAAAAAAGAACAGGATGATTAGCTGATTCCAGCCTTTGACAAGATCCTTACAGAGACTACTTTAAAAATAAGAAAGGAAATCCCTAAATAGATTGCTGAGAGAAAAGTTACGTCTCATATGTAAAACTGCCTATGAGACAGGAAACAAAAAGCAAGGATAAATGGAGAAAGACCAATATTTAGGGCCCAGTATTTGCTATGGTCCAAAGCAGACCATTACAATAACAGAGTTTTCACACAAAATGAAGTCTTTTGAGAGTGAGCGGGGAGAAATTCAGCTTGAATAGCTAAGCCTGACCAATTTACAAGTGGAAAACAGAATATTATAATTGGAAGTGTTGAGAATAATAAATAACAGCAGCTCTGCCATCTCTACCATCTGGATGAGGAAGCACAGAATTAAACGGTTAAAAAAACCCTCAGAACTGGTAGGAGAAAATATTTATCCAAACCGTGGAAGAAATCTGAATATTAAAATACATGATAGAGTAAAAAAAAAAAAACCTACAAAGCTTCTCTTTAAAAAATGGAGCCGTCATTTATTTGAATACTAAACCACGACACCCCTGAAGAGATGACAAACTCATCTGGCTCCAGCTCAGACTAAGGAAAACTAGGATCGAACCCTCATTACTGCTGCAGAATGTTACACTACAGTAACACAGCAAACGCCTTAGCAGTGAATCTTGCTGCCACCTCTTGGTTCATCAGAAAATAATGGCAGAATCAGATTTCTGCCTCGTGTGGTGCAGATGGAGCACCTTTCACTCATTGCCCACCTGGCTCACCCTCAGCCCTGGGAAACCTCTGCTTTTAGAGCTGCTTTCAGGCCCTGGTGGGTACAAGAGCTCATGCTGCTTGTGCTGGCTTTGACTGTCCAGCTGGAGGCCAAAGAATTTCACCCGCGCACCACTGCCTTTACAGAGACCCGTGATTTTGTGTTAGAACAATAACTCCCAGTAGGGTAACAGCAGTTCCCAGGGAGGCATCTGCTTTTAACTTGAAGGAAAAGACAAGTCCTCAACCTCCCTCTCCTCCAGGAGCAAAGCTTAACCACCTTCAGCAGCCAAATGCTGCCCACAGCTGCCGTGGGCGCTCAGCTCAGAGACCTTCCTCCTCTGCTTTGTGCGAAGTGCTCCTCACACCCACAGCACCCCAAGCAAAGCTAACTGAAGATACCTGTTCCCTTCATACGTGCACAGCTCACCAGGAAAAACCCCGCTGAAACTTCCTGTTTTTCTAACCATCCGAACAAAAAGACAAGATGCAGAGCATGAAAATGGCACTTCCATGGAGTACTGCTTTAAAGACTGCCGCTGCTCAGAAAAACACACGCCTTATGCTTCCCTTTGTGAGGTGGCTTTCCCTGCCTTTCCCTTACTGTCCATCTGCTCAGTCACACCTCGCACCACTCACCTTCCAGCTGCACCTTTGCAGCTGGTGAGCGTTTTAATTCCTGCCCCCTTTTATAAGCTGTCAAATCCCTTCAACGGGCTCCCTGCCCTGACCAGGAGTGGGACAGCGGCTGGCCAAAGAGGAGGAGGACTTCAGGATGATCCATGTGATGTACCACACACCCAGCTGCTCCCCGGGCTGCCTTGCTGCTGCTCCCACTGCAGGCAGACTGCGTCCCCGTCCCATCCTGCCCCCTTGGCTGGTGGTGCATCGCTCACGCCTCTTCTCACTGCTGTGACTTCTTGAACGTAATGAGATGCAATTGCTTTGCAGGAAGCAGCATAATTAAGTATTTAAGTAAAACTCCCTGCAGGGATATGTTGAAACAGCAATACAGCCAGGCAGTACTGACTCCAGAATTGGAAGCAGTTTTTCAGGCAGGTGAGAACGTGCAGCGTCTTCCCTGCAGGCATCCGAGGCCAGGCTGGATGTGGCTCTGGGCAGCCTGGGCTGCTGGTTGGGGACCTGCACACAGCAGGGGGTTGGGACTGGATGAGCGCTGTGGGCCTTTGCAGCCCAGGCCATTCTTGTAGTGAGGCACTTAATGCATGCCCAGTATTGCAACTTACAGACTTAGTCATGGAAAAAAGAAAAGACCTTCATGAATGTTTTTCATAGCAGCAGGAAGCAAGCATGAAAGATCAAGCAGCTTCTTTTGTCAGGAGACCTGTTCCCTCCCACACACACACACACAGCCCTGTGCTCCCCACCAAACCCAGAAGCCCAGACCTCCTCACACAGCAAAGTCAGCGTTATTCACTTCTATTCACCTTTTGAAGAACCCACCTGAACCTCAGGGTGGGAACGTAGGTGGCAGGGGCACAGGCGACAATGGAACAGCAGCGAGCTGAATGATGCCCTGAACTCGTGAATGCGACTCAAGAGGTGAAGCGTGATGGCTCTGATACATTCACTGGAAATGTTTCCTTAACATACCAAATGTCTTCAGCTCTGTGCAGATCCTAAAACAGACAGGAATGCCTTTATCTCCAATGATCAATGGTACAGGGTAATGAAAATATTCCTTCTACCTGCACTAATTTTTGCTCTTCCCTGGAGCACTAACAGCCACCAGCTCCCAGAATGTTCTTCCCTCCTGCTCATGTCCATAATGCAAAGTAATGCATCCATTTTCAGAAACTGAGAAGAACCATTTCCAGAAAAGCTTTTATTGTAGCAAGAGCCATAGGCATGGCCTGCCAACCACAAACAGCAAACAGCCTCAGGGTGTCCTCGGGTGCCAGCATTATCCTCACAGGTACTTTGCTGTAAGGCAATGCACTCATACGCCCCTTGAATGAGCAATGACAGGCATTGGTGGCACCAGGGTGATCTCCTGTGCTGTGCCATCTTGTTTCACACGAGCTAATGAGGCCTTTGGGCCCTGGGGTGTTTGGTGGGAAGCTGTGCTCACTGCCAGGACACCCAGCTGCTGGCTTGCTTCTGACATTGCAGAGCCATGAAATCACCTGCACTGACCTCAAGGAGCGAGGAAGTGGCACCACTGCCTACATGCACCACGGGAAAATAGCTGTATGCTTCACCTCTATCATCCATTAAGCAAAGCCGGGGCAAATCCAAGTATTTCAAGAGCCTCTTTGCAAGAGGAGCACTGTGTGGTTTCAGCCAGGTTCTACAGTACAAACAGAGCAGCCTCCACACCTGTGTTCCAGGCAGAGTACACTGAGCTCCAGCTTCAGGTATCAAGTGCTGGAGACGTGGCGCAAAAGCAAATTGTTAAAGGCTTTGTGGACTGCATTCTCATAACTACGTTTCAACCTCACAGAATGCTTTCTGGGCATCCAGCACCAAAAACAGCACTGCTCACAGAACCTCCCTCCGTACTGCTGCAAACACACTGCCAAGTGAAGCAATTGGAGGACGTGAAAGACAGAAAACACTTCTGTTCCACTTCACTGATCACAGAGAAACAGAAATCCACAACATGCACCCATTCAGTTCGTCCTTTTTCGTGCCATCACATCCTTCCCATTCTCCTACACTTCGAATAATTCATTGCTTCCCCATCTGCTTCCAAGCACTGCCTGCTTCTGCAGTGCTCAGCCCAACTCCTTCACCTCCAGGTGTAGCCACAGCCTCCAAGCTGACACCCGTGTGGGATCTTCCTGTGCCACCCATCACACAGCCCAAGTCTCCCAGCCCCAAGGATGCTGCAGGACAGCTGAACAGCTCTGCCTTCACCGTACCCCAAAATAGGCCACCCTCTAACCTGGGAATTCTGCTGGCAGCAGCCACTGTCCTCCCTCACCAACTGCTGTTAGTCAGCAGTATGGATACACAGCACATCGCACACAGAGCAGAAGGTCAGACATGCGGGGCTGGGACACGACAGCAACTAGAAAGGGACATTGCCTCCATTTTAAGGATTCCTCTGCTAAAATTTATAGCGTGCATCAGTTAATAAGGGACAAAACCCCGTTTCCCTTCTGCTGCGTGGCCTCATGCTGCTATTTTGGATGTGGGTTACCATGGTAATCAGCAGAACCCAGAATGAATTTGTGTCGTCATAATTGCTGCAGTTTTGGGCACGCAGCTCCATACTATCTTACTATTGCTTGCAGGAATACGCAATGGCTGGAGCTTTCATGGAGCACAGGATCTAACAAACGAGCCACCACCAGGAGATGTTTTCCTCTGCCATCTTCCACGTGCACTGCCCAGGGCTCGGCAAGGTTGGATTAAAAACAGTAATAACAACAAAAATTAGGACACAACATACGAACCAAAACAACCCTGTGCCACAGTCCTGACCTGGAGCACACAGCCAAACATCTGAGCGTGAGCCAAACACCTGCCCAAGGAGGCTGTGGGTGCCCCATCCCTGCAGGCATCCAAGGCCAGGCTGGATGTGGCTCTGGGCAGCCTGGGCTGCTGGTTGGCGACCTGCACACAGCAGGGGGTTGGGGCTGGGTGAGCGCTGTGGGCCTTTGCAACCCAGGCCGTTCTATGAATCATTCTGTGAGCACAGCACGCTGTGAACAACCTCCTTTCCCCATCTAAGGACCTCCTGGTGCAGCACACGGCCAGCTGGGCGCACTGCCTGCTGTGAAGGTTACACTTCCAGGACTGCCTTTGTGTTTTGGTTGCTCTCTCGTTTCATTTCTCACCACCCTGCATTGCCAAAACAGCAGAAGCAGCCTCATTTCCGGCAGCAAATCTGGTTTCCTCTTCCAGTTTGTTTTTTTTTATTAATAATTTAATGTAGCCAAGAGTTGATCTTTTTACAGATCTGCTTTAAACTTACGGAACTCCAGATCGCAGTAAGGACACCGCACCTGCGAGATGCAGTTGCACTGCACGCAAACGCTGCGCCCGGGGGAACAGCGCCACCGTGCGGCCCCTCCACGAACTGCAACGCTTCCAATTCCGAGCGGCGCAGCTCAGCTCTGAGCCGCTGGAAAAGCATTGTTGCACGACCTTAAGATAATAAAGAAGTGAGAATGGTGTGTTTACTAAGTGACAAAACACCTTTTGGTTGTTCTGGAAGAGCTTCTTAGTGGTGCAGGAAAGCCTAGCCTGTTGTCTTCTAAGTGGTGACTGAAGAGTGACCCTGAGCAGCTTCACCCATGCATCCCTATCAAAAACCAACAGCAGAGCAAAGGGTCTGCCTGGAGCATGGAGGAAAAGATCAGTGAAAAAAAGGTTTTAAAATATAGGAAGGGTAATAATTTGTGACTTTCTACAGGAATAGTCAGCTCAGGAACCTAAAAGTCTCATCCAAAACACTACACGTATCTTTCCAGGATCAGATACTTAATTCCCATGGAAATAAATGACAATTACACTTTCCAAAATACCAGGACTGCACACCTGGCAGGTCTGCACAGAGGAGTTTGGAAATCCCATGGGCATATGAAGGTCCCATAGGAGCAAAGCATGCTGCTCCCTGTCTGATGCACAGCTGAGCCCTCAGCAGGGCACCAGTTACTCTGTAAGTAAGAAAGAAATGCAACAACTACTACTATTAATCTTTAGGTCAGCAGACAACAATTTCACAAAAATCTATTATTAAAATAAAAAACTCTTCGAAATGTAATGGTTGACTGCTTATTTTTAAGCCAGTGCTGCAGTGGATCATAGAATCATCGAGTGGCCTGGGTTGCAAAGGCCCACAGTGCTCATCCAGTCCCAACCCCCTGCTGTGTGCAGGTCACCAACCAGCAGCCCAGGCTGCCCAGAGCCACATCCAGCCTGGCCTTGGATGCCTGCAGGGATGGGGCATCCACAGCCTCCTTGGGCAACCACTAGAACTGCCATAGGGTTAAGAGTAAGGTAGCAACATGGCATCATTTAACCTGGGATTGTCTCCAAAAAACATCCTGGGAAGCCTAACATAAAACACAATTGTGGAAAAAGTGAAGAGAATGAGCAAAATACTTTAAATAATAGCTGCAGTGAATGTAAATCAGACTTGAGATGGCTTTCACTGGGCAACATACAAAAACAAGTTGATACGGTTCTCTTTCTGAATACACCAGACTGATATTTGTATGATATTTTAATTAAAGGACTGCTCTGCCAAAAATCAATTGACTGTATTAAAGCGATACAAAATGCTTAATCGATAGCCCTGAGCTTCCATGAGATGCTTAAGATGGACGTCAGGCCTAGGGGAGACACAGCTTCCAAGGGCACAAAGCAGCGCGAGCCCCAACAAACTCCAAAATAAAGCAGCACTGGGGGAGAGACGGGGGAGTGGAAAAGGCTGGCAGAGCAGTCAGAGCACATTGCTGTGCCTAACGAGGGGAAATGCAGCCCCTGGGGCCTGAGCAGAACCAAAATAAACCCAGACAACAACAAAAGAGCATCGAGTGGCCATCGGAGGGGCGCTGAGTGACCTTGCTGCGGGCGCTGCTGGATGTGCCATCTTCTATTAGCCACGCTGGGGACAGACGCCAAAAAATGGAAAGAATCCAGAAATAAAGTCCAGCAATCATCTGAGCTCTGAAGACACGTCCTGACAAGAGAGAGGTTAAGTAGTTTACATTGTGTATTGGTAAATGTGATGCTGCTGCCCCTTGGAGCAAACTGCCCCGAAAGGGGATTGCTCACTGCCTGCCCACGTGGTGCATTATCCATCCACATGGAGCCCCTAAAGGCTGAGCTGTAACACCCAGCACTATTTTGAGCACACCAATTAGCAACAGGAGGCCTCATCAGCCCGGTGCTACCTAGCAGGGCAGGCCGTACAAACACTCCTTCTCATTGCAACATGAGGAAATGCAAACGGTCACCTGCTGTCATACGTCATCCCCCGCAGGCCATTCATATTTCATTTTCCTGTTGTAATCCAAATGGCTTTTAGTGCCATTCCCACAAGTGGTTTCTCTTCATTTAGCAAAATGGAGATGTGCGGGGGCAGCAAACTTCAATGTTACTGACTATGGCAGACGGGGGACATACTGTGTTATTAGGGTTGAGGGAACTGGGCTTGTCTAGCCTGGAAAAGAGAAAAGGCTTTGCGGAGACCTCATTGTGACCTTCCAGTACTTGAAGGGAGCAGATAAACTGGAGGGGGAACGGCTGTTTGTGAGGGTGGGTGGTGACAGGACAAGGGGGAATGGCTTTAAACTGGGACAGGTTGGATATGAGGAGGAAGTTTTTCAGCCAGAGGGCGGTGAGGCACTGGCACAGGTTGCCCAAGGAGGCTGTTGGTGCCCCATCCCTGCAGGCATCCGAGGCCAGGCTGGATGTGGCTCTGGGCAGCCTGGGCTGCTGGTTGGTGACCTGCACACAGCAGGGGGTTGGAACTGAGCACTGTGGGCCTTTGCAACCCAGCCATTCTGTGATTCTATGAACCCCTTCTCAAAATGGGGTCTGTGGTGAGCAGGACAGCCATGAGAGAAGCAAGGGAACATCCGGAGCTGCGTGTTCAGCACAAGTGTACAGATGAGCTAAAAATAAAGGTGGGGCCAAAGGGAGACGTTTGAGTCAATGTATGTACTGTAGAAATTTAGGGCATGATTCATTAGCCAAAAAAATCCCAACACCCTCTGTAGCTATTTTCAAGGAGGTACATGCATAATTGATGCGGAACAAGAGTGGGCCGCAATTTCCCCCACGCTGCTTCTGCATAAATTACACTGCCTTGTAATTCATCACACTCCTGTTTTTCCCCCTTGTAAGTGGTAACCTTTCATTTAACGACCGTGGGAAACAGGATCATCTGCAAATGGGAGCAAAGGACATACTGGTGAAGTAGCTGCAGGCTCGACACCAGTTCCTGGCCCAAGACAACTGGAAAGGGAGATATTCTTCAGCAGGAGGACCATTATGTGGTGACCTCCCACTGTTATTTCATTTTTGATAAGCACAGTTGATGACAGGATACAGAAGTGCTTCTAAACCAGCACTAAGCTCAGGGAAGGCCCAAAGCACAAGATTATCACAGAACGGCCTGGGCTGCAAAGGCCCGCAGTGCTCACCCAGTCCCAACCCCCTGCTGTGTGCAGGTCATCAACCAGCAGCCCAGGCTGCCCAGAGCCACATCCAGCCTGGCCTTGAGTGCCTGCAGGGATGGGGCATCCATTATACTGAAGTTTAAAGCACCAGGTGATTTGTCATGGAGGGATGTAAGCAGCTCAGTTCCCTGTTCATGCTCTAAAGCAGAAAAATCCTTAAAATGAAAAAATAAGGCTCCTCAGCTCCTGACAAGGATAAAAGCCACGCAAATGTGATGTGCAGAACAAACACAGTGATGTGAACAGGTACCCACTCCAGCAGCTCTGGGAGAAGGGAAGAATAGGAACTGCAGGCATTCGCTCAGAAGAAGCCATGCTGCAGATAAACACTAAAAAGGAACACGAAGCTTGCACAGAGATATCCATCCACCAGGGACACCAGTAACACATCTGCACCTCTGTGCTTGACAAAGGAGGACAAGGCATCAGGAACTAACCGGGACAGGAGCAGGGAAAAGGATGGAGGGGGCACACAGCGTGTGTATGTCCTGCCTACATAATGGATATTCCAGCATCAATCACGGGAAGCAAGTTCATTATCAAGGCTCTCAGAAGGAAGGCCTGGATGTTCAGCCAAACAGATGGGTGCGCTCTGCTCAGCAGTGCTTACTTCATTTTTTTATTTTTATTTTTTTTAAATGCACTGTCGGGCTCTGAAAATCACATTTGACAGCAAATGCCATCTACCTGCTGACTGCCGGGTAAGGCGAAGAATAAAGCACCCATTTCCCATGAGTGTCCACTTCTGTATCAGGGCTTGAGATTGGTGTTAAGGGGCTCAGCATTAAGACTTGCAACTCATGTTCTCACGGAAAAAAAGGGGCAAACTCAGCAATCTGTGACGAGGAGCCTCTGTCCTCCACTCCAGGCAGCCCTGCACGCGGAGCAGTGCACCCCAGGCTCCCTGCCAGGCACACAGCTGCAGCCATCCCTCACTCCACCTTCATTTCACGTTGTACACATCTCCATCTGCTGAAGAGGAATTGTATCCTTGGCTTCGCGCTGACCTTCATTCAAGTGCCTGTATGGAATGATTTGTGCAGACCTCAGTGCTGTTGGGCAGCACACATCTGGGGTTGTTGCTCCCTAAGAAAATTACTTGGGCTGGTTTTACCTTGAACTGCAAGATGCAAGGCGAGGCAAAAATCCTACAGCAAAATGCAGTGAGCAGAAATCCACTTTCTTCTCAGATGAAGGTGGTCAAAGCAACAGCTTTGGAGCCATGACCAAGATAGTGCATAGCCTAAAAGGAAAGTGTGTGGCATTTTGGTCATCCCATGCATACATTGCAGGAACCTGGATGAACGTCTGACAAGGCTGGCATGCAGCAAAGGATCACTTTCAGCAAGGCTTTCAGGCTAAGCGAACTTTGCTTTGCTTTCTGGAGGTCTGGTCACTGAGTAACCTCGTTGTTACCACTGAGAAAACAGGACTGTGTGAGCTCAAGTCAAGACGTTGGGGAAAATCTCACTGCTTTGCGGGAGTCTCACAAGCTACATCCCAGATCTGGAAAAACACCTTGGAGGAACAGAAAGAGACTGTTTAAAATCTCTGCAGGGGGCCCCTAGGAAGGCCATCACTTGGTTGCAGGAAAGCATGTTGCCCTGGCTTTGCTGCTGCCTCCTTTTTGCCAGGATTTCTACCAATTCTGTCCCTAACCCTACAGGGAAAACGAAGCGGAAAGGAAACAAAACCCAAGGAACTGCTGCAGTACGAGCAAACACAACCAAGGCACATCCAACTGCCAACAGCTCCTTGAAGGAAAAGAGGGAAGGCAGATTTTTGTATCAGAGAAGATGAATAAAGCTGTAGAAGACAAAATGTGTGCAAAATTTACCCATTCCGACAAGCCCACTAACACTGCTAGTTCTTATAGTCCTTGTTCTGCAAACAGCTATGGACACATTTCTGCCTTCTTCCTTCCCCTTCTTCCTATTCCCTCTCTCCTTTCCCCCCCTCCTATTGCCCCTCTCCTTTTTCCTCTACTCCTGTTTATTTTTGCTTTTTCATTTTTAACCTTTCCTCTAACTCTCCATGTTGCACTGCTAATTTGAGGAGCTCCCTTCCCTTCACCCAGACCCTGCCCTCACACCTCCCCTCAGCCATCCAGACCCCATCTCACTCCTCACACCTCCAACACAGCCTTTACCTCTCACAAAAGCAGGTTACATTTGGAAGCCCTCGATGCCCTCCCCGGCCCTGCAGGAAAATGTGGGGATGCGCCTCACTGCCTCCATCACCTCGCTGCCAAGTCTTTCCTCTGCTTTACCCAAAAGATCAAAACCAAAAAGGGAATATAATATTCAAGCTGTAACTGCCAACAGGTACTCTGAAGATTAATGACTGGCTGGAAGCTTAATGCATCTTGGGCCATTAACCCCACCTGGTCATTAGACCCTAAGAAATGTTTTGTGCTGAGGTCATTTTTATCATTTTAAGATGAATAAAAGAGGGAATAATGATAAAAAAAAAAGTAACACAACATCCCCTTATGGAACTTCTCCTAATGGGAATCCCAGCCTCAATTACCATGAACAGATCACCCAAGGAACGAACACCCTTCCAGGCACAAGGACCTGTAAGGACTGGGCTTGGACTGTGTGCCCTTTCCGTCCCCAAAACATCCTTCCTAACTAAGAGGACACCAGCCCTCTGGTGGCTCAGTGCTGTGCCCTCGGCTGCCTGTGGGGACAAGACAGGAGCTGGTGGTGGCCCCCCCATTGGCTTGCCAGGCCATCCCACCCTACAGAGGCAGCAGCTCTTCAGGAGCTATAAAACTTCCAGCCATGACATCCCAGGTACATAGGCTCCAAAAGTCCTTCACAAAAACTGGAGTAGAATACATGCATATAACATGTACTGTCACCACAAGGACCTGACACAGGACAAAATACCACCGAGCCCACAGGGTAAGAAGAGTTCACCAGACCAATGCATTCCCACCCAAAGAACAGTGTGAGAGCACTCGCTGATGGAAAGCAAAGGGAGCAAAGCCAAGGGAGCACACAAGGCACAGAAGTACTGTACAGAAGTACAGCCACGAGGATGCAACTTAAGGCCACACAGGAACCCAGAGAGACACGTGAGGTGCTTACAACACCCAAGAACTAAAGTACTCCTACATGCAAAAGAAGCAAAGCTAGCTGCAGGAGGAGCCCTGACACCTCACTGGAGGACCTCAAGTTATCTTGCATTAGTTAGCCAAAGCCATCAGAAGGCGACTGGGTAAGAGGCAGATGTGATAAAACCAGTCTCCAATTGGAGATCGTGTGAGCATCTGAGGTGGTGATCATTGTGCTTGGACTCAATGATCTTTAAGGTCTTTTTCCAACCTGGGTGACTCTGCGGCCCTATCTGAGGTGGCTGAAGCTCCTACCCAAACCTGTGCGTAACGAATGGTGCCAGAGGTCTACTTCCACATTTCTAAAAAGCAGGAAAAAGAAAAAAAAAAGCAGAAATCTGAAGATTACACACATCAGGCTTTCCCACGTAGCCCTGAAGCCAACAGAAAAGAATCAAGGAGCTATTTACCCAACTCTGCAGGTCACCCGAGGCCTAATAATTTTAGGGAAAAGCTATTTCTGTCTCTACCATATGCTTTGCAGGGCAGCAGAACATATTTTAACAAATACAGGTTTGGAGTCCCATGTAATCATCTCTGCTTCCTCTACATTCAGCACAGACAATCACATCAAGATTGCACTGCACACAAGCCATCCGTGTCCATAGAAACTGCATGACAGCACACGCAGTCAGAGCCTTGCATGCCTTTAGTTCCCAAAAACCTGGGAAAATGGCTCCAGCTCTCCTTGCTACGCTGTTATCACACGGCTGGAGTTCTGCACGTGCTGTCAGCACACGGCAGTGAGGTCGGGTGGGCACAGTGCTGCCAGCAGTGCTCTGGGCAGTACTTGGAGGGAGTGGATAAATGGGGGGGGGAAAGGCTGTTTGTGAGGGTGGGTGGTGACAGGACAAGGGGGAATGGCTTTAAAGTGAGACAGGGGAGGTTCAGGTTGGATGTTAGGATGGATATTAAGGTGGTGAGGCACTGGCACAGGCTGCCCAAGGAGGCTGTGGGTGCCCCATCCCTGCAGGCATCCGAGGCCAGGCTGGATGTGGCTCTGGGCAGCCTGGGCTGCTGGTTGGCGACCTGCACACAGCAGGGGGTTGGGGCTGGGTGAGCGCTGTGGGCCTTTGCAGCCCAGGCCGTTCTGTGGTGCTATGTGCCAGCAGTACACCCAGCCCTGTGCCACAGCAACACATTTCACAGCCACGGCTTGAGAGCTGACCTGTGAGCACCCCGTGCTTGGTGTGACAGCACTGGCATCCCCAGTTACCGTAACAGGGAAAGCACTGCACTGCAACCACACTGCACGATAAAGAGAATTAATCTCACGGGTCACGCTAGGAGAATGCATTGCAACAAACACCCACGCCACACAGAGAGACGGGTAACTCCAGAATACAGGAAATTTTGGATGAGAAATAGCCAAATCCTATTTTTTTGTTCATACCTACGCTGCCTCTGCTATTAATATCTGACTTCTCTTGCGCGACTTGAGGCTATTTTAAAAACGAAACCTTGTTACCAGGGAGACCATAAGCCGGTCAGCACAGCTGCTGAAGAACAGCATAGCACGTTTTTAAGTGAGAATTTCAGAGCCGCCCCGGCGGCTGATCCGGGGCTCTGAACACCAGCAAACAGAGAGGATAATTCGGGGACTCTTATTCATTACTTATTTCAACACCACGCAATCAGGATCCGTATTTGCTTGCAAACAACGCCGACAAAAAAAAAACCTTTTCCCTTTTCCAGCGGAACGCTAAGGGGGAGCTTAATTTGAGATTCAATTAGCGCATTAAGAAACATTCAATTAAGCTTCCCGGTGACACGGAGCGACGCCGCCGCGCTCACGTTCCAGAAGCAGCAGTGAGCCTGGCAGGCACAGCCAAGGAGAGGAGCCACGTTTCCTATTCTTCTCTTCCCACCCCAGCAAGAAAATCCATCCCCGTTCCCTTCTGCTGCTTACGATGCTCATCCCCACCCGCCTCCTCATGCAGGGAACAGCCCACCCAAGGCAAGACTTCGGGATGCTGGGATCAAAGCATCCGTCGTAAAGGACGGCAGGAGGCAGATGTGGGTGCCTACAGGAACGGAGGACGCGCTCCATCAGCCTCTCAGAGCACCCAGGGCAACTCCGGGACAACTTTCAGCTGTGCAGAATCACCGAGGTTGGAGAAGACCTACAGGATCATCCAGTCCAACCATCAACACATCAACACATCCCATCAGTGTGAGGCGAGCCGTGCCGGCAGCACCTGGCGGGATGCAAGCAGGGCACAGCTGTCACCTGGAAGTCACCAGCAACAGCCAGAGCGGGGCTGGGAGCTGCCCGGATACAACCCAGAAACCCAGCCCTCCAGCAGCACTAACAGAGCCTGATTTGGCCTGACAGCCTCCACCGTGTCAGCACTGCTCGTAACAGCAGCCCTGGCTGTTTGTCTCACCAAGGTCACCACAGACATCCCATCCCACGCTGACCATGCAGGGATGCCCACGGGCTCCTGAGGGTCAAATGCCCTCCAACAGCAGGCTATCTTCACAAGAAGTGTGCAGATACGGCACTGAGGGACATGGTTTGGTGGGTGCAGTGATGACAGATCAACGGTTGGACTTCATGGTCATCCAGATCTCTAGAGCTGCAGTGATTCTACAATTCCAGGTTATCCCTTCCATGGGAACAAAGCAGAGGCTGTGATGATATCAACGGAGGACACTTACCAGCATCTCCAAAGTTCACAGCACTTTCCTACACCTACCCACTGGTGCTGCACACAAGAGAACACTGCAAACCAGCCTCCAAGTCAGATGGATATTGGTATGCTATAGAGAAGATGCTCTGTAGAAATGTACTTGTGACGGTTTTGCCTCTCTGCAAGCCTACAGGTTTAGGCTAAGCCAAAGCCAAACGGTTGTAAGGGTGGTTTAACCCAAAAGATGTAACTGCTGTACCATTCAACTGCGCTGGTTTAAGAACAAAGGTGAGTTACAGCAACTCTGTGCTGCCATCAAGGCTGACGTTCTTTGGGAAAAGGGCTGAATCTTTTATTCACCTGTCAAATGCCTTAATGGCTGCTAAATGCTGTGTAGAAAAAATAATGATCCAGCCCTCTGTCTAAGGAATAATCATATTCTGCAGTAAGTTATATTTTAGAAATTAATGACTCATCGTAGAATTGAGCTCATCCTGTAAATTACTGAATTTCTAACCTGCTCCTTTGCAGATACACATTTTATCACCCTCATCAGCACTTTATTTTGAGGAATGCCTGGCTTGTTGCACATCTGGCTGGCTTGGACAACGCTACTCAGTGCCACCCACTTCTGCTATCAGAAAGTCTGCGTTTCAGAGGAGAAACAACTCATGGTCAGAGTCATAGAACGGCCTGGGCTGCAAAGGCCCACAGTGCTCATCTGATTCCAACTCTTTGCTGTGTGCAGGTCACCAACCAGCAGCCCAGGCTGCCCAGAGCCACATCCAGCCTGGCCTCGGATGCCTGCAGGGATGGGGCACCCACAGCCTCCTTGGGCAGCCTGTGCCAGTCTGTATCGTCATCAATCCATCTTTCCAAATCTGATATGCAAACAATTTTGTCTTGACAAAACCAGAAGATAACTGAACGCAGGTGCCAACAACCAACCAGAGTGCACCCCTCAGTCCTGCAGGAAGAACAGCACAACCCCACATTGAGGGGCTGGAAAAACTGACCTGAAAACAAAGTCATGAAGCTCCTTTGATTTTCTTTTCTATTTTCAGAAGGGGGGAGGAGGGGTTAGAATGCCATTCTTTGTTTAAAACATTGCCATGGCTTGAGAAGTGCTCAAATAACAGAAGGACCTGTTTTCTCCTCCTCTAAGTATTGCAGATGAAAAAGTAGTGAGCACAACCACAGCCAGAGATGCAACAGCGGGTGTAACTCAGCCTGGAAAGAAAACTGACTTTAACTCCAACTGTTTCTAAAAAATTATCAGCAAAAAGATTTCCAGGAACAAACTGCACTTCCTAATGCCATTGTAGCTGAATTTAAATGTGCTTAAAGTGGACATGCACAGTATAGGTGAAGACTGGCTAAAGCTCAGAGGGATTTCGAAGTGCTTCAAGACACTCAGGAAGACATCAGCACCAGGCCCCGCTGCTATTCAGGTGCACACAACCCCGTGTTTCACTTTGAGCACCTAAATCACCAAGACATTTGCAATTAGAAGTAATTGGGCACAGGACCAGGCAGTTACAGAACAAGAGCAAACGACCAGGTTTGCAGCCAGACTTCAATTTTAGCTGCATCTTGGAGAGCTGAGCTATTCAAAATTGACACCTCTCCATCAAAGAGGAAACCCACCCACCCATCCTTCAGCTCACGAGACTCAATCCAGCATCTCTACAAAGGAGGGCAGACGGAGCAGAGACCTTGGAGGAGAAGACACAGGTGAGCATTTCGTGCCCCAGGGCAGAGCAGCCCCCCAGGCAGGGCTGCATTTAGGGCAGCAGAGGGGGAAGGGACGGGGCCTCACATTCTCCTGCAGAGCCCTCATCACTGACTGTCAAAGTCTCTGCTTCAGACACTGACTATCCCTGGAGACTCCTAGTCCAGTAACACAGATAACAGCCATTTACCAGGAGTTTTTTCCTCCCCAGATTGCATTAAGGCATTCCAGAAGGCTTTAATGACTCCTGCCTCTGCCCTGCACCGCAGCCAGGACCACAGCACACCCACTGGGCACCTCCACTGGACGAGAAGCAGAGCTGTAACATTACCTTTGTGCTACAGCTGTTGTTGCTTACCTTAACTTTACTCAACAAAATAAATTCCATTTGAAAATGGCAGGTAATAGAAATTAAGTTAGCAGAAGTCAAACCAACAGGCAAACAAACCGCGTTACAAGTTGAAATAAGAGGTGGAAACAAAGTCTTCTGGAGGAAAGAAAAGCAAAAAACCCAGTGAATTATTCCAGCATCTGCAAAATTATAAGCATATGTTTTCAGCTGGCCTACTTATTCCCTTATTCCACCACACTGATAATTGACTTCTGTCCCTTAAGGGCTTCTGAAACACAACCGAGCAGCACCAGCACGGCTGTCGGAGGAGCAGTGTTGCACAGCCAGCCTTGTTCAGGGCCCACAGAACAGCCCCAGCTCTGCGCCACCGCTCCAGGACTGCTGACGAATCTACACTTGAACTGATGGTTATTGGTGGCACGATGTGACTCCCATGTTTCCTCCCATGGATCCTCCCATGGCGTGGCTTTGGGTTGGCCCCACATCAGACACTGCCCAGAGCCGCGGTGCCAGCATGCAGGCACTGCCAGATATCCACACTTATTGTGCTGCCTTCCAAGTCCAAAAAGGTCTTTTCTGCCCTCATTCACAAGAGGTGTCCTACACACATCACACGTAACCTCGCTTCTGTGTCGGGCTGATAAAGCCCAGTGCTGGAGGCCCACAGCTCCGCCACTGCTGGCACACACAGCTCAAAGTGACATCGGTGCTACTGCCACGTGCTGCTGACAGCAGTGCCAACCCACAGGCTTGTCCAAGCAATTATCCTCTTGTAAATTAAACTCATTGATGAAGTTAAACCGGTAATTAAATGCGATGTAAAGAAAAGTTGTGTAAAGAGTTCAAGCCTGGGGGACTCGTGCATCCATGCCTTTATGCAAAAGGAAAGCGATGACAAAACTTCCATTGGAAGGGTGAAAACTAAGTCACAGCTCCTAACACACAAGATCCAAAACAGACTTAAAGTCTTCAAGAGATACTAGCAGATCCTACTGAATTGTTCTCTTCCTTATGGAAAATAAGTACGTGCATACAGCCAGAGCATTACTTGAAAGCAATCCCTGCTGTTCGGATGCTCTTCCCCCAAAGCCGGGCTGTTAGCAGAGGATCTGCACACCGGCAGCACACACAGCTCAGCTGGGACTGTGCTGCACGCAGCTGAAACCCCACAGCAACAACACGGGACACAAAGGGCTCCTGCACTACGGGAGCAGCCGTGGAGGAGTGGAACTGCCGTATGGAGAGGAGCCTGGTATTAAACACGCAGGGAGCGCTGCTGTGACCTTACCTGAGCGCTCCTTGGAGGCAGCTCCTCCGCTCCGCTCCCCCGGCACAGAGGTGGGAGGGAGCCCAGCAGTTATTTCGGGTGTGCAGCTCACACGATCCCAACGAGATCTTCCTACAGATCTCACCGAGAGCACTGCTGCGCCTGCCTGCTTCCCAGGGCTGCAGGGACACCGAGGGGCAGCGCTGCCCGAATCTCCGCGGGCTGAAAAGTCACCTTGGGAAGCGATTAAAACAAATGAGCCGGCATTTTTCTGGAAGGACTGAAGTTCGGGAGCGCAGCTGCCCTCCTTCTGACCTAAAGGTGTATTTTCGCACAGCCACACGCACCGCTCCGTGAGCCCGACACCGCCACGTGCACGGGCTGAGCACGGCTGTGCACACCGGGACCCGAAGAGCTGAGCTCGGAGCCCTGGAAGCCACGGCAGCTCCCGGGCACGGGAACAGCCCTTAACGCAACACCGCTTCCATCCCTGCAGGAGCGCAGCGTGAGCCGCCCGCGGTCACCGCGCAGCTGTGACAGCGGTGCGCCTTAAACTCAAAGCGCCGGCGACCTTCCGGCGCGCTCCGGCCGCAGGTGAGGCGCTGGATGCCGCGCAAACCGACCTCGAGTCCCTCCTCGCTCGGGGGCTCAGCAGCTCCACGTGCAGCGCTTCCCCCGCTCACCGTAAAGCGGAGCCGGGCGGCTCGCGCTCCAAGAAACGTTTCGCCTCTTGGACTTTTAAAGCCAGCGAGCGACGCTCCGACACCGCGCAGCAGGGAGGGCTGAGCGCCCGCGGGCAGAGCCGCTCCCAGGCCTTCAGCCCCACGGCTGCCGCCCCCGGGGCGCCGCCGACTCGCGCACGCCGTCCCCCCCTTCCCCACCCCCGACGCGACGGCAACGCGCGGACGCGGCGCGGCCCGACTCGGTCAGCTCCGCTCCCCCCGCCCCCCCCGCCCCTCACCTGCCGCAGGATGAAGCTGGTGGACGTGGTGCTGCCGTCCGAGCGCTTGAGCCGGCTGCGGCGCGTGGCCGTGCCCCTCGTCACCTGCGCCGGGGAAAGCGGAGACGTGAAGGTCGGACCGCGCCGCCCGCGCCCCCCGCCCCGCCGCCCCCCGCAGCTGCACCCACCGCGGCCATAACGGCGAGGATCGGCGGCGGCCCCGAACCTCAGCGCTGCCGGGGAGAGAGTGAGGGGAGGGAAGGGAGAGGGCGGAGGGAGGGGAGAGGGAGGAGCGGGGCGGGGGGCGGCGGCGCCCGGGAGGAGCGGGGCGGCCCCGAGGCGGTGCCGGGGAGGGGGGAGAGGTCGGCGCGGCTCGGCGCCGCGTCCCGGTCGGACGGCGAAGTCGGCGCTCCGCGCTGCGGCTCCCCTTCGGGATCCCTGCGAGGAGCTGCGGGACCCGTCGGTGCGAGCGGCGGCGGCTCCCGTTCGTGGGAGAGGGTGGGCGAACTCCCGTTCGCGGTGCCGTCGCTTTCAGGAGACAAAGATAAACCGAGAGGTGAAGCGAGCCGGGCCGCCGTGGAACCGGAAACTGGGGAGAGGGAGCTGGAGTTCACGTTTCCCACTGCCGCGCTGCACCGCACCTCGCACGGAGGTGGACGAGGACGGATGGGTGAGAAGCCACCGCTGCAGCGCTGGAGCTTTGGGACACGGAACAGCCGGCCTGGAAAATCGCTTCCAAGCAGCAAGCGAGAAGCCGAGAGCAGCACCCAAACTTCTCCAGCACGTGCGGTAACGAGTTTGTTTCCATTCAGAGCTTACGATCGCCTTCCCCACGCACCGGCTGGGCCCCTCGCAGCCAGCAGTGCGCACGGAGCCGCGTGCGGAACGAGCACAGCCCGCTGATGGCACAGCAGGCTGAAGGCTGCTCTTCCTCTCACGCCATCGGTGGTTGTTTTAATTCCTTGGATGAAATGAGGCAGCCTGGTTTCTTTATCAAACACGGATGTGGGTCAGGGATGCTGAGGGCTAAATTAGCATTACTTTTGAATTCACTTGAATCGTTAAATTGGTACCAGCAAAGATGCTTTAAGCATCACTCTTTAAACTTGGCTGACCTCCTGAGATACTGCCAAGAAAAGGAATTGCAGAAAGGCCTGGGTTGCAAAGGCCCACAGTGCTCATCCAGCCCCAACCCCCTGCTGTGTGCAGGTCGCCAACCAGCAGCCCAGGCTGCCCAGAGCCACATCCAGCCTGGACCTGAATGCCTGCAGGGATGGGGCACCCACAGCCTCCTTGGGCAGCCTGTGCCAGTGCCTCACCACCCTCTGGATGAAAAACTTCCTCCTCATATCCAACCTGTCTCAGTTTAAAGCCATTCCCCCTTGTCCTGTCACCACCCACCCTCACAAACAGCCGTTCCCCCTCCTTATCCGCTCCCTTCAAGCACTGGAAGGCCACAATGAGGTCTCCCTGCAGCCTCCTCTTCTCCAAGCTCAACAATCCCAGTTCCCTCAACCTTTCCTCATAGGAGAGCTGCTCCAGCCCCCTGACCATCTTAGTGGCCCACCTCTGGACCCATTCCATTGGCTTTGTACAATTCGGATTTACAGCCTGACGTGACCTGAACCCACGCCAGTAAGGCCAGCGACTCCAGAAGGTGCTGTAAGGCAATGATGCAGCGCAGTAATTGCTGCCTACTAACAACACAGGTCCCAGGTGCACTGTGCTCCCTGCAGACTGTTTTAGTGTCCACACACAGCTTTGGCAGAAGGCATCTCCACAGTACAAGGATTTACTCTTACTCTGAGTTACAAATTGCTTTCTGGTTCATTTGTTTCCTTGAAAAGCTCTAACAAGCACTAAGCAGTTATGGTTCCTTCTTAGGACGTCCAATTCAATCACATTTCAGAGCAGGGTATTTGTTTTCTGTATAATCAGTGTATTACCTTTTTCTCTGAGATCATTCTCCTCTATTCCCCGTGTTGGTTTGCATATATATTGGTTAACAACCGATGCGTAGCAGTGTTCTCCAGCACACCCAGTCTAGCTTATATTCAATTAAAGGTAACAAGCAGTGGTTCCCAATAAGAGCAGCTCATCAGCGTGGCCGTGAAGTTGAGCCGCTCGCTCCCTTGGCACTGGCTGTGCTGCAGCAGCCAGGAACACGGGGAGGCAGGCAGGGGAGGGCAGCAGCAGCCAGGATCCCACTGCAGGCTGCCCACAGCCGCTCTCTTGCCCCGTCCTTCTGGCAAGGATTTACACCTGTGTTGCAAACAGAAGACTTCTCACCCATTTGTTAAATAAACTTTGTTTATTCACACAAGGCAATGCACACATATTGCAGATGAGAGGCCGAATGTTCCACCAAAACAGATCCCCTATTCCTAATACTGCAAACTCTATGGTCATTTTTCCTCTAAGAACTGCGATACCTCGATTAACCAGCACATGTCTGCCTCGAGCCCAAAGCCAAACAGAACCAGAACATCTGAAGTCCAAGCCCAGGTGTGCTGTGCTGGGGCCAGCACAGCTCTCAGCACTCGGATCACCCAGAAACTGCCCCTTCTCCATTTCTTTTCCTTCACTTCTCTTCTCTGTGGACTCAAAGCAGTTTGTCAGCTTCATGTAAAATTGAACTGGTAAAAGCTAGGAGTTCTAGAAAGTTATTTATTCAACAATTCTGTCACAGTGTTCTACGTCAGCAAGAGTAGTGCCTGTTATTTCTTAGAAAAGATGCATAGATAAAAAAATCAGAAATCAACTTTCCTATCAGAAAATAATTACGGTAAGAGATTGCAGCCATGCTCTGCTCAGCCACTCCTTTCTGAAGGACAGTCTGCAAAAGAGCCACCATTCCACAAGCCTATGGACACCTATGAACGAAAGCTGAACGAACACAGGACGATATTTGCAGGTCTACCTGCTACAGAAACAGCTTCTTAAGATTGTGATCTTTACACCCAATTAACCAGACAACACATGTGCCACACGACGGCTGTAACAAAACGGCAGCATTTCTCAAAGCACGTCCCTGAAGGGAGATACGGCAGACACATGGAACTGCTGCTCTCAGCTGACTGTAACTTAAACATGGGTTGCCAATTCATACCAGAAGAAAATGCATCCAACATCCACGGAACAAATCTATCACAGGGAAATTCTCCTTGTGAAGTCGCACCGATTTCCAGGTGAGCCATTGAGGGTTTGTATGAAAAAGCTGAAGTTCTCTACCATTGATTCCTGATACAAAACAGCAGGTATAAACCTAACGTAGAAATCCGAAGTTAGATAAATCCTTTGGCAGCACGTTCAGTTACAATCAGGCCTAAAAAATAAATATGATAAAGTACAGAAGTATGCAGAGGAAAAAACAACAGATCCTCTTAACACCACAGCCCTCTAAAGACACTGTTATAATAATAATTCAATTATTTTACACTATCTACAAGTTGCATATCACAGAATTTGGAATATAAGAGACGACAATCACAAATCTGGCCTTTAGAAAATTCCAGGCTTTAACAGTATGCATACATGTAGCTGTGTAGAAAACCTCAGACAAATGAGTATGTACATTATTTATATTCCACAAAATAATTAACTAGAAGCGACCCGGCCACCTCCAACTGACATCCTGATGGTTCTGCTGGATCAAAGCTTGGAATCCACGTCAGATCACCCACCCTCTCCTCTCATTTACTAATAAACACAGAATAACTACATAAATTACAGCACGGTTCAGTTTGATTACACACCAATTTGGAACAAAGTAAACTCTTACAAAAAAAAAAAATCTCAAGAAGAATTTTGAACAGCAGCATTGAAATTAATTATTATCCCTCTTAACAAAGGTGAGGAAAAAGTTATCAAAATACTTCAGTATTGCAACGTGTGTCATTTATACTAAACTACTTCAGAGGGAAGGATACAGTCAAAGTCACGTCAAAAGGAAAGACAGCTTCCTTCTAATTGCACAAATTGAAATAAAGGTGATGGGAAGAGCAGATACTGAATGCCTCGTTCATTACAGAAGCACGAGGCTGAATGACATCCTGGGACTGAACAGTGACGTAAGACGCCAAAGAAATGAAGGTGGCAATGAGTGAAGGGTGCTTTAATACTCAACAGCAGCCTGCAGTCTGATAGCTCTCATTTGGTAGGAAAATGACACGCCACATGTGCTTGTTTAGACACATTTGGAGTTCTGTGTATTTAACAAAACGCTTTCTCACTTATTTCATTGTGTTGTTTTCCTAATGTAAAGATTATCACTCATCATGATCGTGTTAAAATAGGTATAAATATGATTGCTAAGGTGAGTGGGTAAACAGGAGAATTAAGTGATTTATTTTTTTTCCCCAGAGGCTGAAACAATAAAAGAAAAAATCCCACATTCCTGAAGGATAACTCATCTGTTCCTCCTGTAAAAGGAAAAAGAACCCACCCGTTAAAAAGTGCATCAGGGAAGGAATCCTTACATTTCTTTTCTTAGCCACCAGATGCGACACTTCCACAGTTCCAAGGCAAGTTCCTTTCTACAGACACATCCCTCGTTTTCAATATGCAAGGATTCCTGCTATGAAGAGGGGAGCACGATCCCATCGCTGCCCATACGTAGTGCGTTACGCAGACTTTTTTCACCTCTTTTCTAAGAGCTTCTCTCTGACTGTACCCAGTGTTTCTTTAGACATGGAAATGGTGGCAACAAAAGGCAATCCAATAGAGTCAAGAACCCTCTGGTCTGGACAGCTGCTGTTCCACTTGCCTCCCCACTGGAAATGGAACAAAGGCAGAGTCTCACAGTCCTAACCATCAAACGTTCTGGAGTCCTTCCTTTCACCACACAGAACTACACTTCTCCTTCACTTCTACGTACAACAACAACAACAAAGGAAATCTGTTCTGTGCAAGTTCCTGGCTCAGCACCTTGTATCCAGAGCACCCACACAGGCCGCTGGGAGCATCCTTTGCATACTTGTGCAAAGGCAACACGTGCTTGCTGTACCACCTGTGCCCAAAGCCACAAGGGAGTTCGAGCATCAGCTGCCCCATTCCCACAGCTTCTTTCCAGACAAACACATCAGGAGCTGTAGTTTCCCAAAAAATCTAATCGGCAGCACTAAAAAAAGGCATTTCTCCTATTTCTGTAGGTACGTGGTTCTCTGTCACAGTATCAAATCATTTTCTCTTCCAGCTCTCATCTGCTTCACTTGTGCAGCTGTTCCAATTATGCAGCACACGCCATACTGTAAAGCTCACTACGGCAGCACGGAAAGGAGGTGTCTGAATCAGCAGAGGCTCTGTAAAGCTACTTGGATGGAAAGATTACAGCGAGACACCAGAGGAGACGATGCGTAACGAGAGCAACACAGAGCAGTGACTATGCATCCTCACTTTTCTAGAAACACATACAATTAATTTTGGACTTTTTTTGTTTGTTTTTTTTTTACTTGAATTCAGACACACCAATGGCATTTCTTGAAACCACCGAATCGAGGGCTCCAAGCAATCTGAGATTATTTTAAATCATTAGCTCCCGTAGTTCAAAACTATCGTTAAGGAAATGATTAACAATCAGATCCGATGCATACTGTTACTCAGCATCACCCTAAGTTGGGTTATTTTAAAGGAAAACGTATTTTGATATCTGTGACAGGTATTAATAAAAACCATTAGATTCAGCAATCTCTCTTCATTATTTTGGAAACAAGCCTGGTCTGTTTCTAAAGGAGAGGCTGTTGATGGTAATTGGTTTGTTGCTGTAGAACGGAATGAGCAGGAAGTGCCATGGGATAACCTGGTCCTTGAGGCAAACTCGATGTGTTACTCTGGTAAGCTGCCATATCCATCGAGCCCATCTGCTGCTGGCTGTACACTGCTGTGCTGGCAGCTGCGGGGAGGCCGGGGCTCTGGGTCACAAATGTCTGGTTTAACACAGAGTCTGGTCCTGGGCTGTAACAAAACAAGACAAGCTCACATCTGGTTCTCTGAGAAGCATTTTTTTCTTAGTCCAAAAGCTATCTGTATGTTTTCAAAGTGGTAAAGCAGATTTGCACATCGCAGTAAATACCCCACAGTCACAGCCTCTGTGAGGGTGGTGAGGCTGTGGCACTGCTGCCCAGAGCTGTGGGTGCTCCATTTCTGGAGGTGCCCCACACGATGCACAGGCCCTGGGCAGCCTGGCCTGGTGACAGCTACCCCTGCCCACGGCAGGGCATTGGTGCTGGATGGTCTTTAAAGTCCCTTCCAACCCAACCCATCCTGCAATTCTATGCAAAGTGTAACGTAAGAGTTTGCTGAAATGACTGATACCTTAAATAAGCAGTTTGTACAGGCTGAGTTGCTCCAGAAGAATTGATATTTTGAGGCAGAGACCTGAGCTGCCCCATCTGATCAGGTCCTAGGCCATAACCTTGGGAAACGGTGACTTGGTGAACTCCTTGGATCATGTAGTTCCCACTAGGTGGCTGTACAGGATACGACTAAATAATAATAATAAGAAAGGTATACCCTTTATTTAAGTAGCAATAAAGGTAGCACAGAATACAACTACAATGAATAAATACTTTGGGGTTCAAAGTCCGAACGGACTGATTCTGAATTTATTTTCCTAACATGGTTTTAATAACAAGACAAACAACTTATCCTAACACGTGTACAGGTTTGCAACAGGCATCCTTCATTCCATCACTAGGCATCTCTTTCAAAAATGCATTGCTAACAAGCTCGATGGTTACCTATCTGAGAACCACCTTTTTGCTCACACACCAACTCTGCACCTTCCAGAAACCTCACTTCCTTCTCACCTATTTGCCTGTACTCTTTTAATTCTCAGCATACTTTGATGCACAAACACGGCTGAGTGGGAAGATGAGCACCATGCAAGATTTTATACATTTTGGAAATCAAAACTTAAGAATAGTCTCAGGCTACAACAAAAGGAAAGCAAAAACTTCAGTTTCTCATATTTCTAGTTTAAGCTGAGCCTTCACTCAAATCTGCTCGAACAAGGGGTAAAACCTGCTAACACAAGGCTATACTGCTCACTGGTATGGCTGTGTACTGAGTGAAGGAACAGAAGTGTGTGTCATTATTAGGCCCAGCACAGATACCATTATCTTCTATTTTTCACTGCTGGGTGCATTTGTCTTGAAAGTAGTAGTAACTGCCTGTTGCCTTTTGGCTTCAGTTACTTTTTAACCTCCAAATATAACAGTATTTTCCACCATAACCAGAAGTTAAGGACACAGAATTACTTTTAACTGACATTTTCAGATCTAGCAGTTGCTATAGCAACTATTCTTTTTCCCAGGGAACAATTAACATTAAATAAAACTCACTAGAAGTAAAACCAGTCATTCTAAGCCTCCTGTAAAAAAAGATCTTTAAAATCCCTCTTTCTTCTCCATCTTTGTTTTCTTAGAACACCAATGCAGCACCCTAGAGATACTGTAAATCAATTTTGAGCAACTACACCCACTAATATAATACTCTTCCCAACCCCCTGCCTTAGGAAATCCAGAGCTAAAACCAGATTAAGGTTTTTATACTTAGCAAAAGTGCACTGCACTCATGATTAATGCACTAATATCAAAGTTCACTCACATCCCTATTAGATAAGAAAGCAACATTACTTTGAGAGTGAGAAAATGACTCAGAGCAAGAATATCCTCCAAGCTGCTGAACGACACTGAAACACAGAATTCTAATGGGGGTTGCAGGGGGGGAGGGATGGGAAGAGGGGGTGAAAATCACAGAAAGAATCGTTTAAGTATTTTCAATAAGGTATCTTTCTAATTAGAGAGTGAAATTAAGATCTATAGCTTATTGCATGAGCTAGTAACTGCAAATTAAAATACTCTGTTTGGCTGCTTAAATGCTATTTTATTCTGAAAGCTACAGAAAGTCACCAGGCAATGTCAGATTGTTCGTAGGCTAGCAGGAAGTCTACACTTCTTCATTTTCGCTGTCATCTTTTTAAATAGAAAACTATATTAGGAAAGTCTCTATTTCCAGACAGGGATACTGACCTGCACTGAAACACCAGAAGATGTAGGTGGGTATTGTGCAGGATGATGGAGTTTGGAGTAGGCTGAATACATCGGTGTTTCATTCATCAGTTTGTTATACAGCTCCAGAGCTTCTAGAACTTTCACATTCAGTTCAGATAATTCGGAATGTTTTCTGTTTCAAAATAAATACGTGCAAACACTAAATGTCTCCAACATCAAGTGTCAGAGAGTAACACAGGAGTGATTCATTAAAGGGAGCTGAGTATAAAAGGAAAAAAAAAATCTTTAAAGGATTAAAGATGGCAGAATTCTGACACATCTATACTGCAAAACTTCCAGAATCTACTCTGCTTCTTACACCACTGCAATGGAGGAAGAATCAAAAATGTGAACAATGATCCTTCCCTAGTCATAATAAAGCAGGAATTACCTTTTCACCATTAAATATCCCTTATAGAGTTTGAGGGAAAAGGGGGGAAGACACTGTTTAACCTATTTTTCTGTCACAGAGGACAGTGAACAGCAGACTGAGAATATCCAGACAGAATGCAAAAGCCTACGAGCACTAAGTGCTAACACAGAATGCACCCAGTAACTTGTGCAGTAAGTTCAGGAGGGCAGCAATCAAGGCTCAGTACACAAACAGGATTCATTATCTAAGTGTCAAACACCAAAAGGCACAATGGTCTAATTCTTTCTTGCAACACTTCCTACCTTGGGAGATGAAGGAGAATATAGAAAAAAGAAATAAATACAATGGCACAATTTGAGGTATGGGTAAATTATGCAGATGCTACGTTATGACTCACCTATCTATCTCTTCCAGTTTTTCATCTATCATTGGACCCATCTGCTGACAAATAACTGTCAAGACAAAAGAGCCAAAGTTAGCTAACATACAGCACAACTAATTTTAAAACGTAACCAAAAAGTACTTTATCCAACTACACTAAGAAAGCATCCAAAATTAGAGGGTGGGTCTAGCTGTCATGGAAGTCCAAATCCTCCACCCCAAACAGAGAAGGAAAATGCTCGCCTTATTCTGCCTTGTCATCCTTCATTGTCTCTCCCTCTCCAAACAACAAACTATTGGTGAAAGTCACACAAAATTCAGCATTTCTGCTTGCCATACACAAGCTCTATGACTTATCTCTTACTGGAATCCTTGCATTACCTATGAATCCCTCCAGATTGTCCTCCCACCTCTGCCCCCCTGGAACTACACTTAGTTGTTCCTACATGCTTTGAACTGATCAGATCATAAATGAACAGAACTTCCCTCTTAGCAAGCTGTACTTTTTTATATACCATGAATAGCTTATTTTCTACAGAGCTTAGATAGGTGGATAAATCCTGCAAGGATCAGGCAAAGCACTCTCACTAGAAGTTAAGCAAATTGCTTGGTTAAACACAGAGTTGGCTTGGCAACTATGAGAAAATGCAGAGGCATACATATAGCTCCATGCTCCAACTGTGAAATTAACTACTCTACAGCACACCAATAATACACACCCTGGTTTCTTTGTGCTTAAAATAAATACAAAAGAATTACCAACTCAATCCATGGAAAACAATCATAGGAAGCAATACAAGAGCTAGCAAACTTGGTGCTCAAAGTACCTTCTGAGTCTAGAAGATCTGAATCAAGATTTAGGTCTGTAGGATCTATACTCTGAAGCACCTGCAGTGTTTTATCCATCTTATCCTGAAAAGTGGAAGAGAAGATTAAGAACAGCTATTTCCAAAGCGGGGCAGAGACCCTTCTCATCTTCTAATTAAAAGTCTTCTATAAAAATAGTTACCTTTTAACAATTGCTATGAAATTATATTTTAACAATTTTAAATATCAGCACTTTTGTATATTGAAGTGACTGCATACCTCATCTATATAAACTGGCTCAGGTTCTGCTTTCTTAATTTCTTCTGCAGCATCCTCAGGAACACAGTTTTTATCTACAGTTGCTGAAAGAAGAACCAAGAGTAACACATCAGCAGAAAGGAAACTGTTAGCTTTATGCTCCTTCGCATTATTATTTTTCCACCCACTCAGCATCAAACCTTTAAATATCACAGAAATTTGAGTAAGTACTTTAAGATGGGACCACACCTATCTGCGAGGGAAGTAATACCTTACTCTTACATAAGGATGTGGCAATTATCACAATAAGAAGAAAGTAACAACACAGAACCAAAAGATATCATGAAAGCAAGCTACAGCAGAGGTAAATGCTTGCTTGCTGGTTTGAAACAACTTCAGGATTTCTCCCTCAATCCTTTTCTCAGGCTGGTATTAGGAAATTATGCTGATTATGAGCTAATCAGCAGTTCCAACATAAACCCATATTTCTACTGTAAGAGGTTAGCTTTTAGTAGGTAACTTACCTGCCTCAGGTTCAACATTTAAATCGGAAGTCACAAAATTAGATGGAAACAGTCCCACTCCTCGATGATTTTCACCCTTCCACCAATTGGTGTCACTGGGGAGATAGAGCTGCGTTACAAACTTGGAACATTAACACTCAGCATCAAGGACATTCTGTGCTTTGATAGGAAACCTGTGACATCTAAGGCACTATTTCTCTGCATGCCCAACAACAGTGGCAGAAGAGAACCCAGGTACAGATTAGTATAACAGCAAACCCAAAGCCAGGAGCTGGGAATGGGTTGTGGAGGAGATCATTAATCACTGCAAGTTTAAAGCACAGTTCTTTAGATTGACTAGATGATAACCCATTATAGCTTCACCTCAAAGCTTACAAGAGGTACACAAGTGAGGACTAACATTAGAGATATAATTGATCTGTCAAAGTCTATTAAATTAGAGCAGCATAAGCAAGTTCTACTTCTTAGCTATCGCTGGAAGAACAGTGACAACGGTTAATAATTACTGAAGCATTTTTCTTCAGTTTTATAACACGTGCAATGCTTGATAGCCAGAGATTTAACAGTTTCTGGAACCAGCTAGAATTCAGCACTGTAATGTGTGTACGTATATTCTTATGACATGTTATAATAAATTAACATAAAAATTGCAATTTGGACCTACACCATAGAATGAGTACCTAAAGGAGCACACAGAGGTAAAGAAACATCACTGGAGAAATACATGAACTAGGAAGGAGGGCAAGGAAGGCTCCGCAGGAAAACAAGATTCAGAATGTTCTTAAGGAATAAAATAATTCAGGAAAATGTATGTAAAGAACAGTGGGTGATTAAGGGATGTGAAGGAGGCCAGAGTGACAATGCACACCTGTGGAAAAGAAAGCATCAGGGGAAAAAATTGCTAGCCTAAAACAGTTGCAGAATAAAGGCACCTTCGTCTGAGTGTATTGTACCTGTCATCCAAAACAAAAATAATTTCTCCACTTTTAAAGGTGAGCTCATTGTCCTCGACAGCTTCAAAGTCATAGAGAGCTCGCACCTTCCTCACGTTCTGATTGGTTTGCTGAACTTCTGCAGATGGGTACAAGGATTTGGTCTCCATCTGTTGCTGCTTCTGCTCTTGTAAGGACAATTCAATAGCTACAATGAGGAGAGGGGAAAAAAAACAAACAGTTAAGTCTATGTATCTTATCCCTCTATAGAAAGGTATTTTGCCTTCCTAACCAGAAGAAATATATATTTTAGCATCATGGTCTGTGCAAGATTAAAATCTCTGCTCCAAACTACAACTGATATTTTATATTATGACAGCTTTACTCTGTCCTGCAATAGAACTAAAAGACAAGCAGTACTCGTGCACAAGAAACATTTCAAAACCAAACTTCCATCCTCAGCCTGCTGAGCCCTTGATTTCAATTCTATGCAGTAGAATAAAGTGCAGCTTCTTATTTCTATGCATTTTGGCAGGACAACCCAGAGCACAAGTCAAACACAAGACTGTGACTAGTAATTTACCTTTAGCTATATCTTCATCCTCTTTGTTTTTGCTTGATGAAGAACCATTCTTAGCAGCATTTGTGGTAGCCTGCAAATGTATTAACAATAGAATAACTTCATGTTAACAAAGGAGGAAGAAAGCTCTATAATTATATACTTAACAAAATTAGTAAGAAGTTGTTCCCTGTTAGCTGCCTATTTTGAGCATTTCACAACTGACCCAGGATGATTTTTTAGAAGAGAAAAATTACTTCACTCTGGAATCTCACCCACATTTAGCTTTCAGAAAGGAACAAAGTAAAATAAATAATCAGATCTCATTTATTTAAGGATTTCATTTAAACGACAATGTTAGTAGCATTACTTAGATGAAACAAGTCACATTTAAAAGACTGCTCTTCCCACCTCTGTCCTCCACCTCACCTCTCAAAAGGGAAGAAAAGCTCTTTGCAGTCCTACGTTTGTGAAGTTATTAAGCAGGAGTTGGACTAGCTAGAAGGAGATTTCTCTCCACATGACAGCTAATAGCTACCCTCCTCCTCAGTTTTTGGGAGTGTGAGAATGATTGTATGCACATGTATATCAAGTGGGGAGCTTCTGACTTGAATAATTTGAGTCTCCACAAGAGCATAATGAAATCCTTCACTTCAACATGGAAGTCTTCTCGCAGGAACAAACAAACCGTTTTCAGATACTGGGATTATCAATGGTTCTGGGAAACAATTCTGTACAAGTATACCAATAAAACTCAGCTTTGTTTTTTTGCAGCAAAGCGTATGATGCAGAGACATCAAGATGTCATTTTTATGCATCTGTAGGAAGAAAGCAGATAACTGGTTGCCAGCACTCTCCATCTTCTATGTTTCTGCCATATGTTTTAACACTTATCCTAGATTTAGAGGTGAAAACATCTTTGTGGAGGAAGGAAAGATTGTAGAATTTAAAAAAAAACAGCACACAAAAAATCCACCACCTGTGTTTAATACAGAGAAAAGTGAACTTCATGGAAGGGACACGTAACTGAAGATAAGTTTCTAATTTTAAGGCCTGTTCTTCATCTAACTCATTTTGAACATAATAACATTTAGAAGCATAAGTAATAAAGCATTCAAAAAAAGAAAACTTGTCACCATTACTGCCAGCCAGATGATCAGACATAGTATGCCACAAGTAAAATAAAAAGAGCAAGTGAGATTAGGGACTGGAGCACCCATCTCTGCAGCACTGCAGAGATGGACAGCTCCTGACATGGGTAAAAAAAACATGAACAAAAAAAGGGGACTTAGAAAGGAAAACAGCACAGAACATCATTTTCAAAAAATGTCTCACTTTCAGATACTGCCAATTGTTTTGTGAGGCTCTGTGAAGGAAAAAATAATAAAGAAACGTGCTCCAAGTCAGCAATTAGAACCATGAAACACCAAGTACAAGGTGTGGGTGTAGGACTGCTTTGATTTTTAAGGTATGACAGGTTGATGAAACTAAAAAAAATGATCTGAAGGAAAGACAGATCTAAAATGAAACTCCTCAAAGACAGTAAGAAATAACCTTTAGTCTGTTCTCACTTGTCCTCAGTGGGCAAGGAAATTAGAAAGTAGAATGAAATGAACCTTGGTGTCAGGAGGCAACCAAACTATAACAAGAGTCCTACTTCCTTCTGATCAAAAGATCCACGCATGGTTTCTTCCTGCTGCTCACTGGCAGAGCTCTAACAGGAGAGGTACTGTGTATTCCTAATTGAGCTTTCACCTGTGATCCAGCTGCAGGAAAAGTGACACCTTCTTCTTTTAAAGATTTAATAGTTGCAGATATTAAGCTACATTGTGGGTCTTTCTGAAATTCTTCTGACCACTCCACCATTAGAGTTTTCAGCTTCTCACTTACTTTTGGATGAGCCTAGAAGACAAAATTGCATAGGGATGCTTATGTCTTAAACTGAGCAGAAATAGTTTTCAAACATTGTTACCAAAACCATTTTACTATAAATATCCATAACTGTCTCGAATAAAAAAAAGAATTGAAAACAACCTAAGTATATATATGCAAATTTTACGTGCTAACAACCTCATGTCAAGAGATAACCCACCTGCAGAAAAGTCAGTCACACATCACTCTGATATGGCCAAAGGACACACTTCTGAGCATACCCACATTGGAGCTGCTGCTCATCTCCTAATTGCCTCAAAAATATTACAGCAACAAGTCTGACTCTCCATTACAGCAGCTATGACACGTGACGGCTATGCCAGCACTACAAGGCTCAAACATGGACCAAAGCACTTCAGACCCCATACGCTCCCTGCTTCTGTTTCCAGTTAATGACAAGACTATTGCCTAAACCCAAAGCAAACTAACCACAGGCTGATGAATAAGATTTCTGGAGCTGGCGGGCCACCTCATCTGTACAAGGCAAGTTAAAAGAGACAGAGCTTGGGAGCACACAACTGCAGTGTATGGCCAAGACTTCCCATTACAGTGTACTTCAGATCACAGCACAAGCCTGTGGCTCACAGCCAAACACATGCTGAGCAGCAAGAAAAGCAACAAGTTTGGGCTCAAGCATGCATTTGGTTGAAAGAAGACATTTAGCTCAGTAGGTTCATTATCACCACAAAGATATTTGTTACACTTGTCTGAACTAATTTTTTTTCAGAGAAAAGGGAGAAAGCACAAATTTTTACAGGCCCCTCTGATGACTATTTCTCCAAATGGGTCAGGGACAGAGGAAAACACAAGCATTTCCCAACAACAAAATATATTATGCTCCTGTAGGCAATTCTTCAGTGGGATTTAAGGTTTGATTTTACATTCACAAGCACTGTCAGTCCATGAAGGTCAATGTTCTATTTCAGAATGGACTGTGGCTAATGAGAATGAAGGGGAGGACTTCAAGACCTATTTTTCCACAGAAAGTGAGAAACAGAAGAGCTGTGAACTCATTTTGCTTCCCAGCAATTTTATTAGTTTCCTTAATTGCTTTACTCAACCTCTGATGTTTCCAGGCCTCCCGTATACTTGAAGACTATCTTCTTTAGCCATTTTTGTCTTCAACTGGAGCAGTAATTATGGGAAAGCTGCTTCTGCTTATTCAATTCATTACATCCGGATTTAGATCCCATCAACTGCATGACTGCAACCATTTCTGCCTTCCTTTCTTGGTAACCTCCTCATTCAGCATTCTTATAATCTTTAGAAACTAAGAAAGTTGTCTGATATCTTCTCTTTTATGTGTCCAAGTACAATTTTCAGTTTTCCTTATGTACTTTAGCTTATGGATTTCATTAAAGCCAAATAACTTTCCAAAGACAACTACTTCACTATGATCAAACTAATGAGCCTATGAAGAGTCACAGATCTTAATTAAAAATGCTCATGTAATTTTGTAACAATTAGGAGCAGACAGAAAGTATCAGCCTGTCATTTGCTTAACAGTAGAAATGAAAACACACAAATTCCACTAGTACATCAATCCAAATGTCTGCTTTGCCAATTCATTACTGTGCTGAGAGAAAGCAAAGCATTGATAAAAATAATTCTACCCCACTACTTGAAGTTATAAAAAATTACCTTATTTATTATACCTCGAGCTTCGCTAGCAAAATCACGAGAACAAACTTCTAAGTGAAATATTCTTCCACAGTTTGATACACAGGCTCCTAGAAGCTGACAACAGAAACACAACTGTGAAAATGTCTGACAACGATATCCAAAACAAAAGCATACAGAAAAATTAAATGTCACCCTTTGTTCAGCATGTATACCCTCACTGACTTCTACTGAAGATACACAGAAACTCATAATTGATCAGGACACACTTAATAGCTCCATTACATGAGGAAATACAGCAGTTCTGGAAGATAGTGACAGGCTACTCACTGTAAGTGCCTGCAGGGCCACGTGGGGAACTTTATGATTTACTCTCCTCATGATGGCTTTAAGGCAGTCCTTTGCCCTAAAAGAAGAAGGAAGGATCAGTGACACATATGGCTTTGTAGAAACAATTTCACAGAACATGAGTATCTGGTAAACAAAGAAAACTGGCTCTGCTGAAAAAAAAACATAACCTAACCCATCCTTTTTGCAGAACGAGTCTGGAAGAATACCTAGCACATCACTTGTTCTTAAAAGTGTACTGGATTGGAAGACTCCATTATTATGCTGGCATTCTCCATTGATTTCCATAATACCATCAGAATAGGTCACAAAGAGAGCAACTGCCACTAAGCTGAGGAAATTGTTTTGAAATAGACAATGAAAGAAATGATTTATTTTTTTAATGTAGGCAAGAGAAGTAGTGATTAAAGAGTTATTTAATTGGCTACTATAAAGGCTCTCTATAGATGTAATTTCAAAGCCATGTTCACAGGTTGTTGACTCCTGGGTCCCATTTTCAAGATACTTAAGATACATCACAATTTCTTAATCTGATTCAGTAAAATTTGACATAGGTATTGGATAATAATTAACAATTCAAATTAATAGTTAACAATTCAAAATCCTTCTACTAAGGAGCTCCATGTGTGAAAATGAGCATTAAAGCACATAAGAGCTACAGGAGCTGATGCCTATGTTACTCCTGCAAACTCAGCTCACAGTACAGTTCTGACAGGAAAATTAGGTTGCTGTTGGAAGAAGCTGTGCCAGAAGTTCCTCTGTGCAGACCACGAGCACTCCAAACTCCCAAGAAGTTCAGAAGGGTCAGAGCCAGCATCAGGTGCTACAAAAACATGTGCACCACTGCCATTGTGGATATTCAGTTCAGAAATCAATGAAACCTGTTCTGATGGGGAAAGAAAACCTCCAAATGCTCCACTGGATGAATGTTGTGGCCTCAGTACCAGCTACTCTGGTCCACCACTGCAGTCCTGGCGTGCTGAGTTACTTGCTGATGTACACATGACCAGAGAAGTTCAGGTTTAGTTCTAATATTGAGTACACTTGCCTGTAATTCATGACCTTCAACAAGTTCAACGTACTTATTGTTAAAGTATGAACTCACTTAAGGGTAGCCAATAATCCTTCTTTCTTTCCAGAATGCATAAAGACCTTTCTCAGTGTTGTAACCTTAAATGTTACATCAAAATTACAAAAACAGAAATCTAACATCGCTTACAAATTCAAGATAAGTTCTTGATTCTTAAGATAAGATCTTGATTCTTAAGATAAGATCTTGATTCTTAAGATAAGTTCTAGTTCAAATTGGCTACAAAATCTACATTTTATGTCTCAGAAAGATCATATTTTATCAATTATAAGATCACTGAATACCACTTTTTTGTGTCAGTATTACCACAGAAGGTAAACTGATTCAAACTGAGAATCGATCCCAATTTTAATTCTTTTTTCTCCTCCATCAATCCCACCCTTCCTAATGAATAAATAAATTCCCCATCATAAACAGCTAACTGCTCTCTACATTTTTTTCCCTGCAAAGAAACTAGTTCAATTTTTCCTATTTGCACAGTGGCTTTGCAGAACACATGCAAGATTATTAAATATAAATAATTTGGTCTACTGTGCAGAATTTCCTAACATTGGAACATACCCAACATCTACCAATTGCTCTACTGGAAGTCCCGGTGGAATATTTCTTTCCAAGAACATTAAAGCCATCCACACACATCTGCAGGGCTCACAGAAGTGTTGGAGCTGCAGTGCTTTTGTGTAGCTGACTACGATCAGTGTTTTGAGATGCGTTACTTCTGAAGCACTGTTATTCACACCAACATGAAATCACACGTCAGGATGCTGAGTACAGCTTACCCATTGGGAGTACTGCCAACTTTGTCACATATGTCCATAATAAGACCCCAGTCCTCACTGGTGTTGTGTTCATTTGTAGCCTTTTCTGTCAAGAAAACAAGATTGATTAAGCAATTTAACTCTATTAAATTCAGGTCCCCGTGAGCACAGTTTTTTGACAGTCATATGAAAAAAGAAATTTCACATAGAAGATACTGAGATTAGTGCTACTTCTTGGTGTTTTATAAAGTGGCATGCATGTGTTTTCACATAGGAAGAGCAATACTGGAATAACAAATGAATTCAGTATTTAAAAGATCTGAAAAACAAAGCAACTCTAAAAAAGAAAACTGCTTCTGCTCAGTTTGTTCAGTTACTCCAGGTTTTGGTCACAGCCCTGATTTAGAGCTTGCTCAAGGTCTTCTCATCTTAGCACTCATGATGGACTCCACATAGGTGTTCCAAGAGAACTAGATCAATCCCTTGAGGTCTCTAAAGATCTTGACCTTAAAACAGCTTATGAGATTTCTCAGGACATCCAAACATCACAACAAGTGTCGTGAGAAATCACAGAACCATAGAATCACAGAACGGCCTGGGCTGCAAAGGCCCACAGCGCTCATCCAGCCCCAACCCCCTGCTGTGTGCAGGTCGCCAACCAGCAGCCCAGGCTGCCCAGAGCCACATCCAGCCTGGCCTTGAGTGCCTGCTGGGATGGAAATGAGATGGAAGGTTTATAAGGGTCCCAGAAGCAGCCAACAAAAACCAAACCACCCTTTCAAAAGAATGCAACTCTACTCAATACTTCAGCATTTTAATCAATATACAAACTGATAAAGCTTAATGTTATTTATTTGTGCCCTCCCTTTATGTTTTTGATGTTATTTTCATGCCGGGTTAATAACAGAATAGCATCAGAATAACTCATAAAAGAAAATATTCCACATATCCCATTTGCTGCCTTAAGATTTAATTTTACTGCGCCATTTCAAGATTTTGACTGAATTCAAAGGTAAGAGCTTCTATGTCCTACATCAATTCCATCAGAATTAATCCCATCAGATCTTCATAAACAATCAAGAGAGTACCTTAATTGCTACTTTAACAACATTTGTCTCAGCCTGAGAAGCCACAAAGTCCCTTTGGGACCAAGTATGCAAAAGGCTGTTCAGCAGACTAAAGCAGAACACAATGGTCCCTCGCTGTTAACGCGGCGGTGTTCTGTGATTGGAGCTGTTACCAGGTTTGCTGACAGCAATACTACCTCAGGACAAACCCATTTCTGGATGTGCAATTATGCAACTCTTCCAATTATCAGCGTCACCACTTAGTTTTCAAGTCAAAAGTTGCAGCGATCCTTGGCTGCAGAACGGCTTCCACAAAGCAAACACCAGCACAGCAGTGCCCCTGAAAATCTTTTCTTGCAGGTGGAAGAGCAGACCAAAGAGGAGGGATGGAAACATGCAGTTTTGGCTGTACATTATCCTCACAGGCTAGAATAACTATTTAAGGAAAGCAAATGCTGTGCTGAAAACATGTTCCTATAGCACTAACCTTAAAATACTTATCCTGGAAAGACACAGTAGTTGAATTTTCTTATAGGTACATTGATATTTTTAGGGCAGAACCACAAAATTCATCTCTCGTTCTTGAAACCAAATGAGCGCCTGCAATTTTTTACAGTTTAAGGTGCAATTTAGTTAAAAAATAAAAATAAAAATCAGAAGAAAACAAAGAGAGCCTACATGCACAACACCTCCTGGCTGCGTGAGCTGGACGTGCACAACAAACACAAGGACACGAGCAGAACAGCAGAGCACAGCACTCGGTGCACACAGATGCTGGCTCCAGAGCTCTGGCAGCTGAAGCTGCTTTCTAGCAGCACAGCGCGGCCATTCACACCTCCACCCCAGCAGCACCAGCCCTCCCAGCAGAGCCCAGCAGCCACACAAATCCATCTCAGCGACAAGAGCAGCCGTCAGCTGTGCAGATAATGAAGACAAATGGCACCAATACCAACAGAATACAGCTGGCACGTTATTTAATCCCGCTACCTGCCATCAGTCACGCTGGTATGAAGCCTGTCTTCCTCTGAAATTCCCAACACTGCACACATTTTGGTTTTTCCCAACCTCAGCAATGCCTGCTGGCTCAGGAGGATGAAAACTCACTGCAGCACTCACTGTTTTGGTACAGGTGGGCACAATGAGCAAGCAAACCCACTGATGGGCACCGCCAGGGGTCTGTGCTCTGTTCATCACACACACCACTGCACTTGGGCACAAAAACATGTAGAAAACTCAAAGTGGCTTTGTTTATAAGCCAGTGAAGTGCAAGCTTGTAAACTAACCATGCAGCTTAAGCAGGGCTCAACCAAGCAATTCTCTTTGTACACAGTCATGCAGATCCAAAAAGTGCTTGCAAAAGCATGGAGTAATGATTTCCTGACACATAAATCTGGATACACAGATACACGGATGTGTATCAGACTCCTTCTCCTTGTATCCATGTTCACTGCTCTCAGAGCAGATGTGGTCCTGCTGGAAAAAGGAAGGCTGCCCCATGGCAAACTCTTGCAACTTCTGAGGTTTTCCTCCTTGCCAGCATGACGAACCTAACAGCATCTGTCGCTTTGCTTAACATGAGCTCCAGCTGAAGAGCAGTCCCAAAGGATAACTGCCTCACAGATGCTAGGACACGGACTGTGATCAGAGGAAACAGATGTGGGAAGATGCATTTTCCAACATCTCCTCTGTGCTGAGGGAATATAAAGAAAAAAGTCACGACTTAATGCTCTGTAGCTGTCCAGCTACTAAACTCAAGCTTAGTTCTGCGCACTAATGATGGCAAAATTAAAATATATTTAGTTTTACTGCTAGTTTGAATACTATACCCTGCCACCACCCCCGACCCACAATTAATCACTTTCAACTGGATCAGTTCCCCTGATCTGATTTGCCATGCAGCTGCAGGAGAAATCATGCCAACGCAAGAGAGGAGATAGCACTAAAATGAGCTGCCGGGAGGGGATGGGAACTGGTTCACTGGTCTTAAAACACAGCCACCAGCTCTTCACGGAGGGAAGACAATGCCTCAGCATGGGGGGCTGCTGGAGCTTACCAGGGCCGTCCCTGTACCACACAGCACCCAGGACTGCTGCAGCTGAAAGGGGAGCTGAAGGCCCTCATCCCGGCCTGACAGCACCCGTTGTGTTTCCCTTATTTCCCAAGCAAGAGAAGAGTAATAGGCATTAATAACACCAAGAGACAGGAAGAAAAAAAAAATTACTCTTAAGAGTGCAAAAGAGCAGCGTGGCAAACCTCCAAAAGCATTCCTGGTCACATCGCATCAAGCTGGATGGAAGGACTGGATAGTCCTCCATCTCTAAAGTCCCTGGCACAATGTCAAACCACGTGTGCAGATCAGCAATAACTGAGTGCCGGTGTACGGTCACCGGTACGGGCTTGGATCCACACTCACCACAGCAGGAAGCAAGGGGCATCACATGAGCAACCGAGGGGACTTCCAACACGTATGTGAACGTGACAAGAAGGAAGAGTAAGGGCAGTGAGGGAACCTCGCAGCTTCCAGGCATCCCACGGCTCCTTAGAAATCTGTGCCACCATAACCGGCACAACACCACGTCCCACCGACACACAGCACGCCTCACATGCATCCCTCACCGACCAACGCTGCCAGAAATCTCTGTCCCACACAGTGCACACCATACGGCCCCGTTCTGCTGGCAGCTCTGCCTCTACATGCTTTGCACGCACAGCCTTCACACCTGCAAAGGATTTCGTTATTTCCTACGAATTCCCTTGAGCCAACAACGCCAAACCACGTGTAAGCCAAGAAAATAAATACAATACAAGACATCCTTTACACTACGGAGAGAAAAACGAGCACTCAAACACTGATTTTGCAACAAACCTTTCAGTTTGATTTGCTGTTCATCACAGCCTGATCGCTAAATGACAATTTTCTAGAGACTGATTTGCAGCCTAAAGCGATGTGAAACAGGAGCTCGTAGGGGCTCACATATTTCAAGCTTTACTCAGTGTCATTCTGTGTATGTAAAAACAGTGTTTGTGTAATAAAAGTGTAAGATTGGGAAAAAATAAATTGAGAAGTACTCCAGATTGCTGGGTTGTTTGGGGTTTTTTTCCTCCAAAGAAAAACCAGAGCCACATAAATGATCTGGAAAGCAGAAATTGAATCCTGCACATCTTTTGCTTACTTTGCCCTCGTATATCCACATTAGTGAAAAGGCAAAAATATAATAACCTAGCTTTGACTTGGTTACTGATTAGAAATGTGATCGCTACAGACATGCAGTGATCAAGGCAGGGCTGAGGCTGGAAGCAGCAGTCTTGGTAATGAGAAAGAACTGACATGAAATTGCAGATTCACAATCCAAGAATTTTTATCACTCCAATCAAAATCAAGTCATGGATCGAAGACTTGCAAAGATTTAAAGAAGAGAAAAAGACCTGACCAACAACGAAAACCCCACACCAATTAGCTTGTCCACCAACATTCACAAGACCTTAGGCCAAGTGTTAAAGATGTGAATTATTGCTGAGATGAAATGAAACCACAGTGAATTTCAACAGAACGCAGGCGGGACACCCTGCCAAGGGTTAATTTAAGCATCAACCGGTCCGTCCAGCACTCAGTGAAATATTTCATAGGAAGCCATCTGTGAGTTATTAGCTACAGTTCTTGGATCACTCCACGTCGTAAGGAAGACACATTGTGATGTAAGGCACTCTAAAGAGGGCAGGGAGCTGAACGCCTCAAGAATCAGTCTTGAAATGAATGTGTTTTGGCAGGCACTGACAGCAGGAGTAAGGGTCTGCAAAGGAAGCCAACGAAGCTGGAAGGTATTATCAGGAACAGGGAAGACTAGAACGTCACATAAGGAGAAACGTGAGCTACTGATGAGTGGGTTAGACAGAACAAGATAGCAGCAGGACAAAATGCAAACTCACACAGCCAAAGATTCTCCCAGGAACAAAATGTCAGTGGTTGGAACCAAGAGGAGAAGCACAAGCACACCAAGTGCAAGCACAAGAGGATGCAGAACACCACATGAAGCAGATAGAAGAAGGCAAATAGAACACTAGAATAAAACACAGCAGGTAAACACTTCAGCAAAGAACAAGAAAACACAAAATGTGATCATACAAGTTCCCAGCAACCCGTGACATGGCATGCAATTCTGGATGCCATTCAAACTACACAGAAAAAATACTTCCCACCCCTGTGATTGCGTTAGCAACCTCACAAAAGAAGGCTAACTAAACAAAGGATGAAAAGCAGTAGGCTTGTCCTCTGCTGGAGGAGCTACTACTTTTAGAAGATGAAGGTTATTTAAAAAGAAGGCTTACAGTGGAGGGAACACAGCAAGTGCATATGGAGTAACGATGAACAGATTTAGGTAGGAAATTGAAGTGCTTCAAGCCCTTTAAAGAACTGAAGTCTTGTATTCACTCAACCAAAATAATAATAACAACAAACCCACAGGTGAAAGAAATAGAATTCCTGAAACTATCCCATTGGTTAATCTCATGGAACTGCAACCACAGACAAAGCAACCAAAGCAAATGCTGAGGAAGTAGGACCCTACGCAGATCAGCTGAAAAGCAAACACATGAGTTTAGAACTAAGAAAACAACAGCTGTAGCGGTGTTTATCTATAATTTCTGAAGGTCCCCTCCCAAGACAGCTGCAATACCAAAGGCATGGTCTGAAGAGATATGTGAACCAACCCAATTTCTCACTGGCACCAGAAGCAGGGCTCCATTTCCCCCACCGACCTTCCCAGGGAGCCCTGCCTTCTCACTGCCATTTCGCAGCCTCTGATGAGCTGATTCAAGCCGCCAAATTTCATCATCTTCACAGATGATCTCATCTGTCAGCCAAACACTTCTTTGGAATTTGTTTTCTGCTAAAAAGAATACACTGAGTCAGCCCAGAGAACAACCCACAACACCTGAGCGGACGAGAAGGTGGAAGAGCTCTTCTTTCCAGTGGCATCAGGACATCAGTAGAGCTCAACCACACTCGCGGCATGCACATTTATTTTTCTAAATCAAAAAGATGAATGAGAAAATAAAACCTCAAATCATAAAGTTAAAGCTCAACAGAAGCATGAGCAGCTTCAGGTGAGGACCACCAGCAAAAGTACAGAGCAACCACATTCACTAATTTGGTACTCCGTGTTGTCTGATTTACTAATAATAACTAAAAGAAAAAAGCTCCTAGTGGCAAAAAGTAGACCTTCCCTGGCAAGGGACTGTAAGATTTAGCCTCAATAATTATGAAATTCCCACTGCACTTGTTTAATTGTAGCAAGTATGAGCAGTTCTACTCACTACGTACAGTACAGAGTTTAAGGAACTACAGGCACACCTATCATCAGTTTGCAACAATCTTTAGAGTTGTTGCAGCTTTTCAGCTTGGCAAACAGCTCTGTACAGCTGTGAGTCTCCAGTTCAAGAAATCTTCACTTGTGCAAATATATCAGAGAAAGAGATACAGAACACATACGAGTTCTTTGAAACAAGTGCACTGGGTGAAGCTGGCCTAGCTGGTTGCTACTTCATTTTAGCCACAGGTCAACACCAAAGTCAACTGAAGGCAGTGCCTTCAATATACAAACTCTGAAGGCACATGAAGAAAACAGCACAACTTATCGCAGAATGCTTAGAGTTGGAAGGCACCTCTGAGGGCCATCTAGTCCAGCTCCCCTGCAATGAACACAGATACCACAGCTAGGTCAGGGCCTGATCCAGCCTCACCTTGACAGTCTGCAGGGATGGGGCATCCACCACATCCCTGTTCCAGTACTACTGACTGTAAAATACTTCTTCCTTTTATCTAACCTGAATCTACCTTTTCTGAGCTTGAAGCCATTTCCTCTTGTTCTGTCACCACAGACCCAGCTAAAGAGTCTGTCCCCTTCCTTCCTGTGGCTCCCCTGGAGATACCAAAAGACTGCTATTATCACGTCACCTCGGAGCCTTGTCTGCTCCAGGCTGCACAGCCCCAGCTCTCCAAGCCCGTCCTCATTGGAGAGGTGCTCCATTGCATGGATTGATTCTGTAGCCCTCCTCTGGACGCTCTCCAACAGCTCCATGCCCCTCCTGTACTGAGGACTCCACATCTGGAAGCAGCACTCCAGGTGAGGGTTACCAGCACAGAGTAGAGGGGCAGGACTTACACTCGCAAGAAGGAAATGAGGTGTGATGTGAGCACTGACAGCCACCACTTCTTCCTGTCAGTGGCCAGAATCCTGCCCTAGGAAACCTGCAGTGTGCTCTGGGGAACCAGCTTTGGGGGACTGGACTGGAGGATCTCCAAGACCCCTTCCAGCTCCTGTGGTTCCGTGATTCCCTAATGATGAATTCTTCTCGTACCTAAAACCCTGGGGTTTTAGGCAGGCAAAGAAAATGCAAGTCTGACCCTGGTATCTAGCCTATTTTAATTGCTTTCGTTATGATGCAATTCAGAGCGTGTCCAGAGAAGGGCAATGAAACTGGTGAGGAGGCTGGAGCACAAGTCTTATGAGGAGTGGCTGAGGGAGCTGGGATTGTTTAGTCTGGAGAAGAGGAGGCTCAGGGGTGACCTCATCACACTCTGCAACTTCCTGAAGGGAGGTTGTGGTGAAGAGGAGTTTGGCCTCTTCTCCCAGGCAACAAACAGGGCCCGGGGAAATGGCCACAAGTTGTAGAAGAGGAGGTTTAGGTTGGACATGAGGAAGAACTTTTTCTCCCAGAGAGTGGTCAGGCCCTGGAATGGCTGCACAGGGAGGTGGTGGAGTCGCCGTCCCTGCAGTGTTCAAGAGGCGTCTGGATGAGGAGCTGTGAGATCTGGTTTAGTGCTTGTGGTAGCAGTGGTGGTGTGAAGGCGGCTGGACTGGATGATCTTACAGGTCGTTTCCAACCTTGTGATGCTACGACTCTATGATTATTACGTAACGCTAGAAACGAGCCTTTAAACACCAGAAAGACAAAAACAATACACGTTACATACCGGGCGTCCCGGAGAGCAGCGCCGGATCGCAGCCCTACCCCAACAGCCCGGCTGAGTCACGGCCGCACCGCCCGGCCGGCGCTGCCCCCGCTTCTGCAATGGGACGCGGCGCCAGCAGGGGCCGAAGCGGGGCCGCGTCCCTTCGGACACCCAGCGTCCACAACCCGACCCAACGAGGCCGACCTTCACCTCCACGACTCCCGGCCCGCCCCGACGAGCCGCACGCACCGCAGCTCCGAGAGGCGGCCGGCCGCAGCCGCCGCCCCCCACTCGCGGGCCCCAACGCATCGCCGAGGCGAACCGCGGCCCGCCAGCCGGCCGGCCGGCCCGCAGTTCCCCGCTCGCTCACCCACGTCCTGCTCGAAGGGGTTGGAGGCGAAGAGCGGCATCTCCACGGCGGCCGCGCAGCCCCGCCGCGCTACGTCCCCTCGCCCCGGCCCGCAGCCGCCCTGCCGCGAGGCCCCCAAAGCCGCCAGCGGCGCCTGCACGAGTGCCGCGGGGAGTCAGGCGCCGCTTGGGGCAGCCCGGGGGCCTCGCGGGGCCGGGCTTTGGGCGGGACCCGCAGCTTCGCGCCTCAGCCGCGCACTTCCGCTTCCGGCGTGTGACGTCACGGGTGGGCGAGCGCCATTTTGAGGCGGTCCTTGAGGCGCGCGTTCGCTGTTCGCTGTTCGCTCTGCTTTTCTTCTCTGTGCTCTGCGGAAGCTCCATCGCAGGGCGTTTTTTTTTTGACCCCCTTACTGTGAGAACCTGGCTTTAAAAGATATCTGAGTGCCTATGCGAGGGGAGGCGGGAGGCACGGCGCTGTGGGGGTGTGGCTGTGAGGAGGTAGCGGAGCCTGAGGGGACGTGGCCGCAGAGCGCGGGCTGCAGCCCCGCCGTACGGCTGGAGGCTTTGGCCTGCAGGGAGAGAGAGGGCTGCCAAAATCCACGCAGCGCTGTGCAGAGCTCTGCGGATGGCTGCGTTGAGCGGCCTGCGTGCAGCCGTGGCCGTGCACGGGGTTCCTGGCCACGTCTCACCGTGTGACTCTGAGTCACCGCCTGCTCTGACTCTCCCCCTCCCACCTCCCGCTCGTGGAACGGTGGCACGGCCGAGAACGCTTTCCTGAAAGACTTCCGCGTGATTCAGCGATACTTGGTGCCCCTTTTGTTTCACAGAAGCACAGGATGGCCAGGGTTGGAGGGGACCTCAAGGACCATGAATCTCCAACCCCCCTGCCACATGCGGGGCCACCAGCCTCCACATTTCATACCAGACTAAATGTTTCAAATGTTCGTCACCACCACTTTTGTCTCAGCTGTGAGATACATGCATAAAGCCTGGCACTGTAAGCACCCCAACACAGAGGGTTGGAGCTGGATGGTCTTTAAGGACCCATTCAGCCCAAGCCGCTCTATGATGAGAAATAAATTCCTTGAGCCATAGAATTGCCTGGGTTGAAAAGGACCACAATGATCATCCAGTTTCAACCCCCTGCTATGTGCAGGGCTGCCAACCAGCAGACCAGGCTGCCCAGAGAAAGGTAGAAGAGACTGTTTCGTATTTATTCATTTCGTACTTGTACATCACATTTTATAAAAAGGGTTTGTGGTAAAGACATCTGCCTTCATGAGCAGAAGTTCATAAAATGAGCAATCTCAATAAAGCTAATACTTTAAAGGAATTCTGTATTGTATATGAGAAACTGAGTGTGACTTGAAGAAAACACTGCTGTTTCTTGAGAAACGAAGGCAATTTGCGTTTCCTGAATATTTCGTCGATGAAAAGCGTTTATTTCAAACCACATAGGGCTAATTATCAAATGCCCTTTGGCTTTGCTGGTGGTGAGGCTGCCTTAGCAGCTTAAGGACTCACGGGCTGCGGAGCTTCCGTTCTGCTCCGCGTATGGGTTGGAGCGGTCTGCAGGTGGCACCGCTCCCCCACTTTGGCGGCCAAACGGAACTGGGAATGAGCTCGTTGTCAGATTTTGATGGCAAAATGGAGTGCTTTTCCCTCGGCCCTAAATTTACAAACTCATAATTTCACTCAGTGAATCAAGCAGAGTAAAAATAGCACGAATTTGTTTAATTGCCTTAAAAAGGAAGGATGAATCAATTTGTACAGAAGTGCAATAAACACTAATGTTGTCTGGCTGAAATAGAAAAATGTAATGAGTTCCACACAATGAGTTCTCATTTTTATTAACTTCAGCTCTGTTCCTCTCCACAATATCACATGCGGTGCAATTATCGCAACATCTGCCCAGGCAAGTAAATGGAGAGCTTTGTCATTTCTTACCATCCTACGGTGTTGGTATAGTCACCTTGATACTGCATCGAGTGAATCAGGTCCTAAACATGTGCTCCACTTTTTACCTAGCTGTGGTGGGGCACCATAGAGCTGGCCCACTTCCTAGAAGTGAAGGATGGGGCGGGACCTCCGGTGCTGAGTCTGAGCCCCCCTGGCTCCAAATACTTGTACAGAAGTACCTACAGAACTCCTGCTCTAGGTGACAGAACAACCAAAGCCGCAGGGTATTTCCCAGTGGTGCTTAATGAACCTGAGTTCCTCGGTAAATAATTAAATCCGCAATAATAAGACATGGGAAGAAAAAAATTAGGGCACTGCCAATTATCTTCAGTCCTGCAGGAACAAACTATTCATTAAGAACTCCTAGGAAGCACTGCTGAAGAAGACAGAAAAAACTACAATTAAAAAAAAAAAAAAAAAGTTATTTCTGAACTTGTTTTTCTTGACTCCATACCTGGCAGTTTCTCCCTGCCCCTGTGATGTGGATATTTCACCATCACCGGGGCCGTTTGCAAGCTCTGCAGTCTGTACCCTTAGCAGATCTGTAGGGCTTTGGGGAAGCTGGTGCTTCTCCCTCCGCGTTGCCATACACACATCAAAAGGGCCAACTCTGATCCTTCCACCTCGCTTTTGTATCAACATGTTGTCATAATATTTAATTTCAAGCCTCAGCTTTTGTAATGGATGTTTTAAAGGACAATTAATATTGTCCAAAATGTTTGCTTTTAGAAAACTTGGGTGGCTCTTTAGGGAGCTTGTTCCTAGTACCTGAAAACACAGAAGTGGCTCACTAGGACTTTGACTTTTGTTTTGTAACTGACTGAGTTCTCTGTTTCCCCGGCTGCCCCCTAGTTCACTGGCCAGTTTTTGTGGTTTACTGAAGTATTTTTTCCTCTTTTTATAATGGTCTCTCTCCCTCGGTGCTCTGTGTAGGAGTCATGCAAACAGAGGAGCTGATTAAGCAGAGAAATGCTGAAAATAATTCTACATAAAGCATTTCAAGATGTGCATGAGGACTCTCTCCCCCTCGGTACTGATTTTGCTATTAGGTGAGGCTTGTGATGAAGAAAGCCAGAGAGAAGCACACTCTTGCAAGTGTTAGCAGTCTGTGCTTTTACTGCTTTCTGCTCAGCAGATGAGCAGATTTTGTATCCCCCGTGTTCTTGCATGCAAAAAGATGCTGTGTTCAACAAGTATGGAAAAGTCTGAGCATTTTTAATAATAAATTTTACGTTGCACACAGCCTGATGCCACTTAGATGGAAAACATACCCCTACCGCTTAAAGACTTTGATTCTTTACTGTTAAGTTTCCTTTGACTTTTGTTATTCAGCTCAAGCAATCAAGTTTGCTCATACAAGCATCTTAGGCACATTTCATGGATGGCTATTGCAGTACACATGGAAACAAGCTGGTGTAACTGGCATACATACATTTATTTTTCTAAGTAGCTAAATATTTTATTTTCTTGTCCTTGTACTTGTTTCACAGTGTTACTTGTCTTTCTTATATCTGCCCCCGTGGAGAGAGGGAGATTTGGCAGCCAGTGTGGATGCATCCTGCTTTCCCCCCTTTCTTTCACACACAGCACTCACCCAGCATCTCAATGCAGCACATCCAAGTGCAGAGAGGCAATTTAAATGGAGGTCGTGCGGGGAATTCCATGCGCACCCCATATGGCAATAGATGCCAAACAGTCGCAGGTTGTGTTGACAAATCTTTTTCTCTGGGCACCGTATGCCTCCAGCCATGTCCTGCTGCTGAACAAAGGCATGGCCAGCCAGGAATGTGGCAGCGACACATTCCCAATTGTTTCATAGTGCCAGCCAAGTTTTGGATCAGATGCTTCCTCTCCCCAGCTACAAAGCTGACTGTGCTTTCACTGCAAGCATTTGGGCTGTGAATGAAAGGCACCTCGTTACCCTGGGCAGCATGCGCCTAGACAGCACGTAAGCAATTCTTTCTGTAGATCCAGAGACTGGATTTGGGTCTGTCTGCACCTCTGTTAAAGTCTGAATGCATTTGGACTGCTGGGAAAACTCCAGTTTCACTCTGTTCCATGTAAAACACATCCCTAACAAATAACTGCTAAGAATCCTTACAGAGCTGGCTCGTGCTTTTCAGAGCCACGGCAGTAAACAGAGGTCAGTGCTGGACAGCAAGGCTGTGCATTGCTCCAAAATGCTCATCCTAACACAAGACTGAATGCCTACACATTCTTACTGTGCCTTGAAGCATGGAATCAACAGCATACAAGAAGCCAGCATACAACATGCAAATGTATGTTTTTCATTATTTCAGAACACAAACACTCCACCCACATGGATGTTTATGTGGAGAGAAAACAGCACTGGGACAGGTAGTCACCGTGTCAGAGGTGCACACGAGCGTGTCTGTGTCATGTATGCTTATCAATCAGCTGACTTACAGTTACAGAATGTATCTGGTTTGTGCTGTGTGTCTTGTTCCACTCCTTCAACAAAACAAATCAAAACAGAACTGTGTCAGAAGGAGATTTGGGGTTCATGAGATGGGGGTTGGGACACATTAGCAAGTCTGACAGAATGAACCTCTGCATGTAACCAGTCACACGAGTTAAAACTGCATATGTCAGAACAGGGAAATCCCTCTGCCTGCCCCAGGCCCTTGTACCCTGCTTTTCTTTGCCCATCTTTCACAGGGCAGCCTCAGACTGAGCATAACCTGCTTAAGGGCCTCCCCAAAGCAGTCACCAGATGACAAGGAAGCAAACAGACTTGCATTCAGCAGGACATCTAGGCTCACTCCTCCTGCACTAAGGAGAAATCCCAGCTTCTAGCTGCACAGCTGCTGCTTCAGTGCTGTGAATGCCACAGTATTTACCTGAGCTGCTGTTGTCTGTCAGCCTCGGTTTCTGGTGGAGGCAGTGATGTCCTGTCACTGCCTGATACCTGCAAGAGGACCCTGAGAGCAGAGCTCTAGTACCCATTGCTGGAATGTTCCTGGATCCCATATCAGGATCAGCAGTGCTACTGCACTGTGTGGTGTGTAATTAACATTGCAATTAACACAGCGTTGAAGAAGATCGCCTGCATTTCCCACGGAAGTATGTCTTGGAGAAAATATTTCCTTCAGTTTTCCTGCCTTGCCATTTCTGCAGTTCGTACCTGCCGTGGTACGACTTAAGGAGATTCTCCCAGTTGGAAGGAGATGTCCTCTCCTGTGCAAACCTGGGTGAGATCTATTTCTGACTGCACGCCCGTTCAACAGGTATGATGAGGTAGGGCCTGCTTGGGCGTCTAGTGGCTAAATTCATGTTTATAAACTGCTCTGAGATCCTCAGATGAAAAAGGGTTTACGAGCACAAATCAGCAAATAAGCATCGCCGGCCACCTGCATTCCCGAGGCGGCAGCCAGTGCTCACACCCCATTAGGATGGGGACCAACAGTGCAATTCTGGTCGTTTGGCCACCGGTGATTTTCATTTTTATACAGAAAATTCTTCTGGCATTTGTAAAAATAGAAAGAAAAGGCATGGTGCCAAGGGTTGTTTAAATTATAGAGGGACTGCTGCTGCTGTGTTGTTTATATCACCAGGAAGGCTGGATGCAGCTTGGATGCACCCAGGGGGCAGCTGCAGCCCTGATTCTAGCAATAGCCACTCTGCAAGTCCTGTTGCTCCCTGCACCGGGTCCTGCCTTAAGCACAGAGCCTTTCCTGGGCACCTGGGGGGCTGTAGCTTGTCCCACGCCATGCAGGTCACAGGGAGCCCAGCAGTGTGCAGGTACTCAGGTGGGTGTGCAGTGGCTGTGCTTGTAAAAAAATGCCACGAGCCCTCAATTGGCATTGTTGTTATTGCTGCTCCTGTCCCTACTATCATAGCTATCGTTAATGCATCACAGAAGTTTGCTGGAAGAACACTACTATTATAGCAATGCTTTCTAGGCTAATTAATACCAGTGCTGATGGGTGGAGTGATTTGCGTGGCTGATATTTCAGGCAACAAAATCTACTTTGGTTTAGCATTGGGCTTGAGGGGTTCATGAAGAAGACCCTGGTGGGATGGAAACAAGGCTCCAGGACTGAGTGTCACTAGTGCCAAGCCCAGAGCCGTGGAGACCACAGTGCCAGAGGCTGCAGCATCACTGTGCTAAGTTATCACTGTGCTGGGTCATCCCTGTGCTGGGACATCGCCGTGCTGGGACGTCCCCGTGCTGGGTCATTGTTGTGCTGGGACATCACCGTACTGGTGGTACATTGCCGTGCTGGGTCATTGCTGCACTGGGACATGGCCACACTGGATCATCACCATGCCAGGCCATTGCTGTGCTGGGTCCCCATGCTGCAGCAGTCCCGTCAGCCATTGCTGCTGCTCCTTGACAGTGGACAGGAGAAAATGGGCAGGGAAGGCTGGAGGAATGTCCCTGCCTGCCTGCTACATCTGGTACATCTCAGGATAATTTATTTTAACCTCTGAAGAGACAAGGGAAAATATTTGAAGGGGATGGAGACTTGCCAGTATTTCCAGTTCATTATAAGCAAAGAACTGTTGCTTATAGCACTTTTTTGGAGCAGAGAGTAGTCTGGTTTTAAATCCCTTAAGCAATGAGGAATTATATACTAGCCAATGTAAATTCTTTGGTAAAGAATTTACTAATTAAAAAAGTTTAGTTTTTAAATTCAGTCTATATTTTCCTCTCATTTCCTCCCTTTACATACACGTTCTGCCGAGCTTCTGCGGGCACGGCCGGATCCCATCTCCCTCTGCCGGGGTTTACCCCAATTTCTCACTGATTCTCAGAGTAGTGGAGCTGGAAGGCTCAGACTGGGGCCTGTGGGAAGTGGGCAGGGCTGGCTGGAATGCAGACTGCCACGAGAGAGGCCAAACTGGCCCAAACTTCTCTAAAACCACCCAAAATTCTCTGTCGAGGGGCAAAGGTGAGGCTGAGAGCCAGAAGTGACCCATCACTGGATCCAATGGGAGCAGCTTGCCTTGGGGATGGTGGCAGATGTGGCACTCTCCACACCGGAGGCTGCAGAGACGCAGCCCCAGCTGTGTTTTGTTTGCAACAAAATGCAAATTAACTAAAAATCGCTACTTTCCAGCTGCAGGTTTGGCTTGCTCAGTAGCACCTTGTGCAAGACCAAGACACAGTCCTGTTAATTGGAGTGCAGGGAAAGGCCATTTCCTCTGCAAAAGGGACGAGGGCAGCTGGGGCAGGAGTAAACAGGCAGAGTGACCAGAAAACGGAGTGTGGGGAGCACAGAGACACTGAGCGCGAAGGACTTTGCCTTACTATCACGCTGTGTAAGCTGGTATGTATGAGTGTTAGCACAGTTTTAAAGTTTAATTAAATTCCTGCAAGATTTTTGAGTCTTCATAAATTGCCTTTGAGCTTTCTGCCAACTAGGATATACTCTCTGGTTTCAGAATATGAAAGCAAATGTTGTTGTGTTTTGCAAATGTATTTTCTAATGCATGCAACTGCTGACTATGCAAAAGCCTCACAGGTTTCCATGATTAACAAAATTACAAAAGCACAAAGGGTAGCAGCTCTTCTTGTTTTTGACTATCCTTTGCAAACAGGAGCTGGATCAAAGTGTCCTGTGATTAAGTTCATTAATCACACCCACGCCATGAAAAACCAATGAACCCATTTTTCTCAGAGGAAGGCATGGTTGGAGCTGGCCAGGGTGGATTCTGTTTGGGTTTGGCTGTTTTCCTCCCTGCACTCGGCCTCTGGGAAGCACAGTGGGGCGGACAAACGGACAGCGATGCTGTGAAACCGTCCCAGGAGCAGGGACACCCCCTAGGTGTGCGTCTGCTTTGCTCTGGTGTAATGCCTGTGTGTTAAAGCCTTTATAGCCAAGTTCGGCTCTTCCATCCCCAAGAGCAGGGGCCGTGGTGGGGCAGGGGTCTGTGGCTCATGCAGACTATGGAGAGCGATGGGAACAACTCAAAAAAGGTTCAGAAGTGCTTCAGCAGTGCTGGGGCTGATCCAGGCATGTGTCTTTCAGATTCAGTGAGCAGTAAACAAGAGTAAAATGGGAAGTTATTTGCTGGTAAATGGTGATAGTGTCTCACCAGGCTCATCTGAGCTGCAGGTCTGGTCATTTTGGCTGGAAAAGTGATTAGGACCTGAAAAGGCAGGAGCCAACCAGCCAGCCAGCCAGTCTGGTACCTCTGGGAACGGCCAGCAGGGGATGAGCTGAGCAACGTGTTTATAAAACAGAGAGGTTCCCCTAGTGATCCACCACCTGGAGTATCCCAGCCCTGCATTCGGGGACCTCTGTGCTCTGAGGCTGCACCTGCACTGCTTTGTGAGTAACCCTTCTCCTGTTTGCAATCCCACCATGGAATCACTGCTGAGAATTACCCAGTAATATCCTGAGCCAGTCCCCAGGTGGGGACCCCAACCCAGTGTGGGTTCCATGCCCTTGGAGCATGAACCCCACATGTCTGCCCCATGTTGTGGTGAGCCTTGATGTGACACCGTTGCTTTTGTCAGTGCAGAGTTACTGATGGGATGGGGACTGCAGGGCTTGTGTCCCAGTGCAGCATCGAAGGGGTTATACTGATAAGCCACAGCTCCACGTGGAACAAAGCTGGCATTTCAGAGAGACGACAATGGATTGTGTTTTCTGTATTCATTTTAGTCATCCATTTGGCATTGAGGCTGAGGTCACCCACCCAGCCGTGCACTGCAGCATCTCTGTTCTGGCCAGCAAGGAGAAGCAAAACAAAGAGGAGCTGAGTTGGCAGGAATCGGGCAGCAGTCATGGATGGAAAAGTGCTCTGCTTGATGGCTTTGGTAACACTGCTACAGTCCATTCCAGGACACTGCTTAAAACCCTTCTGAGCAAGCATTTTCCCTGACACATCCTAGCACTTTACACAGCCACTGGTCACACTCCATTCCCATTTTATATCACCAACAATAACTGCCACCTCGGCCTGGTTTTCTGGCTGAATGATACGATTTGCAATGCAAGCACTCCTACACCAGCCAAAAGGGTGCAGCGACTGCTGTCATCTGTAAGTGTTTTCTCTAGCGACAGATTCATTTCCTTTGAACCATTAAAAAGGCTGAAGATCTAACATGCATGCATATGCAGACACGTGTCTTGAAAAAAATATGCAGTAGGCACACACATCCACTCACCTCTGTTCAGCCCGACTGTTACACTGTGCAGAGAAAAGAACTGATTTGTCACCCCATCCTCTGTTTTGAGAGATGTGCTTTAGTTACCCTGCAGATAGCCAGGCAGCCTGTGCTCAGGTCTTGCAGCCTGTCTGCAAGCCCTGACATCCCTGAGAAGTTGTATGGGAGAATCTGCATTGTTGGCCTCTCATTCCATTTAGCTTAAGAACAAAATGTTGTGCAGAAGAGCATGGTGGGCATGGCAGTTTGGTGATGGTCAAGGCTGGGACACTGGTTTTGCTCCTCATGGTCTTGGGGCAGGGCAGAACCTTGTGGGCTGCAGCTGCACGTGAAGAACCTGCATCCCATCCTTAACTGGTGAACAGGTTGGTGGGACCCCAAAAGCTCTGCCAACAGAGCTCACATCATGTTCCTTGAGTTGGTGTGGGAACAGGCATCCTTCACTGGGCAAGCTGCAAGTCCCTACCTTTAGGGACATGGCTTAGTGGGTATGGGTTGATGGCTGGACTTGATGACCTTAGAGATCTTTCCCAACCTTAATGATTCTAGAGTTCTAAATTCTAAACAATTCTAAAGCGAAGGCAAAAGGTGTGCTGCCATGCCATGCTGTCCCAGCAGCTGCTGGGAGCTCAGAGCTCCGTGAGATCTTGGCACATAGAGCTGATAGGACCTGGGAACCCACTTCAGGATGCAGGCTGTAGTCATGGTGTTTGCAGTGATAAGCAATCTCAGTGCTCACAAAGCTTCTCCCTGCTTGTCGGGAGACAAATGTTATTCATCAGCCCCGCAAACTGAAACCTATATTTTTCTCGTGAGTTCTGAAACTCATTTAAGGTCTCTAAACAGCTTCTATCAGCTGAAAAAATTGAATTAATTTCATCCCTAAAGCTTAACAGTGCTGGGGAGTTCTTCGTAGAGAGCAAAACAATGGAAACTTGTGCAGCAATGGAAACAAGCACTGCGTGGAAGCACCCTGAGCCGCGCTCCCATCCCGGCACAAGGACGGCTTTGTCCCACGCTGGGGCTGTGGGGCAGCTCTGGGGCCCACGTGTTATCAGACGCACTGGGAGCGAAGGGAGAGGAGAATATCTTTGCAATTAATGAAAACAATTCACCGAGGCTAAAAGGTGTCCCTGCCTTAAAACTGACTCCGACACTTCTTTGATAGCTGCGTTGTTTGCAGCCACTTTGAAGCTGACAGACGGGTACACAGATACACATCTAGCCTGGCCTTTGCCTACGTGCATGCAGAAAGTGCCACTTTATGTTCAGATATGAACACTATTAAATATCGACTCATTCCCTCCTATTATTTTCTGCTCCATTATCTCATTTTCATGAGCATTTAAAATTCTTCGCCTTTCTGCTCATTCTGGAGTTGCATTTTGTCTGCCTGCCCTCCTACCCATCAGTAATGGAGAGCTCCCAGCCAGGGCACACTGCACCCCAAACAGCCCCACGAGGCTTTTGCTCGCAAGAGGGATTCGTTGAGACTGGCACTGAGCTCCTGTGCGCTGCTGGTGCAAATCTGTGTTTGGTGCATGAAACATCCAAGCCATGAATTGCACTAATTTCTAAGGATCCTGAAGGAGTGTGGCAGATGAGCGAGCACACCATGTCTGTAAGGACATCTCCAGGGGAAATGCTTTAGAGCAGATACTCTGCACTCCATCCCACAGAACAAGTGCTCATGCTGTTTTCTGAAGCTGAATTTTCCTTCAAACTGTGGACTAATCGCTCAGGCTGGCTATCCTGGAAAGCAGAAAAATAGGAGATTCAATGAAAATGCCCTAGGCTGGATCTCCACCGCCCACAGCGCTGGGCAGGTTTGCCCTCGGTGCAGGCACACAGCTGTGGATTTGCTGAACCAGTCCTGTCTCACCTGCAGAAATCCAGGTCAGTAAACCAGCACTGCAGAAATAGGTCTTTTTGCTATTACTGCAGTTTTTCCACCAAGCTCACGTCCGTGTTCAGATTTGCTCTGAAAATTACGCTCTGTGAACTCTAGAGAGAGCTCTCACCGCTGTGTCTCAGATGGCTCTGCTGCCGTACGGCTCTGCACTGGGGTCTGAGCCTAAATATTTCTAAGGAGCAAAACAACAGTTGAAAGAAAGACACAAAATCACTGTGCCACATATCCTGTGCTACCTTCTTTGCATCTCCATAATGCATCTCCGTGCTAAGAAAGACCCAGCCACCCAGCTGGCCCCTCCTGGTCTGCACCCCCCTGTGCTGCTGGCGATGGTCATGGGCTGGGTGGGGGCATGTTTCATGGGATGTGGAATTCGATGCTGTGGGAGATGGTTCTGAGCACAGGCAAGTGCTGTCGATGTCGTGGCATGGCTTCTGCAAGCCACTGATCTACCCAAACAAGTGCTGGAACTGAGTCCAAGGACGTCAGCACAGTTGGTTACAGCAGAGCGTAGATGCTGCAAGTAAATCAGATTCAAAGTTAGTAATTTAATTTCTAGCAAACAAAGAAAAATCAGTGGGCTAATGAGATATGAACCTAATAACTTGGTGTACCAGGACTCATCTGCATCTGCTATCACAAGCTCAGATCTCAGCACAGGATGTAGAAGCTGTGCAAGGAGGAGGTGGATGCTGGCATAGAGGGAGCTGTCAGCAGGCAGGCAGACTCAAGGCGATGTACGAATGCTTCTAGGAGGGATGGCAGTATGATGAGCAGTACGGCTCTGCAGAGTGACTGCGAACTTTTCAGGTTCTGGGTTGTTTTCAGATTTGCATTGAATCAATTTCCAAGCCAAACACATGCTGTTCTAAGACAACCTGCAGTACTGTTAAGGCTGACAGGTCTGGCCATTACTTTACAACTTATTTCTACAATCTGTTGAGGCCAGATAAGGCAGGTTTCTGGTACGTGTAGGAAATTGCTGTAGATACAAGACTAGCAGGCACACACCAGCAGATATGTCATATCGGGTAAAGCATGGCAAACCTCAGCGAAACCTCCTCCAAACAGCCGATGTGCACCAAGATAAAGATGATCTGCCAAGTTCCTGATTTCCTTTCATCAGAATATCACCGCAGAAGCTGATTTTCCTCAAGAAGACTATTTTCAGAATGCAGCCTATTTTGTTTTTTGTTTCTGGCATGCATTTCAGAAGAAGTCCTCTATAATCTCCCAGGCAAGGTCAGCTGTTATTGTGCTGCCATCAATAATCTCTTCTTAAGCGTACACCGCTCAGCTCAGAGGGGAGTTTATGGCTGCACTACGTCTTTATTAGGAATGAACACCACCTTTGCCACTGCTGAGCTGGTTCCTAGCTATTTATTAAAAGCTGACGCTGACCCTCCAGCTTCAACAACATTAAATCAAATTGTCCAGAACTCCACAGAAGTGCGAGCCGAGGATCTGTCTGGAAATGCTGAGCCTTGAAGCTTCACAAAATGACTTCTTTTTTCCCTTCAGAATTTCTCCCATAGATAGATATACAGAGACAGGTTCAGAGAAATGTAAGCAAGACCTGAACCCAAACTTCCAGCTTTGTCGTAACACAGAGATGTTGGTGACAGAGCACTGCTTTGCTGCAGGTTGAGAAGTATTTGTCTCACCGTGCAGCGAAATTCCAC
>JAPSGF010000041.1:0-56976 GCA_035772895.1 Perdix hodgsoniae
TAACAAGTATGGCATACAGGCTCTTGTTCATCACTGGTGAAAATGCACATAAGTAGGCTAAACCGGTTATCTTGCTTAAGAAGAATGGATGGAAAGCTTATCCTTATTCTGGTTTTTCTGGGAATATTCCACGAGGAGCAATCTCCAAAACATATCCTTCTTCCACGATATTCAGCTCTTAAATGGTATCTAGGAGAGTTGGAGCAAGGCTCCACCCCTTCTGGCAGCACAGGTGAATTGCCTTCAACTGTGCTCTCAGAGCTGATTCATTGCTTGCCTTAGGTGGTCAGTCAATCAGAGGTTCAGGCCATGTATCAGCAGTTCCCATGTACTACTCTTGCCACATTGACACCAAATTTTCCAAAGGAAGCTCTGATGAAATAAAGTTACTGTAGATTTCCTATTTAACGTATCATTCCTCAGTGATTCCCTAAAGTATCAATCTCCTACAGGTAAAAGCTGGAGATAAATAGCAGCATCACATTCAACTGATTATATAGGAAAGCAGAATACACTGCAAAGTCCTTGTTCTTTATTAAATGTATTATTTACTTTGTCTTGTGTTGATGCAATACTGGAGGTTTATTAGAACCATTCATAAAACATAGTGACAAACCTTCATCTCTTTCATAGCCTTGTTTTCCAATATATACTGCTGTGTTCCAAAGTGGAACTGTTGCATATTTTATCACCCACAAAGCTCACCAACATTTTACTGTCAGCTGTGTTTACCTGTTCTTTTCAAAATATATCTGAGAAAAATGCATGTTTCTCTCCTAGTTATCCAGTTTGGCTTTGTCACACTCTTTGTTGCCTCCTTTCCTCTGGCACCACTCTTTGCTCTTCTGAACAATATCATCGAAGTTCGGCTTGATGCAAAAAAGTTTGTTACAGAACTAAGGAGGCCAGACACAGTAAGAGCGAAAGATATAGGTAAGTAATAGAAAAGCTTTAAAATGATGAGAATTCCAAGTATTCAATGGAGGGAATAAATAAATAAATAAATATTACTAAACCCCTTAATAAGTTCTGTTTTTTACTTGCAGGAATTTGGTATAACATTTTGAGTGGTATTGGAAAGCTTTCAGTTATCATTAATGTAAGTATGTGATCTTAGGAGCTTATATTATTCCTCTGACATGATGTAAAATGATTCTTAAATGCTATAAAGCATAATAGAATCTAAGTTATCCAGTCCTTTTTTGTGGAAGTGTAAAACAGAATCTGAATTATGAAGGAGATGACCATTCACTCACTTCATTTTCTATATGCTTATGTTAGATAGGACAGGAAGAATAATTTGTAATGAAATAATACATATGAATGGAATCTAAACAGACAACACTCCAGAGAGCTGATAAAGATTTATCAACTCATTTACTGCCATAATTTTTCTGTCATTCTGCTATTATAATTGTTGATACGAATGAAAAGGTTGTAAAAATAAAATCTAGAAGTGCATTTTAGCCTCCAGATAGAAGAAAAAGTGTTTTTTTTTGTTCTGATTTTTACAAATATGGAGGAATAAGTATAATTTAATTTCTCCCTCAGAATGAGTTTTTCTGGAAGAGTAGCTTTTTTTTTTTTTTTTTTTCTAGTTGGCTCACACATTTTCAAAGATACAAAACATAAGTGAAAAAAGATATTCTTTAATAGAATCAGACTGATTATACGTGTAGAATGCCTGATCTGGTATACAGATTTATTATGCTTACTGTATTCCTTAAGAAAAAATATATTATGTATGCTTTATGATTAAAAAAAACTCATGCAAAGGAGTTTAGTTTTAATACTATGACTTTTTGATCCATAGATTTCAAAGCACTTTAGAAATGTCTGTCATTACTAAAGGAGAATTTGTGCAGAGGTGCTATGTAACTTATTTAATAAAATAATTTCCAGCACAGCAGCATTCTGTATCAATTTGTAAGCCATCATTACAACTTAGGCAACTATAATGCCTCCAGAGAAGCAGAGCCGTTTGATATGAGTCAAAGATTGTTCACTTAGGGCATTAGCAGCTTGCAGGATTTAAGGCAGGATATTTGTGCAGCCTGGTACATAATCATAAATTGCTGTCAGGCATAGATTTCATGCTTTCCAGAACTGATCTTTGCTGGATGAGCAAAGTTTTGCAGCTTCTTGGTTTTATATGAATAACTTTGCAAGTTTATGATCCTTGACTATTTACTGTCTCAAAAAAAATTCTGAACATTTTTAATTATTAAATTTAATTTAAATATCAGTTAGTTACTTCTTGCTGACAGAAATGTAAATATGTTTATGCCCAATATGAAAAAAAATTCAATGCCCGGATCTCCTTCTTTTCTGCATAATGTTGATGCAGAACTATTTAGCAACATGTAGCTCTGAACAAATCCGATAATTTTTGTTGATGTGATCTAGATACTTATTTGTCTGATTCACTCACAGTTATACTAGTTTTATTCCAGCATGAGATCCAGTGATGTCAAATGTTTAAGTCCTGCTTCAGAATGGAGAGTAGAGGATGACTACTTTACACTCAGATGGTTTAACAGAGATAACACTGTGTATCAACACAAAATTATGCTTCAGAATATACCAACCAACTGTTATGTCTTACACTTTAAAGCTAAAGAGCTTCTAATGGCTTGAAAGAGAAAAAAAGTTGGAGAAATGTAAAAGGATTAGTTGTTTTTGCTACTCTATGATCTGAGATATATGCCATTTCCCCAACTATTGCCGTCTCCTGGAGACACAAAGCAAATCACTTTGTGTTTATATAATTACCCAGTGATTATACCCCAGTACAAGGTCTGTCCATTTAACTTGCACTTCATCACTCTTCCAAACTTATTTGAACATGAAAATTATCACCTAAATTAATTTAATCTGAGACACATTAGACATAGATTCACTGTGTTGTCTCTCTTTTTTTTTTTCCCCCATCTATTTGTGTGTGTGTCAGGCTTTTGTAATTGCTGTCACATCTGATTTCATTCCACGCCTTATGTATCAATATGCATATAGTCAAAATGGAAGCATGCATGGCTTCATCAATCACACGCTCTCATACTTCAATGTCAGTCATCTCAAGGCTGGAACACAGCCAGAAAACTCCCCATTTGCACAGGACATTTCATTCTGCAGGTAAAGTACTTCTGATGACAATTTTCTATTTCTTCTAACAAACAAAAGTTTCCCCAAGTGGGAACTGATAATATTTATGTCTTACAAAGGTTTGTTTTAAGAATACTGCTTTTAGACTATTCTCCCAATGTTAGAAGGTGCTTAGAATGAGTTTTCCCACATGTTAAAAGGCAAAATATACAATTTTGCAGACTTAATCAAATAAAAAATCCTTTCCATGTGTGCAAGCAACAATTTTCATTAAGGACAAAATTCAGCTTTTAAACTAGATTCCTGCTAATTAGAACCAGACTTTCCTTCTCTTTGTTAAGCTCAGTGTTTATTTTATAAGATTTGAGTTTTCAATATGCTTTGTCTATCTTTAAAACCTGCACTTTTCCTATATACAGATCTTATGCTTAAATTTCATCTTTTCAGGCTGGGGAAACAAGGGCCAACTTCTAATAAATATGTTGGAAATATCTAGTCCACTACTCTTCAGGAAGAGAAGAAAACCATACTGTGGAGATAGTTATGGAACAGTTACAGTTTATAAGAGAAATCACTATAATAGTTCCAACACTGTCAATGTAACCTTTCTTTTCCGTAAACATATCCATGAATTCAGGGAACTGCTTCAAGGTGATACAGATGAAGGCTGTTCAAAATTGAGCCCCATGGTCAGTGTTGTAGTCAACAGCCTGGCCCACCTTCCTTTTGGATTCACTTGGAATCACTGTATTTAGCTTCTGTAGTCACAAGAGATCATCGCAAAATTTCCTCTTTCATTTCCCTTTGAAGGAGAGCTTTAATTTACATAGTTTTTTCTACACAGACATCTTAAAATTGTCTCCTTTGTTTTGACACAGAGATATGTTCTCATACATCCTCTCTCTTTTTCCTGATATATGCCATGTTTTTTGAATCTCATATTCCTGACAGAAACCATCTGTAACTCTCCTAATCCCCAAACTAGTTTCACCTCTGTGTTTCCTCCTAATCCCAAAACTAGTTTCACCTCTGTGTTTCCCAACCTCCTTTCTCTAACTCAGATTTTGGGTCTCCTGTTTTCATTGTCTTACTCAGAGATCAAATTTTTGCTGCAGTGTAAAACAGGTGGGATTCTGAAAATCTGTCAGCATATTCTCTCAAATCAGTGGCAAAGCAGGGTTGCAAAACTAACTACCAAGAATAGCAGAATGATGAGACAAATATTATAGGTGAAATTCACGTCAGATGCACCTTTCTTTGCAATATATATTCATTGAATCCTGAGATACCGGAATAAAATACTGCTAGTTATTTAAGATGTAATTGAGTGTTTTCTTAATAAAACTTCAGAATTCTTCCTGTCGTACACTTGACTTCATTCTCACTGACAAATCTGTTTTAAATATACAGATAGATTTCTCCCATTATTACTTCCAGTGATCCAAAAATTTCTGTATTTGTAACTTTTAAAATTGATTGTATTTTGAGAGTAGATACAGATCTCTAAGGCAGACACATTTTTTAATAGGATTGCAGTTAAGTTATGACTATTTATCTCTTCTACAAATCTTTAAGAGACACTCTGAGTGTGACATGGAAGGCTTGTAACTAAAGCTAGTTAGAATGCACACTTCTTTCTTGCCAAAGCTTTTTCTTCATCTTACACTTCTTGAGGGGGAAAAAAAAAAAAAAACACTGGAAAAAAAACCTACATTTCAATTCAAGAAATAAATAAATAATACAATTGGTCTTAATTATTTGTTGAGTTTACTCTTCTAAAAATAAAGTAAGTCAAGCAACCATCTGAAAGTGAAGAGAGAAACTTACTTTGTAATTAGGCTTCTAACTTAGGTTCTGTAAATTGCCTTCTAGAGCAGTCTACCTCTTTTCATTGATTATTTAAGGGATCATATTCTAGTTAGATTACTGAAGTAGCCCAAAACGTTCCCTTGCTTCTATATGATTGCATATTTCTGAATTAAGACTACATACCTAATTGCTACTAAATCAATTTTTACCTTGCTTATTTTTGTGATTGAGAACAGCCCTGCAATGAGGGACCTGGGGGTGCTGGTGGATGAAAAGCTGGACATGGGCCAGTAGTGTGCTCTTGTAGCCCAGAAGGTCAACATTATCCTGGGCTACACTGAAAGAGGAGTAGCTCACAAGGAGAGGGAGGTAATTGTCCCTTCTGCTCTGTCCTTGTGAGGCCCCATCTGAGTACTGTGTCCAGGACGGGGGGCCCCAGTGAGGAACGATGTACAGCTGTTGGATTGGGTCCAGAGGAGAGCCATAAGATGTTCAGAGGGCTGGAGCACCTCTCCTATGAAGCAAGGTTGAGGGAGCTGGGCTTGTTAAGCCTGGTGAAGAAAAACCTCCAGGGAGACCTCACTGTGATCTTCAGTACTTTTAACACAGACTGATAGTAAAAGGAGAAAGGGCAATGGATTAAAACTAAAAGAGGGGATATTTAGATTAGATGTTAGGAAGAAATTTTTTACTCAGAGTATGGTGAGGCATGGGAGCAGGTTGTGTGGAGAAGCTGTGGATGCCTCATCTCTGAAGGCATTCAAAGTGAGGTTGGACGGGATCCTGGACGGCCTGGTGTAGCGTCTTACAAACCTACAAATGGTACGGAACTAGATGATCCTTGATATCTTCCAATCCAAGCCATTCTGTGATTGTTTGATTTTCTTAGGAAATACTGAGTTTTGCTCAAATTGCTTGAGGACGGGTAGAAGCAAGTTCTTTAATGAGGCCTACAATTCAATACCCATCTTACATAAAATATTCAACATTTGAATGTAATCATTTTTGAGAAAGAAGTCTAGAAGTTGGTGTAGTCTGCGCATGTTTATCTTCCACTCCTGCACAGGCAAAATATAATCATGCTTAGGATCACACTGATATTAAGCAGTGATGTTTGTCTCACCTGGCTGTAATGCATGGAAAATATTCTTTTCCATTCCCTCCGTGGTCACTGGAGGCAGAATAAATGCAGAGATGCCCTCTATCTTGGGCACCTCTCTTAAGATTGCCTATGGAATGTATATACCTGCTTACTTTGACTACAGACAAAGGGTAGATGAGCATATGTTTATGATTACTAACTTTTAGACAGTTAAGAAAAGAGACTAGAGCAGGAAATTTATTCCCAGTCATAGGAACTTCTGGGAAGGAATCTGTGCTGCCTCTTATGTGGTCAGATGAGAGCTGAGAGCAGACAAAAAGAAAAAATATCGTCTCTCCTGCTTATAAAACTACTTGTGGTAGTGTATGGGAACTGCTGAATCACAGCCTGAACCTTTGATTAGTTATCTAAGGTGAGCAGTATGTCAGCCCTGGAAGCACAGGTGAAAGCAATTCACCTGTGCTGCAGGAAGGGGTGGAGCCAGGCTCCACCTCTCCAGACCCATTTAGGTGCTGACTGCTAGGGAAGAGGGATCTCTTCTGAGAGATCCACTCTTTTGGAGCCTTTTGAAGTGAGCCCTCTACATGGGTAAGCGTTCCATCTATTTTCTCTTTGTTCCCCTTGTGCCTGGCTCTCTTGTTGGTTTATTTCCATACCTTGATTATACATCTATTAATTTTTGATTGTACCTTTCAATTATATTATTTTTCCTTGATTGTACAGGTAGTCACAGTAAAATGTCTTAAACTTCAGGGCTCTCCTCTTTCTTTGCTCATTATTCTGTAGCCAAGAGCTCTGCTATTTCCTGTGTTAGTATTTGCTATGAATTATTGCTTAGTATTATATCAAGTATGAAAATATGGAGCATCTCTATACTTTTCTCACCTACTTGTAAGACTATGTAGCTCTTTATTGCTCTCAGTTCTTAGCACATAGCAGTTCTTGTATTACAGAATTAGCGTGTGTTTTTCTTTGGCAAATATCTCCATCCATATGAACCTCTCACTTTGTTGTGACTTGCTGTAATTAACTTTGCAGCTGTTTACCTGGTCTCAATTACTGGACTCTGCTTCTGGAGTATAACTCTACCAGTGTATCTGGAAATTCTTCTCAGGTTACTGTGGGTTTAATGGAGGAGGTAAAATATAGGAAGGGAATGACACACACTAGGTATAAAAGTAGTCACTGCCTGGGAATATCAAGTCTGTGCTTTAATGAATAAATAAATAGATTGCAAACATGCCCACATGCTACTCTGAATGAGAAACAACTATGAAAGTATTTCTGTGCTGTTATTGGGAAACAGTTATGACAAGATTTCCACTCATTGTTTCATTATCAGCCACCTCACTTGCGTCTTACCAAAGTCACAACTTTTATGGAACTACGATTGTGATAAAACATGAGGTATCTTGCTTGTGTCCCAGGAGACAGGCAACAAGCCCTGTCCCTTTAGCAGGAAAAAGAAATCTGTTTTTCTGCTTCTGGCAAGTATGTTGGGAACAAGTTGACCTCTCTCAGATTTCTGTGATCTCTAGAGATAAATGTGGCTAAAATAAGCCTGAATTTTGCTCTTCACAGGCATTGCCAGAGATTAAGGTATCTTAAAAATAATGATGGCTAATCAAAAACAATTCTCCCATCAAAAATAAAGAATACATTTGTTGAAGATTTTGAGCAGAATTTAATACAATGCTGTGAACTCTTTGATACTGCTTCCAAATAAACATTACAGTAGTGCCAATCTGACATGCAACATTATTGTAATTTTTTTTTCCGGAGTGAAATGGTCTTTGTGTAGCTGAGGGCAAATTCAAAGCAAACCTTGCTAAGTTATGTGATATAACTCTAGTTCTTTTAATCTTTATAATTAGGTATGACAGTGGAGTATATGAAAACATTCTGGTTACACTGAAAAGAAAAAATGCAGAAGATGGGGGTAATTACGAGGACTTTTCCCTTAACATAACTCTGCTTCCATAATGAGCAAATTTATAAAATGCGTTTGAAATAATTAATTTTCTTAATGCCCTGGGATTTATCTCACCTACACCCAGTGATCAGTATTCTAATGTTTTCCCTGAACAATTCTTATATACCTCTGCACTGATGAAACACCACTTCCTATTGATTCAGTAATGCTGTCTTCAATTTCTTGTTAAACACTAGCTTAAAAAGGAGACTAAATAGATCAGCTTATTTAGATTCATTTGCAGTCCCAACTACCTACCCACAATCCTGATTATTTCTGTCTTTCTTTTTTGACAATCTACTTGTTAAACATTTCTTTCTTTATCTGTTTATTCCTTTTACCTCTAGCTGTAGATCAGTTTTGTCTAAGTGATGCCTGATTTCTCCATCTGTTTTCACTTCCCCAACAATTTCTCTACTTTCAGTGTGCAGTTTTCTTTATTCTGTGCTCTATTCTTAAAACCGTATTGACTACTTTAATTCCACTTAAATATATATATAAAGTAGAATTAAGAGTTGCTTGCTCTTTAAAATGCAACAATCTTTGGAGCATCAACTGTTTGTTCCCTATAGCATACATTTTGAATGAAGCATTTTGAAACCAAAGAATTGAAGAGGTGAGAGAAAATACAGGATTCTGTACATCCTACCCCCTCTCCCCCTCCCTCCCTTCCCCTCTCCAAGAAATTACCTGTGGAATGTAGTAATTACAAAAGACCTAGGTTATTGAACTTCAAAATTTCTCATATAAAATAATTAAAAAGGGAAATGGATAGCAAAGGCCCACATACCTTTTCTGTAGCTCTGACAACACCACCTTTCACCATTAATCATTTGCTAGTGTTCTGCTAACTGTTGATTCAAGGTGTGGGTTTACCTGAGCTGTTCAGAGAAGGGGTAATACTTCACAACACCATCGTGCCTTCTGTTTATATATTCATAAGTAATACTTACCTGTTGCCATGCTTTGCTATATTTCAAACTTGTGCCAACCAGCTGACCACTACATGCTGAAGGTTATTTTTATTGCATTTACTTTCAATGTTTATGCTTTCAAAGATCCTTCAGTTGTTTTAATTATTTCATGTGTTACCAGATTATGCTCAGTGTATTTCCTGTCTGTATTTCTTATTGCTTTCAATATTCCCTGCTACTTGCAAATTTTTCCAATTTAGGAGCATCTGTGATTTCCATTAGTCTATTGTTTATTTCCAAATGATTCATGGTGATACTAAAAGCATCAGTCTTTGCACTAAACCATCAAGGCTCTGTTTTATCTTATCTAAGGCTAGTCAGATATTTTAGGAAGTGCCTTTCTTGTGGCTTGCCTTGTCATTTAGCAGAGGCAGGAACCACAAGAATGTGAGTCAGATATTACGTTGGATAACTTACTCCCAAACTGAACTCAGGTGTGACAAATGCAAGCTTGTCTCCTTTCCACTGAGAATGCCTTGGATTGGCTTTCTGCTTCAGTTTCAATACTTTATTCCCTGTATACTGAGATCAATTTACAAAATAAATGACACATTTTGAACTCAGAAAAATCTGAAAATGTCCAACACTAGAATAATATTCTGCTCTTGGTTACATTCAGTGGCAATGGCCCAGCTATAATTCTAGAGTTGTAATATATATAATATAGTTTAAAGTAGGAACATCTGGAAGATTTCATTCCTTAGATTTTGTGATTGGAAAATAGGGTTAATCAAAGCAGTTGGTATAGGACAATGTTGCTGGAATTTTGTGATGAATGAATTGTTTTCACTGACAGGTTTAAAGATTACAGAGAACCACCTTGGTCCCAAAATCAGTATGAGTTTTCTAAACAGTACTGGGCGGTCTTATCTGCTCGCTTGGCTTTTGTTATTCTATTTCAGGTAAGTCTGTTAAGCAATGCAATTTTCTTCACAGGAATATTGATTAGAGATTGAAAGGCATGTACCAAAGAAGCCCATCTTCAATGTAGTTTTTCTGCTTGCAAATATTCAAACTGATTTGCTTGTACTCAGTTTGCTGACCTTTCTGAGGTGTCATTAGGCTGCAGCAAATATTCTCCCTTTGGAGCTGTGTGGCATAATTCCTTAATTTGCTCTCCCTTCGTGGAAGAGCAGTTACACAGCCTGCACAGGATCTTGAACATTTCAGGTAAGTGGGCTACCTCAGAGTCAGTACATAAATACTATCTAGGCTTGTGGAACGTTATTCTTTACATATAACAAGAAATAAACAGAAATAAAAAATCCTCTGAGATCTTTTGTTACTTTCTACAAGTCAACAGAATACATTCTCCGCCAGCATGGAAAGTTCATTAGTTCATTGATTTGTAGTCATGGCTTATATTCTGAATGCAAGAGCCTTCTGTATTCGTCCTTGACCTGGGATCTCTTGACAGTTTAATCAATGTCATCCCTGATATTGAAATGCCTGTCTTTTCTTCTCATCTGTCAAATATTCTTAAGTGTGCCTGAGAGTCTTGCCTGGTTTTTATTGCCATCTTCTGCTTCTTTACTCTGACTTCAGTAATTTTCCGCCATGACCTGCAAGACATTTAAAGCCAGATGGGTATGATGATGTAGGAATATGCTTCCAGTAATCCTGCTCTTCAGTAATGGATTCTGTACCAGCCTCAACTAACTTGATGTTGAGAACTGAGTATCTTTGAACCTCTGTAAGGAATAAGACTATTTAAACTACTTAGGCCATTTATTTGATGAATTCAAGTCAAATCCTTTTTTGATCTGACGGAAACATGTTTAAATCAGTCTTCCCACTGAGATGGAACTGCATGCAAATGAGAGTGATTTTCTGAAAGAAGGCTGTCATCAACCATACAATACTACTGTGACTTCAGGAAATTGTGGTTGATATGCGTATCATACCTATAGCTCAGGTTTGGTTTTGCTTTAGGGAAGGTGCTTTGTATTATTCCTTTTTCTTTCATATATGTTTCTATGTTTGCAGAACTTGGTGATGTTCCTCAGTGTTTTGGTTGACTGGATGATTCCTGACATCCCCAAGGACATCAGTGAACAAATCAAAAAGGAGAAAAGTGTGCTTGTTGACTACTTCTTAAAGGAAGAGCACAAAAAAATGAAATTAATTGAAAGCTTTATCACACGTGACAAGCACAAACATGAAAGTGGGACCAAAGACCAAAGAATCCGAGCTGCAAGCTTCTCTCAGTTTAATCAGAGTCAGAAAGGCAACATTGCCTCCTTCAGCTCACAGCACACAGAAGTGTGACTCCACAAGGAGGATAACCTCTGCAATAACTTTTTACTGCATGCTGTGATTCTGAAAAAAGCAAGGGAGGGAGAGACAGTTAAGGAAGAAATGGAACAAAAAAGGATGCTTCTTTTTCTTTCTTAGAAACTCCATATGTAAGTGTCTCTGTTACATTTTATATGTTATCTGAGCTTCTACGTCTTCAGAATTTACAAGTACAAGGTACGGGCTATGTTGAGTCTGTAGCTGGTCCCCATAGTGGTGCATATCAACTGAGTAGGTAAGCAGGAATGCTCCTCACTTATGCAGTCCCTGAATACATTCCCTCTGAGGAATGGGAGATGGAAGGGATACTTCTGCCCTAATATCTGTCTTTTAGCACATCTGACCAACCCTAGTGAAATGTGCAATTTTAAGACATGGTCTCATGCATTTTAGCTGTCACTATATGGCTGGTAAACATGTAGAGTCTTGGGGGTTGATGTGCCTTTCTAACTTCTACTGCCACTTAGTGATGTCACAGTAGAGCATTTAGGGCCACTGGTAAGTGCACTGAACTTTGAGAACAGAAGGAACTGAAAATAACTGAGGACTTCCTATATATCTCCATATGTATCATATTTTGCTTTGCAGGACACTGAATGTATGTGATAATAAGCAGAGGCCACAACGTATGCATCAGAATTAAGTAAAGCAGCTAGAACTAGAAAGCTCATTGTTATTCATCATCCTGAACAAAAAACTGTATGTTTGATTCTTCTCTCACACAAACTTAATTCAGACAGTATATTTTTTTTTTTACTGTAATATATTACTCCTCCTTCTTATACACATTTTCCAAACCAAGTGATTTGAAGACCTTCTGTAAAATGTAATGAATGTAGACTGTTAGCAGTGTATATATTTGGTGTTTATAAGTGATTCCAATAGGTAGGAAAATTACAGGAAACTGTTATTTTTAAATACAATTTAAGATTTGTCCTAGTATGATTACTTCACAGTCACCTGCAGACAGATGAACAATATTCTTGTGAGGCACAGAAGTCATGATACTGCATCTTGTATCTCAGAGAATGCACTTGATATGATCACGATGTAGCTATTAAAATTTAGGTAGATTCCCTCAGTAGTAACCTCAGAAAGAAAGGCCGTGGCAAACTGGCTACCCATCTCATCTTGACACTGCTGTCTGAAAGAAATGCGTGAATCACCCCTGGGAATTCTTGGCTCTTATTTTACTTTCAATGGACTAACAAGCCCAGTCAGGGAATCTAAGGGCCCACACTTTATGTCAGCTGATATTGATGACAGCTATGATCTCATTTGCCCTATATAGTATTTCGGTAGGGAGATCTGAGGGTTTGGAACTGTCTACTTGTTGTGGTTTACATCTCTTGTTGATTGATTCAATTAATTTTCTTCAAAGCAAAATGTCTCTGGGGAGAAAAGTCAAGTTTTTAAACAGCAGAAATAACAGTCAAGCAAGAACTTTAGAATACTTTATTCTCCTTTTCTTTTGCCAGATAGGCAGAAGTACATGCATGGTTTAGAATGAGTTTCACAAGTTACACTCTTTCCAGTAAAAATCTGGATGCAACATAGTCAAAGTGAAGGCTCTTCTTAACAGAACTATTTCTACACACTTTCTCTCAACCCAGGAAGTACCCTCCTGCCTCTTAAAAAGTTCTGAGTCACTCAAAAATGGTCAGAAAAAAAGCTATCCTAAAGTTGAATTTATTAGGCACAGAATTTCCATAACGAGCAACTGAAATGCTTTCTGTGATAATGTGTTTCTAGGTTGCCTAGCAAAAGGAACTATGGAAGCAGGCACATATATCCTGATGCTCTGAAATTTCTCCTGAGATTTATATATCTCACCCAAACAAGGCTGGGAAAGAGGCATTGCAGCAAATACAGCTGATGTCCAGATTTGGATCTACTATGATACCAAAAGCAGGACACACAGCTATCTTTACCTGTGATATGCTTTCTATGTTTCTCTTAACTTGGAAGTTTCTTTCACTGAAAATTCCTGCACGTTTGCTGTTTGACCTCAGTCCCTGAGGACTGCATTCATTGTTACACTTCTGTGGTAGCCTCTGTGATTCTTCTGATACTAATTTCCATCAGTTCCTGTAACTGTAGATTACTGATTGATTCTTTATTCATTCCCAGTTTCTAACTTTTCTCCTTTGGACAAAGAAAGACTTTACTGATGAAAAGGGATCAGATATACTTGTAAGTCCAGACATAAAGTACCCCCTTACTATTACATGTATTTCAGAAGCAAACAATGACTATTTCAAGAGATGGAAAGCTCTCTTTAGGGAAGAAGAAAGCAAGAATGCAAGTAGCAGTTACAAAACCTCTGAGCTTTTGTAATTCCTTGAAATGAAAATGAGTTAAAATATCTTCAGAAGGAAAGGAGAAAAGGAAGAAGAGAAGAAATTTGTGCTAAACATTCTGTTCAGATTTTAGTAGATCCGTCTAATAGTTCCAACAGTAAAGTAAGAATAAAAACAACAGTAAGTGCGAACAAATGAAAATCTACATCCCTTTGTGTATGGATATTTAATGCTACTCAGACATGAAATACTGAACCTATATTCTAGGCTTCATGTCTAGTGGCAGTAAGAGGGACATACATAACACATATCTAATTAGAACAGTGAGAATAGGAAGTAAAAAAAATAATAATGACTCTACTATAAAGCCTTAACAGAGGTATAACTGATCCTGATATAATTATTAGGCAGTGTAAGGAGTCTCTACCTCTTAGTCTCTCTACTGCTAGCAGGATTTTATGGTAACTAATAGAGATTGTTGCTCCATGTACCATAGCTTTTTCTTTGTGCTGCTGGTGCAAGATTAAAACAGCTTTCTGAAGTTATTCAAGAGAATAAATTGACTCAGAATGAAGGTGTTTTTGCTCCTTGATCATGAGTCACACTATGAATTTAAGCACCATTCAGTTAGAGAATCCAGATCCATACACACAGATTAACCTCTCCACAGTGGCTATATCTGGTTTTAAAGAGGGCTTCTAAGAATTAAATGAAGCTGCAAGGGGTTCTTAGCCCTTTCCATCATGCCTTTTTACAGGAGACTTGCTGTCTTTTTAAAGCATCATCACTAGTAGAATTATTAATGTAATTTTCTTGAGCATTCTCAGAAAGCAGAAAACCTCTCCTGCGATTTGATCTTTCATGGCATTAAGAACTAGTTAAACATAGTCCAGGGAAGAAAAAAAGGTAGCCTCTGTAGAAGTATATCTGTTAAATTATTGCTTGGAAATATCTACTTCAACATGTGTGGTATTTACCACTGTTACCAATAAAAACTTCTGACTTCAGGAGAGTCTGTTGCTATTCTGTTCTGTTGCTGTTACACACTCTCACCCTTTAACTAGGCATAGATGACCTTATATCCCACCTTGTACAGTTTTTTTGCTTTTGAGAATAAATTACTATTTATCTTTTTTTTTTTGGGGGGGGGGGGGGGTGACCCATACTTGTAGGTAAATTCCTCCACACCATATTTATCTCATACATACAGTAACATCAATTTTTCAGATGTAGCAGCAAGAATTGTTTCTGTTGCACTTAGAAGAGAAATAAAAAGAAGTGGATCTCTCTGAAAGTAATAACATTTATTTTCCTGAAAACTACAACAAAAACACACAATAGCACTGTTTGACAGAGCAAATTCTCAGCCACCAAACACTATTTTTCAACATATCCAAACAAATTTGCTATGCATTTTTGCCAGTCATGAATAAGAACCTGTGTGCCATGCTTGTCAAAATCTGCAACGTGCCTTGTCTTTCATTTTGCTGTTATCACTGTGTCATGGTTTTATGATTTGGGGCTATCGGTATTCTACATCATAACATCACATAGTTCACTACGAGTTAAGGATTTAATTCTCCCAGTCTGGATACCTGTCCCAGAAGAATTACATACCCCAGAGGACTTTGCATTCAGAAAGGAGATAAAGTCCCTGGCAAGGTTACGAGACAGTCTCCCCTTCCTTCTGCTTGACCTGACTGTGTGTCTTGCCTCTGCATTAGAGTAAGGCCTTTGGCTTTCAGACACCCTCTCTCATTTAATTTGGTTTATTAACTCAAAGTCTAATTATATTGTATTATATTGTATTATAGTGTTATCTTGCATTCTGATATCTTATTAAGTAAATTAGTTTGTTTCTCCTCAGATTGTTGTCATTGTTTTGTTTTAGGCCCATCTCTTTATCCTTTTTCCCTCATCCCTTTCTGGGGTGCGGATCCGTGGGTCCCTTCACTCCAGTAGTTACGAAATGGGGCTAAATCAGCCCATAAACCATTGACACGCTGCTGAAATATACCACACACCACTTTACTGTGCTAACATCCACTATTTAGTCTCCATAAACACTCAGCACATGTTAATGTATGTCAATGGGTGCAATCTTTTCTGCACGGAGGAATTCAATTCCACTCTTTTGTTTCATATGCACTTCTATGTCAGATTCAATCATGTCAGGCTGCCCCTTTGTTGCCATGAATTGTACAGCAATAAAATGTTACAGAATATTGGCAGGTTTAACATCTTCTGCCATTCCACTCACATCTGCCTCTGACAATGTGGGCCAATATAATAAAATAGGAGGCATTACTTTCAGAGCAGCCCTCATTCACCCAAATTCATAACTCTTGACAAGGAAAGGATGTTGATGCATGTTTCATGTAAAAGGTCCACGGACAATGAATGAATTATATTTCTAGCAAGAAACACATTCTGTATGTCATATGTGCAACCTAACATTTCTTTTAAAGGAAATTAATTTTTTTTAAAATCTTTTAAAACCCCTCTTAAGTCCCAAAACTCTGAATATTTCCTATAGTTCCCATAATGTAGAAATGTACTCAATAATTATTAATTGATTGTTAAACTATGAATCATTTCATTAATTAATGAGCTGCCTTACTATCTTCTTCACAGTATCAGTGAAGTTGTTAAAATTAAGAAGATTCCATAGCAACTCCTGAGACAGCCCAATAATACACTTTGTTTATACATAATCATCTCATTAAAACTGTTTATTTCTATGGAATTTTAGTCAGCTTGTTACCACAGTCCTGAAGGTTTACTTTTTCCAATTCTTCAGGCAATCATTAACAGCATTTATTTTACTCACATGCACTACATTTTCTAAGCTGTTTTCTCTGATGTCCTAGTTCTACACAGTTTAAAAATCTTGAGATTATATTATGTCTGTCTCTAGCATGGACACCTGGTCCATGATCTTTTGGTTCAAACCTCTCTAGAATCAATGGAAGTCTTCTTTCCTTTGTCTTTAGTGTACACTTGATCAGAGAGTTTCTGCTATGCAACTTTGTATTCTGCTTGAATTTAAGTATATAAGAAATTAAAGAAGAATCGTGTCATCAAAGCTATTCTGATTAAAGATGTGGTAGTACATGATGCTGGTATAAATAACATAAAATTGGGAAGAATATAAGAACATTTTTCTCTAAGTAGTTGTATCTATGTATATAATAGAAGATATATCACTTCTGGTAAGAGAGAGACTGTTATCACATGTTGTAGTAATTGATTTCAATAAATTCAGTAAATAGGAGAATAGTGTGATCCATTAGCTTGGACAGGCATTTACTGCCTTGCAGATGAACCACACATTTTGGGGAAAGACTGTTCTAAGACTGTGAATTGCACTTTTAAATTTAGAAAGAAACTAGCTAAGAAGGTTGGACCTAGGAAGCAGAGATTCATCAGGAAAGCCAAGATGTAAGAATAATGCTGTTGTTATTTGAATAAAGATCTCTGTACAGTGTTAGTAGACACATACCTTTTATACGTTGTCAGTATGAGATTCAAGTCCACAGCCTCATCCTTTAGTGGAGCTCTATCATAACTGAATCAGTGGAAAACAGTTACTAGTGCTAGTGCTTCTAATTTCTACAGTGTAAAATGCCTTGGTCCATTCACTGTAAGTTGTTATTCTTGCACTACTATTACTAATGCAAGATGATCCTTGACAGATATATTGATAAAGACTTAACAGTTTCATTTGAAATTCATACACTGGGAACAAACTACTTTCTACTTAAAGAGAAATGAAAGGAATAAATCAGTCTGATCTTAATCTGACCCATAAGGTAAAGTCTGTTTCATGAGTAATTTCTGACTACTCTTCTGAATTTAATGCACAAAGGACAGCAGTAATTAAAACAAAACAAATAAACGAAAACCACAACAAAAGAAACAATCGAATAACAACAACAGGAAGCAATGGGGTCTGTAACTACACAAATAGGGAGAGAACTTCTTGCGTTTTCTACTTTGGAAATAAATAGAAAGCTATCCTTACCCTAAGAAGTCAATTCTCTAATGGGATTATTTTCTAAAAATATTTTTAGCAGACACTTCTTTAAATAAGAGGTAAACACAACAATGAAGTCATCTTGAGCTTTCCAGGTATGATTTAAACTTGCTTGTTTGTTGATTTCAGTTTCTTTTCCACCTGTTCTGACACTCAAAAAAAAATAAATAAATACAAATTAGAAACTAAGAGAAAATTACCCCTTTGTTTTTACTTTGTAGTATGTATGCAAATTATGAATTTTAAGCAATTTTCAAAGTACAGCCAACTAATTTCCAAAATATCCTTCTGTTGATGCTGGGAGAGTTTTTGGTTGCTCATTTGTTTGCATTTTACTAAATCTAATCTTCTGAGAAACAACAACATAATTTCATAAGAATTTGGAAACACTGAAGGTTGGCAAGAAGATAAACCTATAAGGACTTCTAAATAAAGAAGGATATTCTTATTGTCAGGGTTCTGATTAAAAGTCTGAAAGAAAAAAAAAAGTGTGTGCAAAATACACTCTTAATTATAAGACAAAGTTATATCAACTGTAAAGACTAGATTGGAGGGTTTTTTTTTTTTCATTTATTGACAAAAAATGTTTCTAAAATGAATATACAAACATATATATGTTGACACTCAGTTGAATTAGAGGGCTCTCACAGTTTCTTGTAGCATCAGAATATTTCTCCAAATAGTTCTGCTTTACTGTGTTCAACATCTTATATACCATTTACTTACAAACAAGAAATTCCTGTCCCTCTAATCAGTTAATTGGCCTAGCTTCTCCCAAACAGTGATAAAGGATGAAAGGTTTCTTAAGTGTGATAAGGTGAACAATACATACAAACAGAACCTCCTGCCTTAGATGCAAACAGATACCATTTGCTCTCTGTCTTACACTCCGGACTCCCAAGGTTTCATAGTGATAGGGTCTATCAAGGAGTCTGATAAACTCTTTGGTAACTCGCTCACAGCTACATCTTCCCCCACATATATATATAGCACATACAGTGAGCCCAATTGCACAGTTGTGCTACACAGAGCATGGAAGGAAAGGAAGCAGGTGGAGAAAATAGAACTGAATTTATTGGAGAGTTTTATTCTTAGGGGCAAAAGATAACAGCCTGATGTCAGTTCTTTCTGATTACCCTCTCCGCTTCCCAGTACATCCTTTCTCAGCTTTTGCTCTATATCCTGCTCTCCCTGCTTCCCCCTTGTAAATATCTTAGAAGCACTGAATGCAGGAGATGACAACTGATGAAGCACCAACAGCTCAGATCATTTAGAACACTGTGTATTAAGAGGAAGGTATAATCCATAGGCTAATTTAGTTTGAATTTTCTGCTCTCTTATCTGACTTAACAACTTAACAATTCCTTCAAAGTACATTATGTTTCAGAAACTTTGACACACTCTTCATGACATTCATGCTGTTCCTTTGACAAGTAAAAAATTTTGCTGTCTTGAAGTCGAAAGAGCAGCACAAAGAGCAGCTTTCAGAATACTCCTGTGTCATCACAGTCAAAGGACACTTCTCAGAGTACTGGAAGAAATTCCCATTGTAACACTGCGAGTTGAAAGCACTTCTCCAACATGAAGGAATAGCATAAAAAAAATGGCAGAATATTAAAGAAGACACCTACAACTTTCGCTTTTGGGAAGGCTGATGAATTCCTATCTCTGTCCTTCGTGCTGGCAATAACAATGACTTTTCTTCCCTATGAATCCAAATTTATCTCCTCCCAGAGGGAATAGACCAATCCCAACTCATGCAACCTAATCAATATGATGCTGTTCGTAGATCTAAAGTGAACTTTGGAAAAGAGAAACAACAAAGACTTTTGAAATGCTGTCTGTGACCAGGAACATTGTTTTTGTATTTCACAGAGATTTTTTTTTTCTCCTAATGGGAAACTCATTACAGTCACATTATCAGCCTGATTTTCTTAAAGATCAATAGTTGTCCTTCTTATCATTCTCCTCAACTCTCTGAAAGAAGGTTGTAGCAAAGTGAGGATTGTCCTCTTCTCCCAGGTAGCAAGCAATAGCTTGCAAATAGCAAAAGCAACATGTAACAGCCTTAAGTTGTGCCAGAGAAGGTTTAGGTGGATATTAGTCAACATTTAGTCTCAGAAAGAGTGGTGAGGTATTGGAGCAGGCTTCCCAGAGAGGCAGTGGAATCACTGTCCCTGAAGGTGTTCAGGAAAAGGGTAGACGTGGCACTGGGGGACACGGGATAATAGGCATGGTGGTGATGTGTTCATTGTTGGACTAGAAGATCTTACTGGTTTTTTTTTTTCCCAATATTAGTGATTCTATTATTTTATGATTCTTTAACTACCATATGATTTATTCATTAAATGCCATGCAAAACTTATTCCGGTAGGTGGAGCAAGAAAGCAGAAACAGTGCCTTATACAAAGGGTAGGCAAAGTAGAGTGGTTCTGGGAACACACCTCAAATCATCTGAGAACAAAGTACTTCAAAAGTTACTTTGTGAGTTCCAGTTCAGTCAGAAATACTTTTAATGTAATTGATTGATGGATGGATTTTTCCTTGGAATGGGTTTAGTAGATGAAGAAAAATAACCGCTTGTGATTTTCTCTGAAACAAGGAAAATAAATGAATTGCAACTTGCCTTTTATTCTCTTGGCTTTAGTGAAGACTAGGATCCCTAAACACTTTAACAAAACTGAATGCTGCAAGAAAGTACTGAATGAAAAAAAGATTTAAATCCCCCATATGATCCTTAGCCTTTTATGTTTGCTGCCCTTCTCTTTATGCTAGGTGCAGACCCTGTTTCTCTGTTTACAACAGAGTTCTGGACACACAACGTGCTGGAAGAAATCTGGCTGAAGGCCGTGCACAGGTGCAAGCCAGCTGAGCCACAGTTCCTTAGGAACACCACAGAACCTTTGCATACAAAGTAATGTCAGATCTTCATGGGAGATAAAATAGCTTTTCCTTCCTTTTCCCTTTGTTTATCTTGTTTTTTGGTGGTTTTTGATTTTTTTTCTTTCTTTCTCTTTTCTCTCTCTAATATATTTTCTAGAAAGCTATAATAAGACAGATTTTTTTTTTTTTTTTTTTTTCAGTGAAAATGAATCAAAAGCGCTCCTACCCTTATCAGCAAGGTTTCTTAACCATGCCTATTTATCATAGAAGCCTCTGGCTGTTAGCCAGCAACATCCATGAAGCCTGTATCTTGTCACCAACCCAGGAAGTCTGTCTCACTGAGTGGCAGGGAGAAAAGAATATTGACAAGCACAGCTCCAAACATGCTGTATGGGAGCTGCTGAATCACAGCCTGAACCTTTCATTAGTTATCTGAGGCAAGCAGTATGTCAGCCCTGGGAGCAAAGGTGAAAGCAATTCACCTGTGCTGCAGGAAGGGGTGGAGCTAGGCTCCACCTCTCCTAGACCCATTTAAGTGCTGACTGACAGGGAGGAAGGATCTCTTCTGAGAGATCCACTCCTTTGGAGCCCTTTCCAGCGAGCCCTCTGCACGGGTAAGTGTTTCTCCTATTTTCTCTTTGTTCCCCTTGTGCCTAACTCTTTGTTGGTTTATTTTCACACCTTGACTATACATCTATTTTTTGACTGTACTTTTCAATTATATTATTTTTCCTTGATTGTACACTTGGCGAGCCAGGCAGGCTAGCTAAATACATCTAAATTTATATCATGTCTTTCATCTGGAATTTTTGTAAATGGATCAAGGGGGAGAACACTCTCCCCTTAGATTAAAGCGATACTGGGAATGATCCCAGGATTTGTGGGATCTCCCTATTATGAATTAGCGAGTATCATTGAAAAATGGGGTCCCTTAAGGGATATGGGACACATCTCCCCACATCGCTTAGCTGAGTATTTTCAAGGACTCAGCAAAGATATATTAATTACAAAAGAAAGGAAACTAGCTGCCTCTATAGTAGCATGGCCTCTACTAAAGTCTCTAAATACTTCTGAAATGAATAATAATACCTTAATAAGTGAGAACCAACTTCTTAAAGACCGTATTGAAAAATTAGAACAGGAACTTAACCTGTTAACAGGGAAAAAATCAACCCTACTTCCCATAGGCCAAGTTCGCAATCTTACAGTAACTGATGACCAAGTTTCTGAATCAATGGATCATCTTGATCAAGAAGATAAAAGATCCAAGTCGGATCTTGAAGCTCCTATTTGTCTAGAACCACTGGAAGTCCATCCAGTGGTAACTCAAAAAACAAAGAAAGTTCAAGATAGACCAGCAGGGGTGCCACCAGATCAGTGGCCCCCTGCCCAACCTTGTTTGCACGTGATGGCCCGGCCGTACACAGCAACAGAATTAATGTATCTAGTGCAAAAATTCTGACAAAGATCCAGAGAAAGTGTACCGGCCTGGCTGTAGAGACTACGGGACTCTGGAGCAGAAAGTGTCATAGTAAGTGGTCCAGAAGTAGCTAAATTAGCCTCTATGACCACTCACCCTGCTCTTCGACAAAGGCTTTACGTAGGTAGTCACCACACTGATGAGAACCACTCTATAATAGCTTGGTTAATGGCAGCCAGCCGTATGGTGTGGCCAAACGAAACAGATAACCTTGTAAATTCAGGAATGTGGTCCTCCATGGAGGACCTTCAAAATTACATTCGAGAATTGGGTTTTAGAGAAGCCATCTATGAAGATACATTTGATGGACCTGACATGGTAAAATTCACAGCGGGAATGAGGGACCTAATCCTACAGCAAGCTCCCTCTCACTTATATGGAACCCTGGTTTCCATATTAAACCCTCTAGTGGCCTCAGAAGCAGTGGTCCAGCAGGCTGCTCAGTTAGTAGCCAATTTAGGAGAGACGGAACGCCTAAGATCAAAATGTAATGTTAGATTATTAGAAGAGGCAGAAGTATTGCCGGTAACTAAAATCAAAATGCCAGCTACTCGAGCTTCTCAATCGGGACCCATAAGGGTTTCTTGGAAGCAGATGTTTAATGATTTAATCTGGGCTGGGGTTCAATTTGCTAAAATTGACCGCCAGCCTAATTATGTTCTCCTCCAGCTCTGGAGACAGTTGAGGGACAATCAAAAATTTCAAACTTACCCTAAAAAACCAAGGGTAAGAATCATAGAAAGAATGCCGACACAGATGTGGAACTTAGAAGATTTTATTTTTCCCAATAGGAAAAAAAAGCCACCTCAGGTGTCTCGGGCTACAATGCCTGAGACATCAGAGGCAAAAGAATTATCCCTGGCGCAGTTTATGGCGTGATGGGGGATGTTAATTCCCCTAGGGCCTCCAGATGGGACTGGAGGCCCTATGTAGAGTTAACAATTTGCTGGTCCCGGAAAAAAATACAGGGAGTCATGGCACTGGTAGACACAGGGGCGGAAACATCGATTATCTATGGAGACCCATCTAAATTTCATGGAGACAAGGTGATGATTGGTGGTTTTGGGGGACAAACTATTCCTGTCACCCAAACATGGTTAAAACTGGGGATTGGGCGCCTCCCACCCCGGGAGTATAAGGTATCTATTGCCCCAGTTCAAGAATACATACTGAGCATAGATATTCTATGGGGTCTGGCTCTCCAGACAACTGTAGGGGAGTTCAGACTTCGACGGAGATGCATCAGTATCCGGGCGGTGCAGGCGATATTGAGAGGCCATGCGAAACATGGGCCTATTTGCCTGCCAAAACCGCGATAGATTACTAATGTAAGGCAATATAGACTCCCGGGTGGGCAAGAAGAAATATCAAAAACGGTGCAGGAATTAGAAAAAGTGGGTATTATAAGACCTGCACACAGCCCATATAACTCCCCCATATGGCCAGTGCGAAAGTCGGGTGGCACATGGAGAATGACAGTGGATTATAGAGAATTAAATAAGGTCACGCCACCTATTCATGCATCCGTACCTAATATTGCCTCTCTAATGGACACATCGAGTAGGGAGATAAAAACCTATCATTGTGTCCTAGATTTAGCAAATGCGTTTTTTAGCATCCCAATTGCTGAAGAATCGCATGATCAGTTTGCATTTACGTGGGGAGGCAGGCAGTGGACCTTTCAGATCCTGCCAGAGGGGTACGTGCACTCACCAACATATTATCACAATCTAGTGGCGCATGACCTGGCAGATTGGAGAAAACCCGATGCCGTTAATCTGTATCATTACATTGATGATCTCCTGTTGACATCCGACTCACTGGAGGCAGTAGGGCAAGCGGCAGATTCATTAACCGCCTATTTACAACAGAAGGGATGGGCTATAAATCCCCAAAAGGTGCAAGGTCCGGGCCTGTCCGTAAAATACCTGGGGGTGGTTTGGTCAGGAAAGACCAAAGTACTACCCAGTGCTGTCATAGATAAAGTTCAGGCATTCCCAGTCCCTACAACATCAAAGCAGCTGCAAGAGTTTCTGGGTATATTGGGTTATTGGCATTCCTTTATGCCTCATCTAGCGCAGCTGTTGAGGCTACTGTACTGGCTCACAAAAAAGAGGCAGCTATGGGATTGGGGGAAAACAGAACAGGACGCTTTTCAACAGGCGAAACTGGCAGTTAAACAAGCCCAGGCGTTGGGTACATTTGCTCCTACCCTCCCAGCCGACTTGGATGTTCATGTGACTCAAGATGGCTTTGGCTGGGGCCTGTGGCAACACCAGAGTTCTGTTCGGACCCCCATTGGGTTCTGGTCTCAGGTTTGGCATGGAGCAGAAGAAAGATACAGCATGATTGAAGAACAGTTATTGGCTGCCTATTCAGCATTACAGGCAGTAGAACCGATAACTCAAACAACTGAAGTCATAGTTAAAACAACTCTGCCAATTCAGGAGTGGGTGAAAGATCTAACCCACCTTCCTAAAACAGGGGTGGCCCAAGCGCAAACAGTGGCACGATGGGTCGCTTACCTCAGCCAAAGGAGCAGTCTGTCTTCATCACCTTTGAAAGAAGAACTTCAGAAGATCCTAGGCCCACTGACCTATCGTAGTGATACACCAAGAGAAACACTGGTCGCTCCACCAGAGAAGAGTCCTGTTCAGGAGGGGAAATATCCTATCCCTGAAGATGCCTGGTACACAGATGGGTCCAGCAAGGGTAACCCAAGCAAGTGGATAGCAATAGCATACCATCCTTCGACCGAGACAATCTGGTTTGACGAGGGGGATGGTCAGAGCAGCCAATGGGCAGAATTACGAGCTGTGTGGATGGTTATAACCAAAGAACCTAGTGATGGTATTTTGAACATCTGCACAGATAGTTGGGCTGTGTACCGGGGGCTCACTCTTTGGATTGCACAGTGGGCCACCCAGGAATGGACTATCCATGCCTGACCAATCTGGGGCAAAGACATGTGGTTAGACATATGGAACACAGTTAAACACAGGACTGTATGTGTCTACCATGTTTCTGGTCATCAGCCCCTACAGACACTGGGAAACGATGAGGCTGACACACTGGCTCGAGTTAGATGGATTGAGAATTCACCATCTGAGAACATCGCCCGTTGGTTACATCAGAAACTACGGCATGCAGGACAAAAGACAATGTGGGCAGCTGCTAAAGCATAGGGACTGCCCATACAACTACCTGACATTGTCCAGGCATGCCAAGATTGCGACGCTTGCTCTAAGGTGAGACCAAGATCGTTGCCCGAAACGACAGCCCATCTTGCCAGAGGACACAATCCTCTCCAGTGATGGCAGGTTGATTATATTGGACCCCTTCCTCGATCTGAGGGGGTGAGATATGCCCTGACCTGCATTTATACTGGAAGTGGGCTTCTGCAGGCTTATCCGGTACCAAAAGCAAACCAGGCATATACCATCAAGGCACTCACTAAACTGATGTCTGCCTATGGGACACCTCAAGTCATCGAAAGTGACCAAGGAACTCATTTCACTGGTGCAGTGATACAGCGCTGGGCAGAAGAAAATAACATCGAATGGCGATTCCACCTGCCATATAATCTAATGGGGGCTGGCCTCATTGAGCGTTATAATGGTATTCTTAAGGCCGCCCTGAAGACAGACTCCCAGTCCCTGCAAGGATGGACAAAGAGACTGTATGAAACTCTGCGGGACTTGAATGAAAGACCTCGAGATGGCAGACCCAGTGCCTTGAGAATGTTGCAGACCACATGGGCCACCCTGCTTAGGATCCATATTACGGGCACTGATCATCAGTTAAAACCCCAGATCAGTAATGAAAATAATCTTCTGCTCCCTGCCCCTGAGAACTTAGAACCAGGTACTTATCGAATAAAATGGCCTTGGAAGGTGCAGGTAGGACCAAAGTGGTGTGGCCTACTTGTACCTTGGGGGAGGCTGTTGGAGGTGGGAGGCTCAGTAGTCCCTCCAGTAATAGGTACATGGCCTACTGATATTGTGGTCAACACCCCAATCTTCATTGCTAAAGGGACCCCCATCATGTCCCTATGGCAGATCAGGACACCTCCTCTGGTGCCTGATATAGTTATGCAGCCACAGATATCTGGTCAAAAAGTGTGGTACAGGCAGCCAGGACGTGCCCCAATACAAGCAGAAGTGTTGTCCCAAGATAGAAACGGCCTGTATCTTGCACTGGAGAGCGGACCTACCCCTCCTGGTACCTCTGAAACATCTGTATTACTCCCCGTGAGTCTTTGAACCTTCAGGATCACTGGAAGGAACATAATACTAACAAGGCATTCCAGTATTGCAGTCAGATCACGTGTGACACCCAGTGATGGCCTAAATGGGACTGATGGAATGTAGGATGGACCTGCACCTCATGACCGCATGCCTGCAGTAACATCATCCAGCACTGGCCCGTAAAAGAAGATCAATGATTCACCAATCATCACTTGTCTTGAATTGTACCAACGTGCATCGCGACGGAAATTGTATAAGCGTTGCGATATAATGGATTTCTATAGTAGGGAAAGCTTACCCTATAGTCAACCTAATCATTTGGTTCACGCTGTGAAGGGGTGGAGTGTATGGGAGCTGTTGAATCACAGCCTGAACCTTTCATTAGTTATCTGAGGCAAGCAGTATGTCAGCCCTGGGAGCAAAGGTGAAAGCAATTCACCTGTGCTGCAGGAAGGGGTGGAGCTAGGCTCCACCTCTCCTAGACCCATTTAAGTGCTGACTGACAGGGAGGAAGGATCTCTTCTGAGAGATCCACTCCTTTGGAGCCCTTTACAGTGAGCTCTCTGCATGGGTAAGCGTTTCTCCTATTTTCTCTTTGTTCCCCTTGTGCCTAACTCTTTGTTGGTTTATTTTCACACCTTGACTATACATCTATTTTTTGACTGTACTTCAATTATATTATTTTTCCTTGATTGTACACATGCCAACAGTTAGGAGGATCTCCTGCCCCACCTTGGCTCTGGGGATATCAGCCCTGTTCCTCTTGTTGTTTTCCTACTTCCCTACAGGCCCTATGCTGTCTCTTTTAAGCTCTACATCATTGTCTCCAACCCACAGATATTATCATAGAATCACAGAATGGTTTGGGTTGGAAGGACCTTTAAGATCATTTAGTTCCAACACCCCTGCTATAGTCAGGGACACCTCCCACTAGATCAGGTTTCTCAAAGCCCCATCCAGCCTGGCCTTGAATGTGTTCAGGGAGGGGGCATCAGTAGCTTCTGGGCAAGCAGTTCCAGTGTCTCACCATGTCACAGTAAACAATTTCTAATTTCTAGTCTAAGTCTTCTAAGTCTACTTTCTAAGTCTAAGTACTTCTTCTAAGTCTAATCTTCCAGTTTAAAGCAATTTCCTCTCATCCTGTTGCTTCATGCCCTTCTAAAAAGTCTTTCCCCAGCTTTCTTGGAGTCCTACTTCAGATACTTTACTGTCAGTATACGGTCCTTCTGGAGCTTTCTTTTCTCCAGGCTGAAGAGCCTGAGCTCTCTCAGACTGTCACTGTAGAACAGATGCTCCAGCCCTCTGATCATCTTTATGGCTCTTCACTGGAACTGATTCAACAGCTCAATGTCTTTCCAGTGATGGCTTCCAGAACTGGATGCAGTAATCCAGGTGGGATCTCACGAGAGCAGAGTTGAGGAGCAGCCTGCTGGTTCTCAACCTGCTGGTCACTCTTCTCTTGATGCAACCCAGGGTACAGTTGGACTTCGGGGCTGGAAGCACACATTGCCATTTCATGTTCATTCTTTCATCAATCAACATTCTGAAATCTTTCTTCACAGGGCTGCTCTCAAGCCGTTCTACACCCAGCCTTTATTATCCTTCTACATCTTTTGACAGCAGTGGTTGTCTTGACCTCACCTTCAGTATTCACTGCCCTTCAGTTTCCTCTGCTCTTCCTTTTTTATTTCCAAAATGGAGTTAAACAAACCATATTGAAAATAACATAAAAATTAGTGGTTCATCTCTTTGGAACATAAGGAAAAAGAAAATTCAGGAAAAAACACTACAAAGATGCTAATTGCCTTTAAGGCCACCAATTTCTTTATCATTTTGTTCAAAAGACTCTGGAAAAGGAGGCCACCTCTTCTGTTTTAAAACAACCTATTACTCAGGTGACCTTCCAGGTGTGAGCATCCATGAACACAGGAGAAAGTTGAGGTCTGGTTCCCCCTCCTGGTGCTTCTGGGGATCAGTGGGAATGAATAGGGTTTGTTCCTGAATGCTTGCCTGTTCTTTGGATGCATAAGCAGGTAGGCATTTGTACACATTCACTCATTACTGAAGTAACACAGAGTAATCACTCAATGAAAAGAATTAAACATAGCTTTCCCTTGAGTAGAAGACATCTTGAGTGATGAGAGACAGTTCATTAATGAAAGAAGAAAGACAGGGAAACAGAAAACTGCTCACAACTCTGGAGTTCAGATTCTGGCAAGGTAAAACAACTGCATGCAGAGCATCTGAAATCGTACAGAAAATTTCTATACCTTTTGTCCAGGACTGGAAGAACAAAATTGAGAACAGGAGAGTTGTATACAGAATAGAAAAAGACCCGAGTCTAATCATTAGTTGACTTTGGTGGAAATTTCTATGTCTGGACATAAACATTTTCCATTGCAAGTTGCTACTTAGTTGTCAGTGTCAGTCATTCCAGTATCATGGTCTTCAAATTGTATAACATCTTTTAGAAGAGCAGTCATGGAACATCCTGAAGAGACACAACAGTAAAACAAGGATTAGAATCTTGCAAGGATTCTGCTCTGAGTCTGTTAAATGTTTATTATTAATAATAATAATATCAACTTTAAAAATCTAAAATAAAAACCACCACCACCAACAACAAAAAAAACTTGCTTGTAGATAGTTTGTGGCAGGAAAAGAGTGGGATTTGTTATATAAATAGTTCCTTCTGAAATAGAACTAATTAAGAGATACTGAAGAGACAAAATATTTGAAGAGCAAGTATAAATGAATATCTAGCTAAAATATAAAAGTAGTATTTGAGTTTATAAAAATAAACAATGTGTGAGAATATTTTTCTTGGGATGAGACAATATTTTCTTGGGGTTTGGCCCAAGCAGCATGTGACAAATGAGACCGATCTAGTTTTCCCTTTTGAATGAATTACAGAATTAGTGGATAAAAGGAGATGTAGTTGATGTTAATGAAATTTCTGAATGTCATTTGAGCATCAAAACCTATACATTCTTATGTTTGAGGGTGCCTTAACTTACACCAACCTTTATGCTGGAGCTGCTCCATTGATTCCAAAGGGCTCACACCTGATTTCATGTCTTTGTGAGAGGAAGAAGCTCTGATTCCAGGCAAAACTGTCAAACTATCCAGGAAGCCCACTGTTGCTAACAAAGTTTGCCTGAATCCTAAAGGGTTTCATTCCAACAACTGGTAAGTGTGCTGTGAAGAGCTACTTCAGTTCTATAAATGAGATAAAATTAAACCTCAAGTGAATATGTTACACATGCAAAATAGTTATGTGGTACTTCCTGTTATTTAACTTCCTAATACTACTGTTCAGGAAAGATGTCTATTAGAATGTGCTTGTGTGTTTGTTTTCCCTGATTTCCATAAACAAAACTGTATGAAGCTGTGGGATATGAGGGCCCCACCAGCAATAATGAATAAAAAGTGTTATGAAAACACTGTAAAAATCAAACAAGCCTACTCTTTCAAGTCCAGGAAATTTAAAAAATACAATCCAAATCTAAGAATGTTAATTAAAAAATAACTTGGAAATCGGAGCTGTTTTGGAGAAGCATGTTTAGGGCCTACTGAATTTTAAGACCATTTCTTTTTATGTGAGTATGGAGTATGTTAATGGCAATCATACAACTACTGTATAAAACTCTAACTGCAAAAACTTGCATATCCTCAAAAAAAGTCACTTTGTACTTAAAATAAGAGTGAAAACAGATCTTATGCTGTGGCTTGATTGAAGCATTCAGCTTTGAGAGTGATGTCCTGCACTCTGTGAGCAAATACCGAAGAAATTTGTTCTCAAAACCGAAGATGAAACATAAAAAGAGATAGTGAAATTTTCTAGAAACATGGGAAAAAAATATGAACAATGCACGATGACTTCTATCTCTGCTCAGAAGGACTATACTCAAACGGTCATTTTGTGTCAAGTTCCTCCCCACTGAAGCTAAAACAGACCTGTGAGTACTGGTGGATGAGAAGCTGAACGTGAGCCAGTGACGTGCCCATGCAGACCAGAAAGTCAACCATATCCTGAACTGCATCCAAAGAAGCTTGGCCAGCAGGGCGAGGGAGGTGATCCTGCCCCTCTACTCTGTGCTGGTGTCATGGGGTTATCCTTAGGTATAAGTCCATGACAAGGGGGCACAGACCCCGGGATAAAGAATGAAAAACAAGAAGGGGTACTAACTGTTTTGCTGTGACCTAGTCAGCCCCAGGCCACATGCACTCTGGGAGAGGGGGAAGGGCAGAGAGCTAGCACATAGTTTTAACGACGAGAAAACATAATAGCAACGATCTGAGTAGGAACAGTAATTTACTGAATTTTACTAAATCAAACAAAACGAGAGAGACAAGAGTATCCAAAATGTGAGTCAAACCATGATAGTGTGAGGGAAAACATGCTTTTCTTCACAGGGAGCTGAGATGGCTGAGCAGGGGACAGAGATAGAGATGCAGACTCTTGGGCCCCGTCCGGAGCTCCACACCACTTCCTCTTCCCTCCATGTCCTCCAGGGATGCCACCCTCTCACCTCCCATCAGGATACAGGATACAGGATAAAATGCAGTAAATGGAAACAGAACATTAACTTCTTAACCCCCACTGGTCCACATGATGTTCTTATGTGGAATACTGACAACAAAAAATCACAAAACCACAACAGCTGGTGAGGCCTCGCCTGGGGTACTGCATCCAGATGTGGAGTCCTCGGTACAGGAGGGACATGGACCTGTTGGAGAGCATCCAGAGAAGGGCCACAAAAATTATACAAGGGATGGAACACCTCTACGAGGACAGGCTGGAAGACCTGGGGCTCTTCAGTCTTGAGAATAAAAGGCTCTGAGGTGACCTGATCATGGCCTTTCAGTATCTAAAGGGGAGCTACAGGGAAGAAGAGGACAGACTCTTCAGCAGGGTCTGTGGTGATAGAACAAGAGGAAATGATTTCAAGCTCAAAGAGGGCAGATTTAGATTGAATATAAGGAAAAAATCCTTTACAGTGAGGTGAAGTGCGGTACTGGAACACTTTGCCCAGTGGTGTAGTTGATGTCCTGTTCCTGGAGACTTCCATAGCAAGTCTGGATAAGGCCCAGGGCAACCTGATCTAGCTGGGTTTCTGAACCCTTCTTTGTTTTTGGCTCAAAGCTTGCTTTCTGAGGCATTTCTTGTGATAGGTCTCTGACTTACATAGGAGATGAGAGGTGGGTGTTGCCGTGTGGAAATCAACCCCAATTTGTGGACAGTTTTACATTTGAAAGCATTTCTTTGGAGGTGTTTGCTTCCAGAAGAGAATGCTCAGGAGTGTTTATTGGCAGAAGATCTGGCCTGTGACCAAATAACTCCAGGTTTGTATGGAAAACTGGGGAATGATACCATCGTGTTCTGTGAAAAACAGGTTCAGGTGGGCAGCTCCCTGCTCCCTCTTATCTGTTGGCAAGGCCTGGAAGATGGAAACAAGGGAGTTTCTGCTGAGATCCCAAAGCCAGAAGCTGTCGCTCCAAAGAGAGCTACTTGGACTTGTACTGCCATTGAAAAGTTACTCATCGTCATCATCCAAACAACAATCCCCAGTAACAACTGAGGATCAGTGTCTGACCTACAAGCAATGCTGGAATCTGTGGTGGTGACTATCTCTCTCTTGCTTCCTACGAAGATTCCTTGCTTTTATTTCCTATCTTTTCTATCACCAGTTTTCCCTTCCCTTCTCCCTAAATGACTAGGATTTGTAATAAACTGATCGGGCTAACATTTGACCTGTTGTGTCTTAATCTCACCATTGGGTATACCAATATTAAAAAAACCTCCTCTCCCTCCTGTACAGTGGAGCAAGGCACTGTGGGGTCCCTGTTCATTGCAGGGGAGTTGGACTAGATTACTTTCAGAGATCTCTTCCTATTATGGACCTCTCTAAGGATTTTATGATTCTATTCTATGACTTTATCCCTCCACAGTGACATTAAGAAAGAACAAAGGGGCATAGCTTTTTCTCCTCCTTTACACATCTGCCTCAAGTTACTTCCAGAATCCTGATGAAGGTGAATCTGAGCAATGAAGCTGAAGAATATAGTCTAAAGCAAAATAAATTAGTGTTTCAAGGAGACCTGCCAGTGATCTTATATGTGAAGCTCTGAGGACAGCATTTCTTTTAGAAGGGGCACTTGACTAGAGGAGCCTGAAGTCTATATGCATATAAGGAAATTTAATATCTGATTTCCAACAGTACCTCTGCTGTAATTCTGAAAGTGTTGTCCCATCTTAGGCTCTATGCACAAGTTTTGAGAGCAAATGGTAATATTATTTTCCCTTCCTAATACAGTCTTGCATGACTGTACAATTAATGAATATACAGATGTTATAGTATATCCACGAGCTTGGCTATGTAATTATACTGGAGCAAGAAAGGACACTCACCCTTACCCTGGGCTCATGTGAGAAACTCCAGAGGAGTGAATCCCAGAGGGCCTTCCCCCCACTCGCAGTCAGCTCCCAAAATGGATCCAGGAGGGGCAGAGCCAGGCGCCACCCCCTCTGGCAGCACAAGCGAACTGCCTACTGTGGTGGGGCCGCCCGCTCCTAGCCACACCCCTGCAGCTGCCTCATCCCTCGCCCCAGGCGGTCGACCAGAGGTTCAGACCATGATTCAGCAGTTCCCATACACTCCACCCCTTCATGGCATGAACAAATGATAAGGTTGACTAAAGGGTAAGCTTCTCCTAATACAGAGATCCGCTATATCAAAACTCATGTTGATACAATTCAAAATGAGTGACGATTGGTGAACACTGATATTCTTTTATGGGCCAGTGATGATGATGTTACTGGAGGTGTGTGGTTGTGAGATGCAGGTCCGTCCTATGTTCCATCAATCCCATGTAGACCATCACCAGGTGTTGCATGTGATCTGACTGTAACACTGGAACGCTTTGATGGCATTTGATACCTTCCGGTGATCCTGAAGGCTCAAAGACTCACAGGGAGTAATACAGACGTTTCAGAGGTACCAGGAGGGGAAGGTCTGCTCCCCAGGGCAAGATACAGGCTGTGTTTCTATCCTGGGTCAACACTTCAGCTTGTACTGGAGCGTGTCCTGGCCACCTGTACCACAACCTTTGGCCAGATATCTGTGGCTGCATAACTATATCAGGCACCAAAGGAGGTGTCCTGGTCTGCCATAGGGACATGATGGGAGTCCCTTTAGCAATGAAGATTGGAGTATTGACCACAATATCAGTGGGCCATGTACCTATTACAGGAGGGACTACTGAGCCTCCCACCTCTGATAATCTCCCCCAGGGTACAAGTAGGCCACACCACTTCAGTCCTATCTGTACCTTCTAAGGTGATTTTATTCTATGGGTATATGGATCTGGGGTCTTACCTGATGATCAGTGCCCATAATTTGGGTCCTAAGCAGGGTGGCCCATGTTGTCTGTAACATTCTCAAGGCACTGGGTCTGCCATCTCGAGGTCTTTCATTCAGGTCCCACAAGGTTTCATAGAGACTTTTTGTCCACCCTTGCATGGACTGGGAGTCTGTCTTCAGGTCAGCCTAAAGAATACCATTATAAGGTTCAGTGAGGCCGGCCATATTGGACTATATGGCAGGTGGAATCACCGTTCAATGTTATTTTCTTCTGTCCAGCGTTGTATCGTTGCACCAGTAAAATGAGTTCCTTGGTCACTCTCGACTGTTTGAGGTGTCCCATAGGCAGACACCAGTTTAGTGAGTGCCTTAACGGCATATGCCTGGTTTGCTTTTGGTGCTGGATAGGCCTGCGGTAGCCCACTTGCAGTGTCGACGCAGGTCATGGCATATCTCACCCCCTCAGATCGAGGAAGGGGCCCAATGTAGTCAACGTGCCATCGCTGGAGAGGAGTGCATCCTCTAGCAAGATGGGCTGTTGTTTCAGACAATGATCCTGGTCTCACCTTAGAGCAAGCGTCACAATCTTGGCATGCCTGGACAATGTCAGGTAACTGTATTGGCAGTCCCCATGCTTTAGCAGCTGCCCACATTGTCTTTTGTCCTGCATGCCGTAGTTTCTGATGTAACCAACGGGCAATGTTCTCAGATGGGGAATTCTCAACCCATTGAACTCGGGCCAGTGTGTCGGCTTCATCATTTCCCAGTGACTGTAGGGGCTGATGACCAGAAACATGGTAGACACATACAGTCCTGTGTTTAACTGTGTTCCATATGTCTAACCACATGTATTTGCCCCAGATTGGTCAGGTGTGGATATTTCATTCCTGGGTGGCCCACTGTGCAATCCAAAGAGTGAGCCCCCAGTACACAGGCCAACTATCTGTACAGATATGCAGAATACCATCACCAGGTTCCTTGTTATAACCATCTATGTGGCTCACGGTTATGCCCATTGGCTGCTCTAACCATCCCCCTCATCAGACCAGATTGTCTCAGAGGAGGGATGGTATGCTATTGCTCTCCACTTGCTTGGGTTGCCCTTGCTGGACCCATGCGTGTACCAGGCATCTTCAGGGATAGGATATTTTCCCTCCTGAACAGGACTGCGGAGCGACCAGTATTTCTTTTGGTGCGCGACTGTGCTATGTCACTGGGCCTAGAATCTTCTGGAGTTCTTCTTTCAAGGATGATGAAGACAGACAACTCCTCTGGCTGAGGTAGGCAACCCATCACGCCACTGTTTGTGCTTGGGCCACCCCTGTCCTAGGAAGGTGGCTCAGATCTTTCACCCACCCCTGAATTGACAGAGTGGTCTTAGTTATAACTTCAGCCATTTGAGTTATCAGTTCTACTGCCTGTAATGCAGAGTAGGCAGCCAATAGCTGTTTTTCAATCATACGGTATCTTTCTCCTGCTCCATGCCAAACCTGAAACCAGAAACCAATGGTGTCTGAACAGAACTCTGGCATTGCCACAAGCTGCAACCAAAGCCGTCTGGAGTAACGTGAACATCCAACTCGGCTGGGAAAGTAGCATCAAATATACCCAATGCCTGGGTTTGTTTAACTGCCTGTTTTGCCTGTTGGAAAGAGTCCTGTTCTGTTTTCTCCCAGTCCCATAGCTGCCCCTTTTTTGTGAGTCTGTACAGTGGCCTTAGCAGCTGTGCTAGGTGAGGGATAAAGGAATGCCAGTAAGCCAATATACCTAGAAACTCTTGCAGCTGCTTCAGTGTTGTAGGGACTGGGAACACCTGAACCTTATCTATGACAGCACTGGGTAATACTTAGGTTTATCCTGACCAAACCAGGAATTTTACAGTCAGGCCTGGATCTTTTGGGGATTTACAGCCCATCCCCTTTGTTTTAAATAGGCATTTAATGAATCCGCCACCTGTCCTACTGCCTCCAGTGAGTTGGATGACAACAGGAGATCATCAATATAATGACATAAGTTAACATCCTCAGGATTTTTTTCCAATTAGCCAGGTCACATGCCACTAGATTATGACAATACATTGGTGAATGCACGTATCCCTGTGGCAGGACCTGAAAGGTCCACTGCCTGCCTCCCCATGTAAACGCAAACTGATCATGCGATTCTTCAGCAATTGGGATACTGAAGAACGCATTTGCTAAATCTAGGACACAATGACAGATTTTTATCTCCCTACTTAATGTATCCATTAGGGAGGCAATACTGGGTATGGCCGCATGAATAGGTGGTGTAACCTTATTTAATTCTCTGTAATCCACTGACATTCTCCATGTGCCATCCCACTTCTGCACGGGCCATATGGGGGAATTATATGGGCTGTGTGCAGGTCTTATAAAGCCCACTGTTTCTAATTCCTGGACCGTTCTCAATATTTCATCTTGCCCACCTGGAAGTCTATACTGCCTTACATTAGTAATCCATTGGTGGTTTCAGCAGGCAAATAGGCCCATGTTTCGCATGGCCTCTTAATATTGCCTGCACTGCCCAGAATCTAATACATCTACGTCGAAGTCTGGACTCTCCCACAGTTGTCTGTAGAGCCAGATGCCATAGAATACCTATTCCCAAGTTGTATTCCTGGACTGGGACGATAGACACCTTATACTCCTGGGGTGGGAAGATGCCCAACTCCAATTTCAACCATGTTTGGGTGACAGGTATAGTCTGTCCCCAGAAGCACCAATCATCACTCTGTCTCCATCAAATTTGGTTGGATCTCCATAGATAATTGATGTTTCTGCTCCAGTGTCCACTAACACCATAACTCTCTGAATATTTTTTCAGGACCAATAAATTGTTAATTCTACATAGGGCTTCCGGTCCCTTCTGGAAGCCCTAGGGGGACTAACATCCCTCATCATGCCATGAATTCTGCTACACCCAATTCGTTTGCTTCTGGTGGCTCAAGCATCATGGCCCGAGACACCTGAGGCAGCTTTTTTTTCCCATTAGGAAGAATGAAATCTTCTAGGTTCCATGTTGTTGTTGGTATTCTCTCTATAACCTTTACCCTTGGTTTCTTAGGGTAGATCCTGAAATTTTTGACGGTACTTTGGTTGTCTCCAAAGCTGGAGAAGGACATGGTTGGGCTGGAGGTCAATCGTAGCAAATTGGAACCCAGCCCAAATTACATGATTAAACGTTTGTTTTCGGGAGACCCTTATGTGTCCCGCTTGAGGAGCTCAAGTATCCAGCATTTTGGTCTTAATCACTGGCAGGACCTTGGCTTCTTCTAATGTCTAAATGTTGCACCTAGTCCACAGGTGTTCAGTTTCTCCTAGATCGGCCACTAACTGGGCAGACTGCTGGACTACCGCTTCTGAAGCCACCAGGGGATTTAATATAGAAATCAAAGTACCATACACGAGAGGGAGCTTGGAGTAGAATTAAGACTCTCATCCCTGCTGAGAATTACCATATCAGGGGCATTAAATGTGTCTTCATAAATTACTTCCCTTATGCCCAGTTCATGGATATAGTTTTGAAGGTCCTCCACAGAGGACCATGTCCCTGCATGTAGAGGTATATCAGATTTATTTGGCCATACGTTATGGCAGGCTGCCATTAACCATTCTATTATAGAATGGTATTGATTACCCACATATAACCTCTGTCTGAGAGCAGGATGGACAGTCATGGTTGCCAACTTGGATATTTCTGGGCCATTCACCATAACACTCTCTGGCCCAGAATCCCACAGTCTTAATAACCAGGCTGGCACACTTTCTCTAGGCTTCTGCTGATATTGCTGTACATCCATCGATTCCATTGACATCCAGGAGGGGCAGAGCCAGGCCCCACCCCCTCTGGCAGCACAAGCTAACTGCCTACCGCGGCAGGCCCCTCATTGTCCCAGGCCGCCCGCTCCTAGCCACGCCCCTGCAGCTGCCTCATCACTCACCCCAGGCGGTCGACCAGAGGTGATTCAGCAGTTTCCATACGCATGACTTTGCTGTATCTCTCAAGGTAGTGTTTCTATACAAGTATAGTAAACATGCATTAACACTACAAGTAACCTGGGTCTGTTCAGCCTGGGGAAAAAAAGACTTAGGGATCTGATTAATGTTTATAAATATCTAAGGGAATTGGGAGGCAAATGGATGAGGTCAGGCTTTTCTCAGTGATGTGTAGCCACAAGACAAGGAACAATGGCCTAAAACTTGAATGCAGGAATTTCTATAAAAACATGCGGAATAACTTCTTTAGGGTAAGGTTTGAGAGCACTGGAGCAGCATGCTCAGAGAGGTTGTGGAGTCTCCTTCTATGGAGATATTCAAGACCCATCTGAATGTGTACCTGTATGACCTATTGCAGGAAATCTGCTTTAGCTGGGGAGATGGACTAAATGGTCTCTTGAGGTCCCTTCCGACCCCTGCAATTCTGTGATTCTGTGATACTCTTGGCAGAAAGAGTCCCTGAGCCTGGGACAAATGAAAGAAGCCTACATTTGTAAATGTTTCAGTGAAGATTTAAACCAAATGAGGATCTCTTCTTTATCACAGATTTTTTGGTTTGACTTTTTTCTGTTCTTTCCCCTTCTGTTTCTCCCATCTCCAAAAAGTAAACATAAATCTTCACAGGGAAATATAAAGGATGAATTGTTTTATTTTCTGTCGTAGAAATTTCTCTGTAAAATGCTACATATCCCACAAAAATGATTCAGAAATACTGATGAGCATTATATTGAGGAAAGCAAAGACTATGTCAGTCAGCCAGGATTATTTTTCAGTATTAACACAATTTGATGCAAAAATTGGTACCAACTGTGCTGGTATCACTGAAATGAATCTGCTACACCTACTTCTATGTGTCAAGGAAAAAGACATTTTAATAATGGCTAAATACATCATATTACATGATAACTAGCTGAAATGTGATTGTAGTATAGGTTAAAAGATAGAGCAAGTTATTTTGTTTTTTATTGTACACCATAGTTATTATATGCATTTGAACCTTATATTGATCTTTTTACATTTCCTGTTCCTGTTGCCTCTTTTGAGTATTTCTCCTAGGATTTCAAATAAACCAATAATAAGAGACATCTTAAACCTTTGCATGATGGTATAACTCTATCTCAAATCTGCTAAATGTTCTAGAAACATTAATTACAGCCATAAATTAGAGTATGACAGGCATATCAATTTCTTGTTCCCCACCTCTGAACCTCATTGTCTATTTTGGACACATTTCAGTCCTTTAAAATTACTGTAGAGCTAAATTTCTAAATGTACGTGCATTGCCTCCATCATATGTTACTATGGATGTTCGGTACTGGTTATCCAAGCTTTCATCTCTTCATCTCAAAAATACTGCCATCAGTTGTTTCCAGACAGTCTGTTCTTCTGCTTATCCAAAACTTCATTCCATGCCATATGGGAAAAACATTTATTTTCAATTAACCATCATATTTTCCTAAAATATACCAAATACATGAGAAAAAATAGGCATCAGTTACTAATTAATGTTCATGATGGAAATGATAATTGATTATGAACTTTATTGTCAAGATGTAGACTATATGGTCATAAAGTACTTGCAGATATCACAAAAACTGGCCAGTTCTGTAGTAGTGAAAGCATTTTTTAAGCATTTAAATGTCACTCTTTATCCAAAGATTTAATGGAAACTAGTATATGTACATATTAATTTATATTGGAAACATTTCCATCTTGGCCAGCTTCAGCTTTATTTTTCCTGTGGTTTGAAATTTCTCATATCTTGCTACATGCTATGTGTGACTACTTATTTTAGATTTTAATCTTATCCCCTACACTACTGATGAAAGGTATTCCATTAAGTTTTGTAACATAACAAATGTTAAAACATTATTTCCTCCAAAGCTGGAATGGCTGTGGGTAGGTTGTCACACTGCCCATGACTATACGAGCAAGCAGATTAGCAGGTGGAAGCAGTGAGTGCTGTTAAGTCAGATGTCCACCTCACATATGTTTGAGAAGTGGATTACTTCATGCTCATTCCGGACTGGTTCTGTGGACTGATTGCATACTCACGTCTGGAGCACTTCAAGTGTAGTCCTGGCTGCCTCTTTCAGGTTAGATCCCTCCAAAAGAAGTTTTATCTTTGTGCTCTGAGGTCATACTGCAGTGTGGACCAAACAGCAGTAGAGATAATGGCGGCACCATCTTCAGAAGTGATTCAATCTAAAAGACAGAGCTGGAATGAAAGGGATAAATAAAGCCAGTAGAGTTATTCACCTACCAATCAATTTTAGAGAGACCAATTCCCTCTTTTTTTTTTTTTTTTCCTGAGTATTTATTTCTGACATAACTTTTATTTTTAAAAGCAATGGAGTTACCATGCTTGGGCAGAAATAGATTTTTTGGGGGACTAAAAATAAATAAAAATAGACAGGATGCTATTCTTAGGAATTGGCTATATATGTCATTCCCCATTTCAAAGGAATATTTAAAATGAGAAGTTGAATTTCCATTCAAAGCCATCCCCTTTGTTGTAGGATAAAGGCCTGTCCATGCATCCTTCAAACAAATGCAAGATTTTTCCCTCCTGAGTTCAGTCTTGTTCTCCCAGCCACCCACGCTAAGCAACCTCTTCCAGACACACATGGATTATGAGTTGTGTAAAGTGATCCAAATTGGAACCAAGAAGGAAAACCATTGCTAGGTGGCTAGAATATCAGAAAAAAATCACTGGAAAAATTACTGGAGAAATACAGTGATGAAGTGTGCAAAAATAGGGAAGGGATGAATCAGGACCTGGTGCAAAATTTTTAAATGGAGCATGCTTTTGATTGTCCATCTGTATTAGAGAGTAAGGGCTTTGGTTCCAGGTTCAGTAAGACACGTCATAGCAGTAGGAAGGAAAGATACCTCTGTGGATTTTGAGACAAATTACTAGGAAGGTCAAGGTTTGGTAGGATGATATAGAACTGCCTGGACTTTTAGAGCTTCTGAATTTCGTAATCTTCATTTCTTATTTTACCAGCTATCAGTGAACACTGTGGGTGGCCAGCAGAGAAAAAAATCAACAAAGACAGTGCCACAGTTCTGGAAAGAACTGTTATTATACTGCTTTCTTGAGCAACAACCATATTCCTTTTTAGCTCTCTTTTTTCCTGTCCAGGTGGCTTTGGGGATTTTGAGGACAAAGACTGTCTCATCACCACTGTAATTGGTTCAATAATTCTCAAATAAAGTGATGTTTTTGTTAAAAAGTAGAATATCTGGAAGCTGAAGCCTTCCTGGGAAATGTTTTTGTTTGAATGAAATGAACCAATTTTTGGCAGGGAAGTGAAGAGATGTGGGGCTGGAGCAGGCCATAGAGGAGTTAAGAACACCCAGGTGAGTTTCCTCCTCTGAGGTCTATGACTCAGTGTCTTGCTCTAATTTATAAGAGGGAGAGGAGGTTCTTATTAATATATGTATACCTGGCATGAGATTAAGAAGCAACGGTTCAAATGTTGGTTCAACCAGTTTATTACAAATCTTAATCAGGGAGATGGGGAAGGGAAGGAGGACAATAGAAAAGATAGGAAAGAAGAAGCAAGGAGTCTTTATAGGAAGCAAGAGGGAGATAGTCACCACCATGGATCCAACGCGGTTCGTAGTTCAGTCATTGATCTTCAGTAGTGGTGGGTCATTGGTCACTGTTGTTCTGTTGACGACAACGGTGACTGTGGCGATGGTGGCAATTACTTTCCAATGGTAGTACCAACTTATTTATAAGTCCAAAGTGGTTGAGTCAGTTCTTTTTGGAGTGACAGCTTCTGGTTTTTTGGATCTCAGCAGGAACTCCTTTTGTTCCCATCTTCCAGGCCTTGCCAGCAGATAAGAGGGAGCAGGGAGACACCCACTTGTATCTTGCCTTCACAGGATATAGTGGTATCATCCCCCAATCTCCCATAGCAAGCTGGAGTTATTTGAACACAGGCTAGATCTTCTGCCAGTAAACAGTTCTGAGCACTCTCTTCTGAAGGCAAACAGCTAAAATTGTCCACACAGTGATGTTGATTGCCACACAGCAACACCTATCACTCATCTCCTAGACAAGTCAGTCTTATCACAAGAAAGATCTCAGGAAGCAAGCTTTGAGCCAAAAAAAAAAAAACAACAAAAAAAAAACACAAAGAAGGTTTCATACACTCAGGTCTACGACTCTGCAGTGGCTCTTCATAACTGACTGTCTCTTTCATCCAGAAAGAATGTTTAGTAAGCTCTACAGTCTAAAAAGAGCAATGAGCTTCCTATGTTGGTGGCAGAATATCCATGCAGAGCATTTCACTGGCACTTGAACAAAGATGTCCAAATGTTCTAACTGAGCAAGTCAAGTGCAGTGAGGAATTCAAACCCAGAAAAACAGCCACTCTCAGCCTTTTGGGCAAGGTAGTCATCTCTGGAGAGGACTCATTCCATGCCAAAGCATGGAATTGCCTAATCTGGTTGAGGGGTAGACCTGTCAGGGAGCAGCTTCTGGGTGCCACTGTCCTCCATGTGGCAGCAGCATTCTGATGTTGCAAGGGTGGACCTAGGAGCAGTGGAGGGATCACTCCGTTTGTGTATAAAACCCTTCTCTAGGGAGCACAGTGGCCCAGGAACATAGCATGTGGCATGTCAGAAGGGGGTGGCATGGCAGTTTGCCTAGGCTGTTTGAGTAGGGAAGGTGAGGAGGGAGAGTATCTCCGTCCATTCAGGAGACCAGCTCACCTACTGGCTACCTCCCAGACAACAAATCTAGCCATGGTCTCTGCTAGGCAGAAGGCTCTGACAAGAAAGAATGTGGTAACTCAGACAGAGCATCTGCCTAAAAATGTGACAGTTCAAGATGCTGGCTGCTGCAAGTGCCTGAGCCTGTTGCTGTTAATGAAGGGTGACAGGGATTCCACCTGCATAAGGTGTGAGAAAGTGGATGCTCTGCTCAGTAAGGTGATGAAGCTCACGGAAGAGGTGGAGAGAGATTAAGGAGTATCAGAGAGAGTGAGCAGGAGATAGATTGGTAGAGTAACAGGGAATATTGTGAGTGTTGCACAAAATGTACATGTACAGCATGTTTAAGACATGCAGAACTTAGTATCTTTCTTTATCTAGTTATGTTATTATCTTAAATAGTCAAAACAAATCAACCACCTGGGGTGTTGGAAATATCCAAATAATTTTGTCAGGATGGTATCTCTGATAAAAGCAGATTTTATTCACGATTGCAATGGCAGGTGTCCTGCAAGCAGAAGCACCCTTAAGGATACAATGACAGCTTTTTGTACCTTGTATCCCCTTTGCCTATCCCCCCTCCCTGTTTCCCCATTGGCTGTGTACTCCAGGTTCACAATCTTATCGAAGTTCACATTTGTTAATTGGTGTATTATCTGGTGTCAGTCAGTAGCCATCCTGTTGTTTCCAGGATGTCTCAGTGCTCTTCTTGCTGTATTGATATGGTGATTTTCTTCAAAGTCTTTATTAAACAAAGAGCACCGGGGAGTGGGGGTGATGCCAGGCCTTCCCCATATCTCTTCAGGTGCTTCCTTGGACATGCCATGACTTGTTCTCTGGTTTGATCAATCTCCTGCAGAATATTCTCCCAATGTATATGATATATACATATATACACCTATATACAGAGTGTGCATTCCTAGGGAAGGTTCATCTAGAGGATAGGTGATGGAAACTACCAGAGACCCCTCCCTCCCCTCCGGCCAGGGTCAAGTAGAAATACTCCCAAAAAGAACTATGACAGCAGAGACCATAAAAATAAAAAAAAAAAAAAGTATTATCCAATTCTAATGCAGAAACAACAGTTGATTCCCACGTGGAGGATAATAACATTAAGCCTTAGAGTTTCCAGAAACTTTAACCCCTCTAAAGCCTCTTATAAAGCAAATCTCTGGAGAACATGATTCTTTTTATCAGCTCACTTTACCTTTCATGAGCTCATTCAAACACCACCAGCACTACTTGTTCTTTAAGACTTCAATGTTAATGTAGTGTCAGAGCAATAGAGATTCAAATTATCTTACAGTAAACAATCCTCCAAAGTTAGCCATGTTTTGCACTAGCAGAACAGGTGGCATGTTTCTTCAGTGTGATTAAAAAAAAATACATGTTTCTTCAGTGTGATTAAAAAAAAATACGTTTCTTCAGTGTGATTAAAAAAATATATGCATTTCCCATTATATAGGAACTGCTGAATCATGGGCTGAACCTCTGATTGACCACCTGAGGCAAGCAATGAGTCAGACACGGGAGCACAGGTGAAGATAATTCACCTGTGCTACCAGAAGGGGAGGAGTCTGGTTCTACCTCTCCTAAATCCCATTTAAGTGCTGACTGCCTGTGAGGAATGCTCTTTTTCTAGAGGTTGCTTCTTGTGGAGAATCTTGTGAGCATATGACATTGGTGGGTGTTTTCTGTTTATTATCTTCTTGTTGCAATTATTTTACTTAGCCTAACTTTCTTGAGTATTTCTTATTTATAGTATCTGTATGTTCATTTATTATGCACTATCTCAGAGACTGGATAGATGCCATAGAAAAACAGGATCAATCTACAACTTTTCTTGACTGTTTTTCCTTACGTCTGGTAATTGGAATAATGACATACGGGAATTAGGCTTCTCTGTGATTTTTGTATGAACTTTTCTTCTATAGGTGACAATTCTTCTAAAAAAAACTAGACAGCCTACTTATCCAAACTATTTTTTGTCTATTGATAGAATCTAGAAAGAGATACATTCCTTTCATATCCATGATGTGCTTCACCTAATACCCTTCTTAAATATCCCACTCTGCCTCCCAAAGGACTTCCTGATGCTCTTGAGTATCATTGCTAATGATATCACAGATATCACTGAAGAGCTGGATAAACGTTTTGCTGCAGAAAAGCCACCGCACTTGCACTTTCGGGTGCACAATCTTACTCAAAGAAAGCCTTGTGAAAGAGCAGCAGGGAAAGCATTCTATTTTAAAAATGCATTGCCTGGAGGCCAGGGAACGGTGAGGTCTGTGTCGCCTTCAGGTCCTTTAAAATTGACTGTATTTTCTATTCACCAATTTGTTGCTACAGATAGCTCGTGTACGCATGCATGAATGGGGGAGGGGAAAAAAACAAAAACAAAAACAAAAAACATTGCTGTTGGGTGCTGTTGCTGTACAAATAATAAGTTTTTCCTTTCTTCTTTTATTTTTCTTCGTGTTCTTTCACGATGCAGTTTCACTAACTGTTGTAGTTGTTTCTGCCTTGGATATCCTTCTTGATGTTTGAGTCATTAGTTTCCATTGTCAACCTAACATAAGTAAATCACCTCTTAAAACACATCCTTTCTTCAGGACTCTTGTTTTTGTCAGTAGCTTACATTGCTGTAAGTGTCACAGAACACCTAGTGATAAGCAGTAAGAATAGAAACTGAGCATCAACTCAGTTACCCCCAAGCAAATGCGTGCTTATCTACCCGGAGAAACATCCTAATTGATCTGCCTGATTTGACAGAAATCCTATTAGAGACCTGTGCCTTTCTGTAAGGCAGCTGGGAGTGAGCTGAATTATGCTTAGAGAACTCAAATGGACAGTGACAAATACATAAGGCAACTCCTTGTGCCTGGTTTCCAATCTGCACAGTGCTATAAATAACATTTACATTTTGCAGCCTGAGTCAGCTGTGAGGTTGTATTAGCAACATCGTACAAAACTGAATTTTACTGTCTTACAGGTGAAAAACCACAGGATATCTACTTCTGCCATAGGAGTAGAGAGAGTGAAGGAAAACGAGAGAGCTGGAAGGGAGTAAAAAGGACAGAATCCCTGGAAAACTGGATATCCCAGACCAGATGGGAAAGGAAATGTGAAATATATGAGGGTGACAAGTGTTGATTTTGTATTGGGCTAATACTCCTGGAACAGATATTGTTTAACAATAGAAATTGAAGGGGTGATCAAAAGGATTGCTTAAGAACATGACCTCATGTAACAGCTGCTCTACTAGGAGAGTAAGTATTTGAAAAGTTTCAGTATGGATGTGAGCTGGGTGGTCCACAGACGCTGCAAAACTTTTAGGGATAGAGTAAGGGAAAATCATAGCCAATTACTTCATAAACAGGAGAAAACTATGAGACTAGAGATTATGTAAGATTTTTACTGAAATTGAATACTACTTAGGACATAAAGAAATTAAAGTTTGACCCTCGCTATTTTTCTTCAAAGTCAAATTTCTCATGTTGGAGCACCTGAGAGACTAGCGATATTTTTTTTTTTTGTGATCTTATATAACCTGGTAGTCTTGGCTAATTCCACCTGTGTCTTCAGGCATCCAAACATTTTTAAAGACCTACAGTAGTGTTATAGAAAGCATAACAAGATTATCAGTCTTTTATTTTGGTCTCAAGATAAAACTCATTCAAATTTTTCAGATTCCAAAAGCTGGATATATTTATCTTTCATAGTGTCAAATGTAATAGGGGAAGTTTTTATGTTAATACTTGCCACCTCTCAGCTTTCAACTTAGTATTCTTGTTAATGTTATTCTACTTGAGGAATTTATGCTGCAAGTGATATATATCTGGAAATTAAACTGATAAGTAAGGCTGGCAGATATGTAGAATGTATTTAACTGCAAATACTGCATGTATGAGTGCATCAGAAAGAGACTATGACTTAAAAAGAAGCAGTGATCTTAAAATATCTGAACATTTTTCAGAGAAGTGACTTATTTGCCTGAAGCTTTCTTCTGTGCCCTGTTACAAAATGGTATGTTTGGTACAGTCACTTCACAATGAAATCCTCAGTGAGGCAGATTCTTATCTACATTAGGATGAACCGAAAGATGGAAGGAGACAGCTTGAGCATGTTTTTGCTGAATAATTTTATCTTCACCTCCTCACCCTACGTTATTCCCTTACTTTGACCTTCATCTTATCCACTGACCTCTTTTTTTCTGTGCCTAATTAGAATGCCAGCTTCTCAGGGCACTGACCACATCCCCATATTTCTCTGGAGCCTTATGTGACTTGACATAGATGAGTGAAAAACAATCTCTGTCATATTGTTGCTCTTGAAGATTTTAATGACTTCTTTCTGATTACATTTAATCATGTAATAGGCTCTCAGCTGATTTGTATATCCTGAATAAGCTGCTAAAATGGCAAGGTTTTGTATGGAGCTGCATTTCATATAAAGGCTTTGTAAGCTTTGATGGACTGATTAAAGTGCATGTAACCTCTCTCTCTATTTTAACTGTAATGAAACTCAGCGGAATTTTCTTATGTAAGATGAATAGCCTTCAACACTGACTCCTTTCTACTAAAGAAAAATAGAGCACAGCAGAGCAGTAAGGTGTGGGTGGTGCAAGTTACATTCCTGATCTGGTTGCTGTTTCCTATGTGTCCCTGACAAAGTTACTTCACTACAATAGCTCTCATCCTGTATATTTTGTATCCTAGAGATTTGAAGTGCTTTTCACGGCAAGATTTTTATTTATTTTCTGTGTGCTTATGAAAGGACTCGCCAGCCCTAATCTTGGTTGGGTCCTTAAGGCTCTGCCGTGGCAGAATTGCTAGCCAACAACACATCATCAGGGGTAAAACTAATATTTACTGACAAGAGATATAGCTCCTACTGACAAGAGAAATAAGTTCTGACATAGATATGGGAATGAAGGGACAAACACAAGATTAGCAAAACTATAAAGCAGAGTCTGTTAGTTACCATTAATAGTCATGTTACTTTGACAAAAGTTGTACAAGTTTTACAGTCTCAGAAAAAGCAACTCAGTTCATTGTAAGATATTAAATTAAAAAAAATATCTTAAGTTTTATTTTTTTTACCATAATATTTGCTTTTTGAAGCTATAGTGGTGAAATGATTGTATTGGCCAATGTCACAAAAAAGCTAACTAGATATCGGTTAAAAGAAGTTTTTCATATATTTCTGAAATGCAGCAGCAATAGCTGGGATAGAGGAGACTACACTTCTCAGATGTTTTTTTTTTTTCTTCAGGTTTTCCACAGTAAACTAGAGAAATTAGAAATTCTCCTCATGGGGAGATTGTACCTTAAGTTCTTGTGCAATAGTGTGAAACAAATTTCTTAACAGAAATAAGGTTTCTGTGCTCATTAAACTTTGGAGGTAAGTTTGATGGAGGCTAGAGAGTGTGTTTGACGGTGTATCTATCTAAACAGAAGTTTCACTGTTTGAATCTTGCAGCTGATTAGGCAACCAAAATTTATTAGAATTCTGCACTATCAGTGGCAACCTGTACCTGTTGCAAGACTGGCTCTCAAAGTAGAGGTAGTTGCCAATCTGCTTAATCAGACCTAGAGACATCACTGCCCAACAGCCAAGCAGCCAGAAAACATCTGTTTTCAACCAAGCATCTAAAGCTAGTTGCCTGTCTTTTCACAAACAGCCTCTAATCCTATTTATGACCTTGTGACTGACAAGCATCTGCACTTCAAAGTGCAGAAGAGTTTTCAATTACAGGAAATAAGTAGAAAGTTGCAGCAGGTTCTTTGCTCATTAGACTTCACCCTCAGTGACTGTGGGAGTGCATGGCATGGTGGAAGACCCTCCTGCTGATCATTTGTCATAATGTGGTCAGCCATTCATTTGTACTGTAAGGCTAATGTATCAAGAGAATCCAAAGATAGAAGTTCAGCTTGACTTCTTATGAGGATAAAAGGGGCAGAGCTAATTTTGAACAGATGTCATTTGTGTTTCCATGTGCTGGTGACTGCTTTTAACTTCATTTAAAACCTGTCTAAAGCTACATCCCTCTTTACTGTATAAGGAGTACGGTAGTGTCACTGAATTACCTGATAAAAGATAACAGGAGTTTCTGCTATCTCTTGATGTCTTCTTTTGGGGGGCAGTTGACCTCCAAAGGACCAGCTGATGGAGCATACCAGGTTCAATTCTCAGCAATCATATAGCAATGCCCAGTTTTAACGTGGTGCTACTCAATTATACATCCACCTATACTAACTTCACAGGTGAAGTTAACTAAGATATGAAGATGAAATATGGCAGGATCAAGGCCACTCATTTTCTTACTGCTGTATTAAACTTAGTCCTCCAGGTCCTTGCTTTGTGTTCTCGTATCTGTTGATTTTGCCCATTGGAAGCGTGATCTGGAAGGGGTAAGCTAATATGTTTTCACTGTTATTTATAGAAAGCAGAAAAGAAAATTTGCTTCCTGTACTCATTTTTTTCCTTAGGGATTGCAAAAGGCTATATTGTGGGAAGACCTTCTGGACCAGGATGGAATGTCTCTCAAAAGACAGGGGTTGTGCAAACCAAACTTCTTTGTTAGGATAAAAATGTGAGTGAGAATGATCCATTCTAGCAGTGGATTTGGCAACTAGCTGTATATATGAGGGCTGCTCTGAAAGTAATGCCTCCTATTTTATTGTATTGGTCCACTATTTTATTGTATTGGTCCACAATGTCAGAGGCAGATGTTGATGGGATAGAAGCAGAGGTTGAAACTTTCCATTAATACTCCATTAAACTTTGTTGCTGTGCAACAGATGGCAGCAGAGGCAGTTAGACAAAATAGTACCTGATTCAGGAGAGTTTATAAAATAAAGGTGTGGAATTAATTCCTCCATGCACCAGAAATTGTTCCCAGAGACATTCATCAACACTTGTTACACATTTATGAAGGTGAAATGGTGGATGTTAGCAGAGTGAGGTGGTGGGTAGTGTGTTTTAGCAGTGGTGACAGTGAGTCATATCTGTTGTGCAGATTTTTGAGTGTGGCTTGCTGCCTCTTGCCCATACCTGGTGAAAATGCATAGCTAATCTTGATGACTATGTTGAAAATCAGTGTTTTGTAGCTGAAAAGTTGATCTGTCAAATAGTATTGTTGTTCTTCTGGTATCTGTTGCTGTATGATGGAAATAGGTAGGAAACATTACTTCTGGAGCAACCTACATAAAAAGAGGAGTATTCATCCCTACTTAAAAGACTGGAGAAGTCTGACTCCCTTCTGCATTCCCTACTGACATAGTTCATCACTAGTGTGGTCTTCAAGGCACTATTCTTCCTGATGTCATGACTTCATGGAGATTTTACCTGGAAGCAGCTTTGGCTTAAGCAATTCCTATCTCTTCAGATGGTTTGCACAGCTTCATGGCTATCCAGACTACAGCTTTCAGTAGGATTTTCAAAATACTTCCTTAACATTTAGCTGAGCCCCTCTTCCTATCTCACCTGAGAGGCCCTTGGAAACTTGTTGGTGACACAAAAAGTAGCAGTCAGCTTGAGTTGGCACTCTGCTGAAGAAACACCTGCAGAATCAGGCTAACATTCACCCTGGAGCCTGTCCATTGTGCCCGAGACAGATATTTTTCCCCCTGTCTCATTGTGTTGGGTAACTGAGATTTCAAAGGATATATATATATTTTTTTTTCAGGTGGCCAGAGGCCTTTTTCTATAAGCAAGTGCAGTTGCATTGCTTTCATTTATTCTATATCACCACATGAGGAACAGTACCATTATTTGACCATTTCTTCTTTTTACGTTTAAAATGTGCTGATCTGGCATTTCAGTGTGAACTGATGCGATTACAGTATTAGACAATGTTGTTTGATACTGCAGTAGAGAATGGCACTGTCATGGTTTTACGTTTTTTGGTTTTCAGTATTCCACATCAACACATCATGTAGTGCACTGGAACTAAAGTGTTAATACTCCAGCTCCATGTACCTATCCCTGTACATGACGGAAGTCATGGGATCTGACCCTTCTGGGAGGGGGGGGGGGGGGAATGCTCTCTTACTGCTTTGCAGTGGGCCCATGGAGATTGCGTTTTCCTAGCCATCCTAAGCCTTTCAGGTTTGACTTGGTCTCGGGAACTCTCTCTCCTACCTTATTTGATTTATTAGTCTCAATTTCAATTAGATCTTATTGTATTGTGTTATTTTGCATTTCCAATATCGTAGTCAGTAAAATAAGTTTTCCTCCATAGATTGTTGCTGCTGCTGTTTTTCTTCCCCTCCCTCCTTCCCGTTTTGTGTGGGGCTGGGGTGGGATAGAGGGGCAGGGGCCTACTGACCCCCCTGTCACGGGCATAGATTGATCTAGTTAACACCATGACAGGCACAAACCATTTATCATCATTAATGAACAGGCAAGTACAGGAACATTGGACAGTTCAAATATGGGAGCAGTAGATGTCTCTCAAAGACAAGCTACATTAGCAGGATGCAGGGAAGGATATGCGTTCACAGACGGGGTAAATTACAGATCCTTATAACTGGTGGTGTGGTCGTCCAAGAGTACATACGCTTCTCATCACTGGTCAGAGCTGTAAGTCCAAGCTCATCAATCTATATTCAAGCAAGAATGAGTTGTCTTCATGCAGGCAGGTAAGCTGAGGAGGAGACTAAATCCTGCACAACCTTCCCTCAGATCCATCAGAGGTATCTAGATGAATGGAGAAATCACCACACTTTTCCCTAAGGAAAATATAGAGTGACTCATCTTCAGTTTTAAGAACAAGTCTAAGCCAGTTGTATACTGGAAAACAAACATGAGTAAATGCAATAGAGAGGAGAAAAAGTTATTTTTGGCAGGGCTTAACTCTGAGATTATTAATACCTTTGATAGACAAAGGGCCTCACTTGCTAAGCATCTGAGTTTTAATTCCAGAAAAGATATGTAACAAATGTGTAATCACATCAGACATGTAAGAATGAGAGGAGGCCCAGCAAAAATGAGCTGTGTCTGCACAAATAAGTGTTTTTCTTCCTTCTCCACCCCCCAGCACCCAATGCATTGCAAGACTCAAGGCACCTTGACAAAATTTAGCTCAAATAATCTTTTCAAACTGATCAGGATGTCTTTAAGTAAACCTTAAAGTCACTGCAGAGTTAGGCAAGAGAAGAAATCACAAATCCCAATGTATCTTCAACGCACAAATGTCCAGACCAATCATGCAGGCAAAATAGGTAGAAGAAAACATCCTGCAGTTTGCCTTAGGAGGTTTTGCTGAAGGCGGACTTTGGTATGTGTGGAAGAGAGGTTCCCAGCAACACTGGCCACCATAAATGAAATTACTGCTTTGTTCATTCACGTGACTTTATCCATAGCAAATATTCTTCTTTTAATGCAATAAACTTTTTAATAAAAGTCTCCAAAGGACTGAGGTTTTGTTCTTGAGCACAGTAAATGTAAAGAAAAAATGCACTTCCACAGTCCCTGAAGTGTTAAGCAAATTTAGGCACTATTCACAGGACAATTCTTCCCTTGAGAATTCATACTAAATAGAGAAGAGAAACAGTATTTTCACTCCACTGTCTTCTCTCTTCATTACTGTGTCACCTAATGGGTATAAACTTTCCCATGAGATCCTTTGGGAGTGGAAAGAGAGCTACTGAACTGTCAGATTTTATATCTTTCTTGAAAGATATATGTACTTCTTGAAATACTGGATGAAAACCAAGGCAAATGCATATCTTCCCATGATGGACTTGTGGGTCTAGTTCTTCCCTGCCTTCTCCTCTCTCATCAGTCCCCCATACCTCCCACTGGGTTGATTCAGTAAGATAAGTAAATGAGAACAATCAGTTGTTCATGAAAAATTCCCAAAGACCTGGATGCATTCATGGGCCTTTGAATAATGCCACACTTTTAAAAGAAACAAAACAGTGGTTCTTCAGATGGATCTGCTCCTAAGTTTCCTGGTGTCTTCAAATAAATCACTTTGTAAGTATGATTGCTCTTAGAAGACAAAAACCACCAACAAAAAAGTACGAATAAATAACAAAACTAAGAGCTATCTAGACCTGTTGCCTGTATGGACTTGTGGCAAGACCACATTTTGTAGTCACAAAAATGAAATACAGAAAATTTCAAGTACTACCGTGTATAGACTCTTTTGAAATCTGCTTCAGAAGTGACATTCTTCATTAAAAACAATCTGTCATCCTTTCTCAATTAGAGTATAGCTAATCTTGCAAGAAGTCTGGCTACATACATACAAGCGTGGTTTGGGGAACAGCAGTACTCTTAAGACAAACCCTTTGTCCATGCAGATTCCTGTCTGCTTGCAGATTATCTGGATGTTCTGCAATGTACCACCTTACCTAACTGAAAAAACAAAACATAAAATTGTATTGAGCTTATTTGAAACATGGAATTATGTCTTTCAGGGGTGGCCTCTGCCTGCCTGGGGCTATGCATAGCTTTGCTGACTACTAATCTGTTCCTGGTAAATCAGGTAATCTATTCACATTAATGTAGAGAAATGCGCATTAAAACTGCTAACAGAGTACAACTGCTTCTCAAAGGTGAGTTAAAGAAGTTAGCTGGCACTAAGCTTAAAATTAAATAACTTTTTGTCTATTGAACTGAACATAACATTATTGCTGATAATTATAGGTAGTGGAAGAAATCTCTTATAATTACCATTGTTTACAAGATGCACTAAATAGAGCTATTTTCCATTTCCAAATATGGAGAGTTTAATTGAGTCGAAAAGCAAGCAGCTCTGCATAACTCTCATTTACCATTCTTAAAACTTAGCTATCAAAAGATGGAAAACATTATATCTATGCTATGTACCCTTTCTTGTCTTGAGGCTTTACTCAAACCTCAGGAAAAGTAAGGGTAGTTTTTCTATTGGCTTCCATATTATCCAGAACTGGAATAGTGATTGAAGGTATGTATACTCAGTCGTTTCTTTTCAGGCCTATGTATTTGATTTTACTTTCAAGAAGTAGAATATACTGGATGTGAAGAAGGCCACTATTGAAAGCCTTTACAAAATGTCTTCTCCTTAAGAGTATAGCATATGTATAGATGCTTATGATCTCTGTTATATATGAAATGCTATTTTTTTTGGCAGATATTTGTGCAATAAGGGAGAGCTGAATACTCTCTCTCTCTTTCTCTCAATATAAATAAATAAATAAATCTGACCATAATGATATTACATGGAAGTCATTCCTATTAAATTGCAATATTTACCAAAATAATGTCCTGGTTTGGAAACAGAGATATCCCAAACCAGTATTAGTATTTGATTATTGTCATGATTGTTTTATAAGTCCCCAAGAGAAAGGGGGAAAGGAATGAAACAGAACCGATGAAAATTGGATTACTGAAAGTGGAAACTTATCTTCTATTCTGATAACTGTGTACATGCTGAGGAGACAGGAATGTGATCTTCTGAGAAGTGGTGAGGCAGCAGTTTTTTGTGTCCTGATCCACCCCCTTCTCTGTCCAGCGGAGTTTTCACATGAAATGGTGGACATACTTAAATTAACATAAATCAAAATTTTAAAAATCCAGGTGAATTCCTATCCCCCTTAGAACAAACAAAAGCAGCTTTCATGAGTTTCCACTTTTAAAGAGAGCTTTATTAGTTAGGTCTCATATTTGGAAAAAAAAATACTTATAGAAATGGACAATGCTAAGAGACAAAAACAAAACAAAACAAAACAAAGAAATAAAACATGAAAAATACTAACTTAAAATTGAGAATGTCACTATCACATATTTCTGTGAAAGTTACTTCGAATATGAAACAATATTTATCTTTTGTCCATCTATTTTGCAGATGCATCTACTCATTAGGGTAGGATGTAGGATTCGTAACAATTTCAAACAATTTTACAATTTAAAAAAATTATTTTTATTTTTATACAGCTAAATAGGAAGTACTTCTCCAAAAGTTATATTTCAAGTAGAAAATGAGCAGTCAATCCTACAACATCTCCTGACATCTTTTTACACATGACAAATTGTTGCCATTTGCTGTTTTGGCATTATGTGAAAATAAGCATATGTATAATTTTTCATATAAGTAGTGCTTGAGGAACTGGGTTCAGATGAATCATTTTTTCCAGTTATGTTCTTGAAAATCTATTTAGGCACTGGTTTAAATAGAATACATAAATCTGGCATTCAGTCTATTTCTGTTAATGTGTAAGGCATTCTAGAAATTGTTTCTGATGTCTTCCATCATTTATATAAAATGTATGAGAAATAAAACATTTGAGTGGCCCTAAAACTAGGATTTCTTGCCAACTTGGACATGACAGCAGGGAGACTAATGATAAACTGTCAACCAGTAATTCAGGTTTTGACTGGAATTGAATTTCTTGTCTATGCTCCTGGTAGCTGACAAACGAGGACATAAACAGCTGTGTGCCAGCCATTAATTTCCTCTTACAAGCCACTGTGTCCTCTGAGACTTTCCTTTTCTATCAGATCATCATCCTGTAAGGAACGGATTTAAAGTGCAACCATCCAGGAACTTTGCATGCCCTTGAAGAAAGGCTCTTTCTTGTGGAATGTGATCCTCTTCCTGCCTTACATCAGACATCAGATACAGAAAAGAGACAGGAATTTTCTCTGCAAGCAACCTCTAATTCTGCACTCAGTGCTTTCTCACAGGAAAGCAGACAAAAGGAAAAATGTGCAGTGCTAGACCTGCTTTCTAATTGCATAGATGTAGGGATTTGAGATCAGCCCTGCAGATATAAGAGCAGGATTTTCCCTTTGGTCTTGTCGTCTTGGCTGAGTTATTGCTAAACTATTTGGCCTCTATGTAAGAACCTGACCTTCTGCTGCAGAGCAGGCAGCCTGACATTTCTTCTCCGCAGAACTTTTAATTACTAAGTTTGTTAGAACAAGCATCTAAATCAGAATCAACATTGCCTTATCTAACTGATTTCATTTGGAATGGCTTCATGCTTCACAGTGCTTTACAGATGCTTCTTGAGAGAGTTCAAGTAAAAGACAGCTACCAGAGGATCAGCTCTTTCTGAAGACATTTGGCTCTTGCAGCTAGTTCATTTGCCAAAGAAAACTCCGTGTCTCAGTTTTGTGAGAATCACTGGAAAAATTTAACCTGCTGCTGCCTATTCTGCTCCGCTTTCATAAAAGAGTGTCTATTGTCTTCAGTAGACAGGAAATCTTTTCTATAGTCTATGTGTCTATGTATATTCAAGGTAGCACAAATACAGCTTTTAAATAATTTCACCAAACTCCATAGCAAGCTATAGCTTAAAGCGATTTGTTTTATCAAAGCATAGTTCTGTCGTGGAAGAATATTATTCTGTCTTCATGTAGGGGCACACACTCTCTGAATTGCTTCAAGTTAAAGCAATGAAGAAAAATATTTTAAAGCTTTTTCCCTCTTCAGTTTATAAATCTTTTAATACCTAATTTTTTAGGAGTGTGCAGCTGGAAAGAGCAGTCTGGCTCAGAAAGTAAAAGACTTCAAACTCTCTGAAGTTCCTTAGTCCTATTTATCTGCTACCTCACCCAGATGTTTAAAATAAGCATTGAAACATTTCCTGTCCAATTTTCTTTTTCCTGCATGGTAAATTCTTCCTACCTGTATTAATGCCTCACAAGGAACTTTTTGTTTCAGTGGCAGGGTAAAAGAAACTCATTTAATTGATTGCTTTTTGATTTCTATTATTAAAAAGTCTTGAGACAATAACCTTGATCCCATTAATTGATGACAGGATACACAAAGTCTTAACCCATTAGTAGAATTTAGATTGTGTAATATTAAACATGACATTCAGGTTCCAATTCCCACATGCTCAGTATCTTCAGAGTTGTTCCTTGGATGTACAGTTTGACATGTGAGCCAATGTCCATTGCCTTCAGAGCTACTACTCTGCTCTGATTCAAGTATAAGAAAAAGCAAACTCAGGACTAGATCTTCATTAAGAATCCAGTTTTAAGTTATATTTGACAACATTTCATGGCATACTAATAACATCATATCTACAATCATATTTATAAGTACAAGATAAAAAATGCTGCAAACCACACAGCTGTACAAAAAGTGATGTGTAAACCAGACGGACAGAGTATAGGGAACTGAAGTCTGGTATTATCCTCATTGAGTTGACTGTGAAATAATAGAAGTTGGTGTTGTAAGAACAAAACAGGTCTTACAGCATTTCAGGACATTTCAGTTAGGAAGGAAAATTCACCACATTTCCTGAAATATACTGTAACATATACTTTTAAAATAACTCCATTGGTGCTAAGATGCTTAAGAAGGTCATAGCCTCTTATGTCTGGGAGCAAACACAGATGGGTGGTGTATCTACTAACTCTAAAAACCCTAAAGTTTATTTCCTATTTTGGGAACCTGAGGAAAGTACAGAGTAAACTCAAGGATAAAATGAAAGCGATAGCACTGGGAAAGTGTTAACATTAGATTCTAATCATAGGGAAGGTATTGCAAAAATATAGAGATTAAATTCTACCGGTGGTAAGCTATTTACATTATATTATTTATATTACTTCATATTATTTATATGTTATAAATATAACATTATTTTATATTTTTATAATATTAATGTTAATGTTAATATTATTACATTACATTACATTACATTACATTACATTACATTACATTACATTA
>JAPSGF010000041.1:56986-91759 GCA_035772895.1 Perdix hodgsoniae
TACATTACATTACATTACATTACATTACATTACATTACATTACATTATATTATATTATATTATATTATATTATATTATATTATATTATATTATATTATATTATATTATATTATATTATATTATATTATATTATATTATATTTATTATTTAATATAGGCAAATCAATCCCACTAAGAAGCCAATGGCTATATCATTGTTCCTGTACCGAACAGCCAGTTCTGAGCAAGCCTGACTCTAATTTTGTTGCTTGTTCCAACAGCATAACTACAGAAATACCCTAACAACTCTCCCAGTAGTGATATCTGGTATTCCCAAATGGAAATCTCAGACATATTGTTTAGGGTATCCTTGCAGTGCACTAAGGACTGGGCACGCTTTACAGGCTCTAACTTTCCTATGCTCCCAGGCTGTAATGATCTCAGGTAACAGGGATTATAGACAGTCCTCCTTTGAAGCCCTCTGCACAGGTACGAGTGTGTATGTAAGTGTGTGTGAAAAGCGCTGAATTCTGCAAGTAAGGAAAGCTTTGTGATTTATTTAATAAAGAGCAAAAAACTGAAGCAGAGAATAGATAAACACAAGATCACTTTGCCAATGGCTTGCTACAAAGATACGTGTGCCCTGTCATTAGTGTGATTCCGGTCTCCTTTCAAAAATACTGATACCCTTTGAGTGCATGTCTGTGATTCATTAATAAGGGAGTAACAGATGGGAGCTACAAATCAGTAAATGAGGTCACTTGCACTTAATTTGATCAGTACAAAATGCTCTTGAATTCCTTCAGTGACATCAGGGGCCTATGACAGACAATATGTTGAATAAATTAGAAATATTAGAATGATTAATTAAGCAATTTTTATTGCAACAATTTGAGATTTTTGTGGAGCAGTTCGTAACTTTTTTTTTTTTTTTTTTTTTTTTTTTTTTTGCCTTTGGACTGCTCATGTCTTCTAACATTATGCAGTGGTCAGAGTATATTACATTAGAGGGGGGATGTAACTGCGACCTTACCACACTCCTGTTAGAATAAAGCTGTAAAAAACACCATATTGGAGAATTTATCTTTCTTGGTAACATCTTCTGTTTCAGTAAATATAGTCCTACAGACCTTTATGCACATGCTTAATTGTTTGTACAAGAATACACTAACTGTAGTTGGTAGGAATACCCATGCTTACAGTTAAGAACACGTGTAAGAATTTCCAGGACTGGGGCCTACCTTTTCCCGGTGGAGAATTATGCTCTTACAAAGGCATCTTCCCTGGTGTGCCTAAATAAATCCGGTCGTTTAAGTTGTACAGCTCCAAACTTCTCCAGTCTTATTGTAGGCATTTTGCAACTGCAGACTGTTTGGTGCCTGTTTTGTGTCCTAACTGGTTAGTAGATGTTACGCTTCCCCACAGCTCTCTCTTCTTCCTGCATCTCACACATGTGATTGAAAAAGGTTCATCCAGTGATAAGTCCAACTTCTCTTTTATGCATTAACACATGATTTACTAGTATTAAAAGAATGTCCACAACCTTGAAAAATTCTCTTTATTCTTTAGCCAATAGTGAGGAGCAGGGTCTGTTCCACTATGCAGCACGTTGCCAGATTACACTGAATAAATATTCTTCCACAAACTTCTTTGCTTGCAATTTTAAGTAATATCTTTGTTTTTTCTCTGTAAGGCTCAATGCTTCCGTGTCACATTTGATTGAAATGCACCACAGTAAATACTTAAAACAAATGCAAGACAGGTACCCTATTTACAACATAAGTTAATGTCACCGATTTCTTACTGTTTTCCAGATTCTTGGATTTAAAAATAAATTGTAGAAGTAACAACTGAAGGTGACAAGAGGCAAGGTAGCTAAAAGATATGCTACATATCAAGCAGATGTCAATGTATAAGATGTCAATACTAAATAAGTAGCGAATCATACAATCACAGAATTGTAGGGATAAGAAAGGCCCTCCAGGGATCATTAGTCCAAACCTCTCTGCTAAAGAGGGTTCCTTACATTAGGTCACAAAGGTGGGCATCAACATGGGTCTTGAATAGCTCCGAAGACAGAGGCTCCATGGCATCTCTGGGCAGCCTATTCCAGTGCTCCATCACCCTCACTGTAAAGAAGTTCTTATGTGTATTTGTGTGGAACTTCCTATATTACAGTTTTTGGCCTTTGCTCCTCGTCTTATTACTACACACCACTGAAAAGAATCTGGCCTTTGATAACATAATGTTACATGAATCAGAAATCTGGAAGTCATAAAGTGTTTTGAATTAACTTCTGAAGACTAATATAGAATAACACTAGAATAATAAGAATATTGCAGTAGCAATGTAGTAAGAACAGTATTTGCAAAGATTAGGAACTAAATTTGGAAGCCTGATTTCCATCATCAAACAGAAATTTTAATAGAAAGAACTGACAGGCTTGTCTACAAATTAGTGTTTAATGAAGCAGGAAGGGATCTATAGAAGCTTTTTGTATGAATCATAGAAGGCCTAAGGTTGGAGGGGACTTTAAAAATCATCTATTTCTAGTGCCCCTGCCATGGACATCATTGCCAAACACCACTAGATCAGGCTGCGCAGGATCCCTTCCAACCTGGCCTTGAATGCCTCTGGAGATGGAACACTGTTTTAGGGTAGGTTTGGATCTGAATGATGTGATGCCTCAGGAGAAGAGGCAAGCAGCACAGAAGGTTACGAGTTTTAGTCAACATACACACTCATACGCTCACAGACATCCATTTTTAGATAAAACCTTTAAGTGAGAAGAAGAAATTCCCTAAGCAAGTGCACTATTTCTTACTGACCACTGAGAGACGACAAACTCCTGAAAAGGAGAGAGAAGCAACATGCTGGTGGTAAATTCACTAGGGAGTGCCAGCAGGGTATTCCCTGCTTCAAAGTGCACATTTCCTTCCTCCTTCACCACAGCCTCTCTGTTGCTTTTATTCTCCCCAGGGTCTATGGTTTTTTTCCACTTGCATGCTGTACCTGCATGGCCGATGTGTGATACAGAGCCCAAGTGGAACACCTGCTTGCAAAACAAGTCCTTGAAAAAACAAAATAAACTACCAAGGTCAGCTCTCTTTACAAAACAAGATATTTGCAGCTAAAACCACAAATATCATTTCCTTTAACTGTCAGAACACTTCGTCCCATCCCAGTATCATTCTTCCGTCAGGGCTCTTTAGGTCCCCAGCGCAGGCATACACAGCTTCTCTGGGCACATATTCCAGCACTTCACTACCCTCTAAGTAAAAAATTTCTTCCTAACATCTAACCTAAATCTCTCCTCTCTTAATTTAAGCTATTCCCCCTTGTCCTATCATTATCAGACCTTATAAAAAATTGATCTTCTCCTGCTTGTAAGCTCACTTCAAGCACAGGAAGGCCACAATGAGATCTTCCCAGAACCTTCTCTTCTCCAGGCTAAACAAGCCCAAATCCCTAAACCTTCCTTCATAGGAGAGATGCTCCAGCCCTTTGATTAGATTCATGGCTCTTCTCTGGACTCTCTCCAACAGTTTCACATTATTCCTTTACAGGGGACCTCAGCCTTGGACACAGGTCCTAAGATGGGGTTTCACAAGAAGGACAAATCAACTCCCTCTCTCTGTAGGCACTCCCTCTTTTGATGTGGCTCAGGATACTTTAGGCCTTCTGAACTGCAAGCACTTGTCCACAACACTGCAAGTTCTTGTCCAGCTTTTCATCCACCAAGACCAAGTCCTTTTTTAGAGGGCCATTCTCAATGAGTTCTGTTTTTGTCTGTACTCATATCTAGAATTGCCCTAACCCAAGTTCAACACTGTGCACTTGGCCTTGCTAACCGTCATTAGATTTTCATGGGCCCATTTTTCAAGTCTGTTCAAGTCCCTCTGGATGGTATCCCTTCTTTCTATTCTGTTAACTGCACCTCTCAACTTCATGTAATTACCAAACTTACAGAGGGTATGCTCAATACCACTGTCTATATCATTGATAAAGATGTTGAAGAGCACCAGTCTAAGATGAAACTCTGGGAGACACTGCTCATGACCAGCCTCCACCTGGTCATCACCGTGGGTTGAGAAGAACCCACTGGCTACAACCATCCAGCAAATTCTTTCTTCCATCTCTCTCCAATTTAGAGATAAGAATATACAAATCCAGGTAGATAAAATCAGCTGTGCTTTCTTTATCCACTCATGCCGTCTTTCCATCATAGAAAGCCACTAGATTGGTTAGGCATGATCTTGGTGAAGCTTTTCTGTCTGTCTCAGATCACCTCCACATCTTGCATGTACTTCTAGGACAATCCTCCCCATGGTCTTCCCAGGCAGAGAAGTGAGGCTCACTGACCTGTAGTTACCCATGTCTTCCTTTCTCTGTTTCTTAAAGATGGGAGTGATATTTCTATTTTTTCAAGTCACTGGGAAACTTGACTGACAACCATGATTTTTCAAATGTGATTGAGAGCAACCATATTAGTCAGTTTCTTTAGAACCCTGGGATGCATGTTATTTAGTCCCATAGGCTTGTACACATTCAGCTTCATTTGTTGGTCTTGGACTTGCTCCACTCTTACACTGGGAGGGATTATGCTCCCCCGACCCCCACTTAGAAACTCCGGAGATAAGAGTCATGCCCTGACTGGCCATGAATAACAAGGCAAATAACTTGTTAAGTACCTCAGCCATCTCCATGACTGAGGAGGCCAGCTTTCCTTTCTCATTTATCAGAGGCAGTACTCTCTCATTTGCCTGTCTTTTCTGCCCAATGTATCTAAAAAAATCCCTTCTTGTTTTTTTTTTCACATCCCTCGCCTGTTTAATTCCTCACTTTAATTCCATCTGCACCTTGGCTTTTCTGACTCTGTCCCTTCACATCTGAACAGCAACCCTATGATTCTTCCCAGGCCACCCATCCCTGCTTCCACTGCTTGTACTGTTCTTTTTTTACCATCAGTCTGATGAGCAGATCCTACTTCAGCCATGATGGTTTCCTGCCTCATCCGCCTGATTTCTTATTCTGGGAGATGGAGAGCTCTTGTAAGTCAAAGTTGTTAGTCAGCAGGAAACTCATAAGTACACTCAGTAATCTACTGTTCTTATCTAGCACTCACCTTAACCCTGGGTAGTAGTGTGTGAGTAGTAGCTACTGTGTTATGAAGCAGTCAGCCTTTACACTGCAAGATAATCATCTCAGTGTGCTTCAGGATTCTTCCAAGTTATGCAGGGGCTTTGGAAAACTTACATGTAAGATTTGACATTATTTTGTATTTGTTATGTGCTACTGTTTGAAAGAAAAATCTTAAAGTTGTTGGAGCTGTGATAGTGGGGAGCATGGAGCTGTATGAAAGAAGAGTGCAGAGAGACAGACTGTATTAGAAACTGTGTCCCATGATGTTACAAAATGTTATGATTGAAGGTAAACGTTAGGAGACACAAAGAGCATTGTTAGCTCCTGATCTTGCAGTAGACCTGCATCTTGCAGTGACAAGTGATTCTTCTGTGTTGCTTCAGATCTCACTCCCAAGCAGATGGACAACTAATGAATTAACCAAAAAACTGCTTGCTACAGCCACATCTTTCTTTCATTGCATCTGGTGTACTTGAATAAAAGTGCTCATAATTACTATTTAATTAGCTTGGATCAAAGTATATTTCATGCCTATACATTTGGCTGACCATTACAGTGATAAGTCCTAAACTGTAGTGTCAAATATGCTCAAAGCAATGGAAGTGGTTTGGTTGAAACCTAGGGCAGTACCAGAGTATTCATTCCTACCTGTGAGTTGTATTTTTCAGTCACCATTGGCAATGATTGCTTCTTAGCATCTTGCCTGTGGTTGAGGTGCTGCAGGAGGTTTTTTTTTTCTCCATGGACTTGCAAGTGAAATGTTGCTTTTAAAGTATGCTCTGATATGAAAGAGACACCGGATTCCAAATACATGCAGACATGTTTTGATGTGCTGCTTTTCTATCCCTTAGCTTGTGTATTACAGGAACAACATCAATACAGTGGAAAATCCTTTTAAATCATCTAGTATTTCACTGTTTCTTTGAAGATGGCTGTGCTTGCCTGTGGAACAAAGCTGTGTTGCCATTTTTGTGGAATGCAACCTGACCTTCCTCTTGAAGAAATCCTGGTTTACAGTCTGGCAGAACCTATTTCTGATAAAGCAGATGGTGTCTTTCCATTCGGCCACTTTTCATTCACCACTGAAGAAACTTTGTTCTGCCTTGTTGTACAGCTGCTATTTTACAACTCTGTGTTAAGGAAATTGTTATATTTTTAACTTGCAAAATGTCCTTCTCATTAGTGCTTTCTCACTGCATGGGTGGCCTCAGCTTCTTAATCCCAACTTTCCCTTAATCTTAGTCAATCTTCTTATCAGTTTATATTGTCCCCTGCTCAGCAAAAAAATGCTTGTCTCTGCCAGTAAAGCAAAACTGAGAGGTGCTACTGACTCCCTGAAGGGACAAGAGGCCATGCAGATGGATTTAGGTAGGAGGGCTGCTCTGAAAGTAATGCCTCCTATTTTGTTATGTTGCCCCATGATGGATGTCTATGCAATGGCAGTAGAGGTTGAACCTTCCTGACAATATTTTGTTTAATTCTGAATTTCTGTATGCAGAAAAAATTGCACCCATTGATTATCATTAACACTTGCTAAGTGTTTATGGAAGTGAAAAAGTGGATGTTAGCACAGTGAAGTGGTGGATGGTGTGTTTCAGCAGTAGCAACAGCAGTGTGAATGAGAATCCACATTCTTTAAGGCCATATAGATTTTTATGAGCATAGCATGCAGATTCTTATTTATCATTAGCAAAAATACATAGCTAATGGTGGTGACTGTGTTGAAAAACTGCTTTGTAGCTGAGAATTTTCTCTATTAAATACTGTTATTGTGCTCATTGTCTCTGTTGTGGTTTTCATGGAAATAAACAGCAGACATTACTTTTAGAGCAACCTACATTCTTCATAGCATTGGAGATGAACAGTGACTGCGTTTAGTATTGATATGTCTCCACCTTGAATATTGTATGCAGTTCTGGATTCCACAGCATAAAAAGGATGCTAATGTCTTCAAATGTATTCTAAGGAAGGCATCCAAACTTGTAAAAGAACTGAAAAGAAAGTCCTGTGAGGCAAGGCTGAGGAGGCTTAGGAGGATTGTGAGGCAGCCTCCTAGCTCTCTGCAGCTCCCAAAGAAGGGGAAGTGTAGAGAGGTGCTGGGCTCAGTTCCTTGTTCAATGATGGCCAGGGAAGATTCAAACTGGACAACAGCATAAATTTCTTTGTTGTTAGAACAGGCTTCCCAGTGAAGTCATTGATGTCCCATGTTTGTCAGTGTTTGTGACTATTTCCAGCTGACCAAAGAATATATCTAAGTCTAGTTTTGGTTACCTTTCTTTAGACTCATTCACTTGTAAGTGACATACTAATAAATTAATGGGAATGCTTACCTATACTGACATTGATGATAACATAAAACAGTACTTAAAGTCAAAAGTGAAAGCAAAAAATTCATAGAGAGATTCAGAAAGCAAAAAGCCCTATTATTTTCATTATTAATACATGAAATTTTAGTCACCAAAGCACTGACCGGGTCATGTGAGAATAGGGTGGGTGATATTCATTCATTTCTCACAGGAGGTAGTCTCCTCTGTTTATAAGTCTCCATGAAACTTCCAGGATCTTTTGTCAGGTCTGATCAAATATTCTGTTCAGTATTAGAAATACTTCCTTTCCTCTTTCTTCCACCTGCCACCATGGAAGCAGTGTTTCTGCCAGGTTATTTTGCCCTGAGAGAGGAGAACTCCAAAGCGTGCCATCAACAAGAACATGCTCGTATGCTCCTAAAAAGCAGGTTGTATATTCCCCTTTCAGCAGCTTTGAGAACTGTGGCTGACCAAGAACTAAGCACAGAATGAAGTCTGCACAGATCGCCTGTATAGCACTCACTACCTGCAACACCGGAGGCTGCCATCAGCTATTAATAACATAAATGGTGGCACACCACTGTTTCTAGCACTCAGGGTTCCCTTGTTGGTGGTAGGAGTGGATCTAGTCTTAAGGACCCCTGCATTTAGAAATTCATCTTTCATATATGTGAAATTGGCATATGGAATGAGGGCAACAATCACATTGCAGAACTTATATTTTCCTTTGCCAGGTTGCTTTTGTAATGACCTATTTCCTTCCTGAATTAATGCACCCATGTTGGCTCCAGAGGTGCTCAGGCACTTTGATGAAATGTGCTTATGAATGTGAATTGGAGTGACTAAACCATGAATGTGAGTCCCACTCTGTCATCCAAGTTATAGTAGCAATTCTTTCTAGGAGAGTAAGCAATAAACTTTTTGGACTCCAAGTTTAAGGCAGTATTGACCCAGCTACCAACAGATATGGAAAAACAGGAAAATGGAATATGTTTTTACATACAATTCACTCCATTTTTCAGTGGATGATCCTTAGATCATTTTGTAGATAAATGACATTCAATAAAGCAGTATGAGAGGGCAAAAATGTGACTTTTATGCCAAAGACCCTTTAAGTCTAAATTCTAGCTATGCTATCTCATGCTGGAGAAATCCCTCATCTTTCCATGTATAGTTTTAAGCTTTCATAAGCTGCTGGAGCCATCTAGCAGGGACTCAGAAAGGTGTAGGACCTTACTATAACAACTTGCTTAAGTTTAGGATACTGTATATGAATGTAAGCGAGTAAATTCAGAGAAAATGCAAAGAAGTTTATTTGTGCATGTCACATCTGCAGTTGTAGCAGCCTTCTAAGCACCTAAATGAATAAAGAGTCACTAAGCAAAGAAATTATCTCCAATAATTATCCGAACCACCTTCTCCTGTTTTGTACAGCAACTTTTTGATGCAAGGTGGACAATTTGCCTTCAAACATGGAATATAAGCATCTTAACCACTGAGGTGGTCTTGATAATTTTACTTCAGATTTGCAGCTATTTCTGCATTTACCCACTGAATAGCTTCTTCTCCTTGGTTCATCACATTTCTAGTTTTCTTTGCATCTGCATCTTATTCTTTCAGCAAGCTACCAGTCCAGGTGATTGCTTTTATATCCAAGTCTTTTTGAATATTGTTTTCAAGTAAGGATTCTTAAAGTACTGCCAAATATATGCTTTATTGCACTTTAGCTATTACTTTATTTGCTAATTCTATTCTCTGTTTAAACAAGAACAAAAAAGGCTATTTTTTTTAATGTTCTTTTTTTGTCTTTTATCCTATAAATTTATAGCATTTTAATGATAATGTTTCAATTATTAAGTGCATGATCCAGGATCCACTGGAATTTATGGAGCTTTTTACAAATTTCCATGGATCTTGGATCAGTTTTTAAATGCTTATAGGTTACTTGTTCTGCTTTTATTTTTTCACTCCAGATATTTTAACCAGTATTTATGAGATGGGAACTATGAGGGTTGCTCACATTCTTGTTCTGTTGTTTTGTTGGTTTTGGTTGATTGAGTGGGCTGTTTTGTTTTCTTTCTTTCTTTCTTTCTTTCTTTCTTTCTTTCTTTCTTTCTTTCTTTCTTTCTTTCTTTCTTTCTTTCTTTCTTTCTTTCTTTCTTTCTTTCTTTCTTTCTTTCTTTCTTTCTTTCTTTCTTTCTTTCTTTCTTTCTTTCTTTCTTTCTTTCTTTCTTTCTTTCTTTCTTTCTTTTTCCTCCTGAATCAATATTATTTCCAGTAATATAATCTGAAACCTTATTATTGTCCTGATCCATCTAGGCATGTGCTAAGCTTTAATCATAGTTAATCTTACCAACTTCAAGATAGGTACTCATCTTTTTAAAATTGAGCATATGATTAAATGCTGTCTGTCTTGCACAAAGACATAGGCAAGCAGGCTGAGTGAACCAAATTCCCTTCAGTGCAGCCAAACCATGGAACTAGTTCTCAGTAAATCCTGACTATGTATTTTTTTGAAGAATAAATCTATAAGCCACTCCCATGGCCAGATGGGCAGTGGGATTACGGGTTTAAGAGAGGAATTTTTTAGGAGTGGTTACCCTGATTATAAGCAGAGGCATACTACATGTTTGAAGCATGAAAATATCCCAGGCAGCAGAATTTCTTAATTAACATTTCTTCAAGGAAATCAAAGCCCGATGAAGTTACATCTGAAGCAAGAAATAAACTCAATTTTGGATGAGGCAAATCCATAACTGCTATGTATGGTGGTTCTCAGGGGAGACTATTTATCTTATGCCACAGAAAGCCCCTGAGTTTACTTAGTGAGCTATACTGAGCCAATCTGAGTTCTGACAGTGATACCTCTACATGAAGAGCAATTGTAACTTAAAGCTTCTGCAACATAGTATAATGCTCCTGTAATCTATAATATCAAATAATTATATTGGTATTCATCATGTATCTCCACAGGCAGTAGTTACATGGTATGCAGAAAATGAATTCAGAGTTCACCACCTGCTTTAAAATGTCACAGCATGATTCCAAGCTTTATTGTGTCAGTAAGAACTTCAGACATTAAACCTTCGTGAGATCAGAACTGCTATGTATTTACTAGTTCCATGTGTGACAGTTCCCCTAAAACTATATGGGTGACTTAAGCATTTCCCGCTCTTTGAACTAGCTTTTTCTGATATTCTAGATACAAATGAAACTGTTAAATAGAAAATTTTTGAACAAAAATCCAAAAATAAATAAATAAATAAATAAATTCCTTTCTTCTTAGTCTTTCAATTATTGTGACCTAGATCCAAATCATTATGGCAGTGCCATGACTTTTCTTAAAGTTGGTTTACAAAATGATGGTGTGAATTTTCTCCTCAAAGATTACACTGTTAGAAACAAGCAACCTGTCTCTGCCACCTTGGAGATGGTGGAGTTGACTTCACTCTCTCCTTGCCTAGGTGTTGTGAATAGGAAATATGCATTTTGTGCTGCTGACCCACACCAGTTTCCATGGCATATTTAAAAATAAATAAATAAATAAATAAAAGGAAGGAACCACAGATAAGTCGTAACACTAAGTAACATTCTTCAATCCAGGCATAGTACTGCAGCAATTTTCTTTCCCTGCAGTGGAATTCATAACAGAAAATGTCACCACACATTGTTGTAGTAGGGCTGCCGTATGGTAAGAGGAAAGCTGAAAGGAAAATAAATCACTGAAAAGAAGTTATTGAATGATAAATTTCCTGTTTCTGTCTAACTTCTTTTTTCCAATGCCCTCACATTCCTCTGAGAAAACTGCATGCAGCAATCCAGAAAATATGGGAGTTTGAGACAAGGCTGTTTCCATAAGAACTCTATTTTGCATATTTGCTGCTATATAGTTATGCTGGAAGAAGGTATTTTTTCACCATTACCCTCTCCTAGAACAACTACCATATCCTGATTCCAAGTCTCAAGAAGCCATGATTATTGACCTGTGCCTCTGAGTCAGATTCTGAGATCAGGAGTTTCATGAGGGCTACTCAGTCTGTTTCACATGTTCAGGAGTTTAGTTTTCAAGGAAACAATGTAGTAATTATTATGTCATACATTCCACTTTTTCTACCTTTCAGCTCTTCAATCTGAAGAGTTCTGCCTTCTTGAGACTTCAAAAACGACATTTTGTGGTATCTTAGTGCAGACGCTGTGGCTCTGGTAGCCAAAAACTTTTTTTCAGCACTGAAAAATTTCCTTCCTGGAAGTTTTTCCTCAGGGTATAAACGCAGGAACCATGTTCTGACCTGTAATTTGTCTCATATAATGGGATTATAGTGTATGTTCATCATCAATGTAGAAATGAGCAAATTTCTGTCTTCTGAACTTAATGGGAATCACATTTAGTCAGTGTGTACAAAAACAAAGATAAAGTATGTTCCATCTGAGCATTGGGCTGTGCCATGTATGAATCTGACTGAAAGTATTTGTAATAACATGACAAAACTGCCATATAATATTTTAAAATGTATTTAATCTCTGAGCCTGAGAAGCAGAATATTTCAATCTCACATTTAATTTATCTACTACATTAATGTGCAACTTTTCAACTTTTACTTGTCCTAAAAAGATTTGAGGCATAGTTCTACTCCATTATCCACAGATTACACACTGTGTAATAAAATAAAATAATATTTATAAAGCAAACTAAAGATTTGTATTAACATTCCGTTCTCAGACACAGAGAACAAAATTTCTGTTGATTCATTTTTACAGTGCTAGACAGTATTTTACTACATGCTTTTATTTAATTTCTTTTTCATATGCTGCTAAACATTTGTGTTCTGATCAAAGTGAATAGATAAAATACCATTTAAAAGTTAGGTATAGGGAATTAGATGGAATATTCAACAATTTTTATGAAAAACCTTGACTTTTGTGGATAGTCCTTTCAATTTAGGCTAACTCTTTCACATTCAATTTGGATTTAGCCAAATTCTGCCCTCACTTAACAGCTTTGTAGTCCAAAGTGCTGACAACAAGGGTTGCATTGGAATATCCAAGAGCAAGACTTCATCTTCTGTCTTCATTGAGCATAGTTAATTTCTAGTTAATGCAGGAGGACTGACCTCAATTAAAATAGGTTAATATTTGAGTATTTAGTTAGAAAAAAAGCAGCATTTCATCTCCCTTAGACGCCTCCCTGAGCATATTAGCATATTCTGTCAAATTCTCTGACATGATTTACAAATAATCCAAGTATTCAAGTGTTCTCTCTTTTCTCTGTGGCACCAGTAAATAGTAGCAATATCCTCAGAAGGGGCATCTTCTGCTCCTCTGTTTTAGAGAGAGGTAGACAACATCCTGCAGTCATAGCACTGCTTTACGGAAGGACTACTCAAGTTCATGAAAGGCCTACTTCTGAGCAGACAAGAAACATGAACTGAGGAGAACCCACTGTACTTGTGTCAAATTTTTTATCTTCTGTCTCAACCCCTAGATAAACAAGAAGCCACTTTTGATTACCTACTCCTTGGTTAAGCAACTTGCATCTGAAAGGAGAGACTAGGAGATTTGGGAAAGTGAGTGAAATGACAGTATAAACTTCTGTCACGTTCTCTCTCTTTATGCTCCATATAGAACCAACATACACACAGCTGCTTCTCAAGCATGATTTAGAGAAGGCTGCTCATGTTCTCACCTAGTTGCACAACGAACATCTGCAAAATGTGATCAAGCTGGCTAGAAATATAAGATCATGACATCAAAAGTTCAGTTCTATAGTGAAAATATGGCTTTCACGTGCTTCTGGCTTCAAAGCTCACCAACAAAACAGAGAAGAAATCATGCAAAGTATTACCATTTGCTGTTCGTCAGAAGTACCAAATCATCTTTTGGTTACAAATACACATATATGTTTAATAAAATTATCAAGCTTGTGAATTTAAGACATTCCAGAAAAAAGTAGTAGATATATTTTTTCTGACACAGATTCTTGTTATGTAATTTAATAAAAATGTTACTGCTAAACTCTCAAAAAAATCTGCACAAAACTGTATGGATCTACAGGGCAGAGAACAGCAGACTCTCACGGGGAAAGGTTTCATTATCCTTACACTGCTTGATTTTTTTTTTACACTGTCTGCGCATGCTTCGTCATTCTGCCATCTGCTGTAACAAAATACAGGCAAAGCATTTTTGAAAATAAGCCCTCTGCACGTTAAAAATGCTCCCACCCTTCTCACAAGCTGTTGAGCTGATTATCCTCTCCTCCTCATTCTCCCTTGGCCCCACCATCACATGCTTGATGAATTAAATACATGTACCAAGCAGGGAGAACATAGAATCCCACTGATTTTCCCTCAATGTTTCTATTAAATGAAATGAATAGTCATGCATTTTCCTTTACTGTGTAAATGCGTCTACTTGAAGGACAGAAATATCAGGTCATTACCATTAAATTTTTAATTTTGGGACTCCCAGTCAAATTTATTTCTTGTTTGGTATTGTTTGCAGATACACAATGTATAGCGATGTTGATTGCTATAGCACTGAAATTAGAGTATGAGCAGAGTGTTTTTTAGTGCACTCTCTGTACAGTCAAAGTTTTTTCCTGGTGCAGCAGCACAAATCTCTTGGTAGCAGTAAACTCTCTACACATACTGCATTCCTGAACACATGTTCAAAGGTGATAAAATAAATGCAGATGGTTTCCCAAAACCTCAGAGGAGCATTTTTTACTGTTGCTAAATGGACTATAAAAAATAGGGAAAAAACTGGAGAAAATTTACTTTGACACAGAAAGGCAATTTCAGAATAGCATTCAGTCATTTGGGAGAAAAGCTAAATGAAACGTGTGTTTATAATGATATACTGGCAAAATAATATTGACAGAATATTGAAACTGCCTAATAGGAGTGAGTTTCAAAATACTTAAAATAAGTATTGTAAGCTGAGTATTTTGCTTAACTACTTAAACATACGAAAATGTCAGATAGGGAACTTTTAATTCAGTGTGCCATCACTGGAGCTGACAATAAAATCATCCCAAGCTACAAGTAAAACAGAACTAAGCTTTAACAAATTTATTACAGGCTTTGTTTACAAACTTGTTACAAAATTATACAGCATCTTATGTGTACACAGGTTTTACAAGAACATGTAACTAATGTGTGCAACTGCTCTGCTCTCTGATTGAGATCTGCAGGTTTCTCTTCACTGATGGCCTGATGCAGTTTTCCCCACAATATTTTTTTTGTTGACTTCGATGGAAGCTGGATCATATCCAAAGTGTAACACTTCTGTTCATTTCTATACTGAGGTAAGAAAAAGGCAGCTGATCTCATAACCTTATGCACCCTGTTTCTTTTCTATATAATATGTTTCAGATGATTGTTGTTATATTTACTTGATGTGTTTTTGCTGGGCTCTTAGAAAGCACTCAATGTATTGGTGATGTTAAGAATCATAAGTTTCTTTAATTAGAATAAAAAATTGTTTTCTTTAAACCTGTGAAGAATGATCATTTTCAGTTATAGAAATAATTAGATTAGAATTGATTCTGATTGTAATTACATTGCTATAATAATACATTTTCTCACCTGTATTTAGTATACTTTCTCTGGATATACAGTGATGTAAATAAGAGCACCATCCACACTACAGGAACAATGAAATCACCAATTAACAGGATGTAAGCAACAGTGTCTATTCAAGTTCAGAGGATGCTCTTCTTATATAGATATAGACCAAATTGATGCATGGAAGAATGGAAACCTCCAAAGTCAATAACAGATGACAGTATCTACTCTCAGTAATTCACCATATCTGAAAATAATCTCTATTTGGAAATTTTGGGTGTAAAATTAGGTTTGTAACCTGGAAAATTTTTCAGTGGGACAGTCCTCTTAAAAATATTCTTCTCCTCACAAACAGAAAAATTAATAGTCAGGGGTTATTGTAACTTACACTTTTCTGCCAGTAAAAATAGCACAAGATCTGTTGAGGATTTTCTTTTGTTTGTTTTCCAAGGAGGGAGAATTCAGGAAAAAAAATCTAATCACATTTATTAGATACTGAGTTGCTTGTTACATCATCTCTTCCCTTTTAATCATTGTCTTTGTACTAAAACTGAAGCTATTACTGCTTGAAGCAAAGTTAGTTTTTAGTCCATTGAGGTGATTACTTTTCCTCTGAGGTAAATACCCTGGTCTCATATTGAAAACTGAGAGAATTCTCAAAAAACCTTTTTGCGTATGTCCTCCCCTCTAGCATTACACCTCCATGCTCCAGCCTAGTTTTCAGAGTATCAGCTATTCCCTTGCTTGTGCTCGTGAGAAACCTATCCATTTTATGATGTGTAAGGCTCTCTGCAAGGGATTAAGGGAGACCACACAATTTGCTGCATCCATCACCTGTTACAGATTCAAAGTTGATACTCCAGTAGTGAAAATTATATGAATAAATGCACTTTATCACCGTATTTTTGCATACTTTGATCTCATTTTCATTTCTGATGTGGAACGTGCTACAGCAATGAAAGCCATAATATAAAAATTTAAGACTACTATAGCTGCTTTTCTGAAGGGCTTTGTTTTGAGCACTGATTGTGCATTAATAATTAGCTAGGGACAGATAATTTATGTGGTTCAATCTTAATTCTGTTGACCAAAATCCATGACATGACTCCGATTTACTTTTATGACAGTAAGATACCATCCAGGGCATAATATAGCTAATGTAGAATGGCCCTTATCTTCAGGTAGAATAATTATTAGTATCCCCACTGGAACTACATGACAATGCAAAAAATAGTTTGAGGTATTTGTTAGCAAGGTTTTCTGCCCTAACCACAAACCTGTGTGACTGAATGATTTTATTATAGCTATGGTTTACCTGAATTTTAATGACAGTATGGCTCAAAAAGAAAAGTAAAATCTTTTATGTCTCTGTGAAAAGTACCAGGTTTGCTGTGAGGTTCTACTCATTTTTTCCTCCATTAAAAACAAGGACTGTGTTACTGAGGAGAACAGTTTCATATGGGTGTGTGGCTTTGATAGCCATCCTAGGATATAATCTCTTTCTTTATTATAATTCTTAAGCCAAGAGCTTTTTTAACATTAAGACAACAGTGGCTTTGTTTCTAATTTAAAAATTCAGACAGAGAAGAATGGTGTAAAAATTAAGCATGAGATAACAGATTAGTGTAGAAGAAAAGGTCCATAACAATAAATATTATATCCAGAAGAAATAATCATTTATGTATTAATGATCCATTTAGATCCACTCTTGGTCTCATTAGTGTAGTTACAAACATTTTTAAATTTTTAAAATATTGTTTGTAAGATTATTTGCCAGCATTAGAAATAGTTGCAAAACTAATGTGCTCTAAAAACAACTGGTTGCTGGATTATAAACAATCATCCTGAAATGCTAACAGGGAAAACGGTCATTTCACTGACAAAACTGACATGATAAAGATAAATTGTATTTTACAGTTACTTAATGACTCTGACAACAACATCAGCTGCAGGCTACGACTCATATTTTAGTTATTTTCTGTTTTAGTGTTGATACTGAATCCAATTAAATGTGAGTGTATAGTGAGAGATACAAACATGTACACAACTCTTGACATCAATCTGATTTTTAACAAGTTTACTATATAACTCTCACTGGTTTGACTATACTGAATGAAGAATACTGTTTTTACAGAGATCTTACAGTCAGGTTATGTTGTTCTGCCGACAAAGTGTCACAAACACAGTCTAAAGAAATCTACAGTTGCCCATAGCAGAGACACACAGCCTTTAGTCTTGTTTATTGAGAGAGAAAGCTTATATACTGTAGATTTGCTGGTTTAATAAATAAGGTCAACTTATAATATATAAAACAATATAAACATTTATATACTACATGCATATCATATAATTTAAAGTAATAACTTACATAGCAAAGAGATGCAGATTTATGTTCTTCCTATTTTTCTTGACAATGCACACACGCAGGAGGTGTCTATTCTTATCCATCTCCAGCCTACAAGTTTATTGTTTTCTGAAGTCAGTGCTCTAACATAAGTTTGGGATGTCTTGCATTGGGAGTTCCAGTGCTTGTCATCAATGCCTCGACAGCCATTTTTAACAGGCTTGGCTTCTTTACACCTTGTTTCATAAAAATATTGCTTAACTGGAGAGTTGCCTGTTTTAATTTCTCCCAGCACAGTTACCTGGTGTCCTCTAATGTCGATAGCGGATGATTTGTCCGTGACCCATAAGCTTTCACTGTCACAAACAGAATATTCCCCTCTGTGGCTCTTGTGCTCTGTGTACCTTTTCCTCCGAGATGTTCTGTTTAATACCACTGAATTTCCAACATAATCCTCTGTGAAGTACAGTGGTGGTGGTTGCAGTGGTGTGTTGTCACTCAGGAGAACTCGAGGAGAGTTGTAGCGTCTCTGCTGCCTTAAGAGGTCAGTATCCATTGAAATAACTGGCTGAAAGTCTGATTTCATATTTTCATCGCCATCCACCTCCTGGTGATCCTCTACTTTCTGCACTATGTTTTGATAGTTTTCCTTGACATCTATCATCTGCTTAGAAAGCTTGTTTTTCAAAATGTCTGCCTGAATGAGTTTAATAATGAGAGAATTCATTGAATCTTCTGGCAAACTCCTTTGATCCATATTGTTTGACTGAATGCCACGAAGATAAGCAAGAAATATCACATAAAACAAGATGGACATCACCTTGTTCACCTGTAAGATCTACAAAGAAACAGAAAGTCAAGATAAAAGCAATTAAATAAGATTTACAAAATGCTGTAAACATAAAAATTCTGATTAATTTTTAACGTTTTACTTCTTTTGCAGTAAAGATAGATACAGATAGGCTATATGTATTTTAATACATTATTTAATTTTATTCTGTAATAAATGCAAACATTTTACAATTTCCTTTTTCAGCATTTAATTAACCTCTCATGCGCTTTTAAGAATGATCTCACTTTTATTCATTCCTTGCCTGGTGACAGACATGCCAATTAAGTCCTATCTCCACAAAGTTAGGTAGCTACTCTTGGGAAAGCATGACCAAGCCTAACAGATGCTAAATCAGTCTTTCAGAGTCTGTTCTGATGAGTGGTTGGTTTTAAAGACACAAGAAGAGTGGCAGACTTTAAAGTGGTATAAAATGAAAAAGGTCTCACTTCGCTAAGTGTCAAGAATTTGCATGTGTTGAAATCTCATGAATACATCAGATTTCTCTTCATCAAATTGCTTGTATCTAATCTTAAGAGCATCATCATACACTGAGAAATACAGTGTTTGAATACTGCTCTCTCACTCATGCTGTAAGATAGAGTACTCTTGAAGAGAAAATACACATTTAAGCTGTAAGGTGGTGTTTCTTATATTCTGAACATTGGAAACCAATGTTTAAGCTTTTATAATACAAGTGGGAAGTTCAGACAGATCCACTGTTTTGGTTTTTTTGTTTGTTTGTTTGTTTGTAGCTCGTTTCTGGGCTGGGGCCTATTCACTATTTTTCTTTTTTTAATGAAGTTCCCTTGTTTTATGAATGAAACAAAACTGACTTAAGCTAGAAATATTCATGGACAGAAGGAAGACCCTCTCCCCACTCCTCTTGAAAATAAAGAGTTTTGTTCAAACAGATCAAAATGAATTCAAGACTGAAATTTTGAAAACTGTGCATCCTCTGCTTATTTTTGTACTGCATTTAGCCATACTATACTTAATGTGGACTCCTGTATTGTCTTCCTAATTCTAGCTTCTCAGCATCTTCTAAAAGCCCTTTGGCCACTTCTGGTTTAATCTTTCTATTATAGTGTAGTTGAGAACCATGAGCATTTGTGTAAGGAAGTGTTTTTTCCCTTGTGAATAACTGTTTATTTTGTATTGAATTGCAATTGAATTTAAATGAAACTAATATTCACTGTAAAATATAAGACCATGGAAGAAAACTTTGAAGTAGACTAACTGAAATTTTTACACAGGCAGTGGACTGAAGATGAAAATATTAAACTCATGTTGTTACAGAACTGTCATACCATGTGAGAGGCCCTGGGTGAAGTACTGCTTCAAGTCACTGAAAAAAGTCTTGAGATTCATTCTCCCACACTGCAAACTAGCCCACCATGTGTCAGTTTGCTAGCATTCTGGAATGAAGTCACAGACTCAAAAAATTGCAGAACAGCTGACGTTGCAAGGATCCTTAGGAGATCATCTAGTCTAACATTTCTTCTTAAAGCAGGGTCAGCTGGAGCAGCTTGCACAGGACTATGTCCAGTCATTATATTAATATCTTCATGGATGAATACTCTAAAATCCATCCAGGCAATCTGTTTCAGTGTTTCATCAAACCTCATCATAAAAAAACCCAAAAATATCACTTCTTTCAGTAGTTTCTTCTATTTCAGTTTGTGCCCATTTCTTCTTGCCATTGTATGGAATACTTGATAGAATTTAGCTCCACCTTCTTTGCTCTTTCCCATTAAGTATTTCTACACCTTGATAAAATCCGTCTGAGTTTCTCTCCTCCGGGCTAAGCAGTCCCATCTCTCTCAGCCTCTCTTTGTATGACAGCCATCTTTGTTTTGGTATGTCCATGTCTCCTGTACTAGGGTGCCCAGAACTGGTCCGAGCACTGCAGATGTAACTTCACCAGTACTGAATAAAGTGAAAGAATCACCTCCACTGACTTGCTGGTAATGTTTTGGTTACTGTGCATTTTGTAGAGAAATCTGACCTTTTAAAATAAAATGTTCTAACAAAGCATATTCTGTTTAAGAAGGGAAAAAAAAAAAAAAAAAGGAAAAAGGAGAAAAGGAGAAAAGGGAACGAAGCAAAACTTGTTTTAGCAACAGTGAGTCCCCTCTTCATAGTTTGGAACTGCAGCAAAATCAGAGCTACCCTCTGTGGATGTCCTTTTATGGACAAGAAATGCGTTTTCTCCATTCTCAGTTTGTCACAGTATGAGTTCGCCTAAATCTAGACAGTTGTTTGCAGCAAAGTTATGCTTTGAAAGAAAGTCTTAGATTTTCAATTACAATGCAGTTACTGTCATACCTAAATAAATACTAACTTCATGTAGATGGATCTCAGAGCCCAGACTGAGCTATATAAAAGATCTTTTCCTGTGCAATTTAGTTTGCCCTTGGTAAATTACAATCCTTATAAAACAGAAATGACATTTTAAAACATGTGTCATTCAGCAGATTTCTCATAGCACTCAGAAGAACTAGCTCACACATAATATGACACACAAGGCCATAGAATGGTTAGGAAAGCTCTGAGAACACTCTGCTCAAAAGCTGAAAGCATTATTCATGCCAGCATGCAGCTGCATGTAATCACTGGTCTGCTTCATTTCAAAACTAAGTGGCAGTAACAAAATACACAAGTTGGAGCAGGTGATGAGGTGAGAAAAGCAAGACTAGAGTTCCTGCAAACTCCATTTAATGTCATACTGCACACAGATAGGGTTAGAGACCTCAAAATCAAATCAGTTAAATCAAAAAGTTAAAATAAACTGTTTTTTTGTTTTGTTTTGTTTTGTTTTGTTTTTTGTTTTTTAACCCATGGCAGGACTGTTAATGATAAAAATCTTTTGTTGAAAAATATTTTGTGGAACCTATGGTAAAATGTCTTATAATTTTGGTGGGAAAAGTTTGTACTAATGTGAAATTTAACCTGCAGTTTAACTTAATCTTAATAAATAATGTGCTACAAAAAGTAAATTGTCTTAGAACAAATCTTTACAGTTTTCTGACATACTCTAGAGACAAGAATTTGGAAAGAAAATGCAAATATTGGGTTAAAGAAATTACAGTTTTTAGGGAGTTTCTATGAGACAGGTCTCCTATGAACTGTTTACCTGTGAAGATAGTAGTGCACTCAGAAATTCCAGTCCAGAAAGATCATGTGAAGTTGGCTGTGACACACAGTCTAGTTAACATTAAGGTATATCATCTTGCCTGACTTAAGTGAGTCCTCAGTATATATCATGTATAATCATACATAAAATTGAATCATTATAATTTCAGTAAAAATCAGTATAATTATCTTTCTGTGCAATATGTACTATACATGACCTTGTTGTTCTGTGGTTGTAGAAGATTTTAGAAATCTCAGTTTGAAAAAATTGACCTAGCATCTTCTATGGATTTACATCAAAATGTATCCCTTATTGACCTACCTGTTTATGATGAACTCATCATTTGACTAGGAACTCAGTGTTGGAAGAACGCAGTGGTAGATAACTTGATTCACTTTGTGCCTGTAACCTCCTGTACCTCCAGGTTCCATTTCCATTCCATGTTTTGGTAATTCAAGAAGGGCTGCTGACATATTCTGTAAAACTTTTTTCCTGAGCTGCTGAGAATCTTTGTATTAGGTTTGCTTTCATCTTCTACTATTCTGCGTAGTCTTCTAGACATTTAGGATGTAGCTTTGATGCTTTAAGCTACTGCTAGACTCTTGCTAGAGGTGATTAAAAAGAGTGGGTGGGTACATGGTTCAAAGAAGCCATTAAATGTGGTCAGAAAACACTGTGCTATGTGAAATTTGGAGAAGTAGTGGACATCGAAGTAGGAAAATATTCATTTCTTCATATTTACCTTTTATTATTACCCTTTGTATAGTGTCAGTCTCCCCTTACTCAGAGATGCTACCTCAGCTTTCAAAAGTGATTTAAAACATGTCAGCAGCAGAAAAGATCCATAGCAGAACTAGGAGTAGAACTAAATGGCAATAAAGCAGTCTGAATGGTATAGAGGACTTATAGGAACAGATATCACACCATGGAAGGAAAGCCAACAAAAGCTGATAGTATACAGAGCAGACTGCTAATGTGCGCTAAACAAGTTTGACTTGGAGACTGCTGACATTTGTGGCATAGCAGGTAAAAACAAATATTACTAAAAATGCGATGCATTGCAAAGTTGCTCAATCTTTCAAGTGCAGCTTAGCTTTATTTTATTTTAGTGGTTTATATTCCTGTGATGTTGACAGGGTATTGATGCTGTCTAGCATATGTGTCTTGGAGAAGTCCTAAATTTAGGAGAAATAAACCATCTTACCTAATATTTTCATTAAGAAATGAAATCTCCACCAGACTCTGGTAAATTACTTTCCAGTCTATTCTGACACAATGCTTTACATAAGATTGGAAAGCTTTCTTTTGTTTTGTTTGTGGTGATTAAAAATAATAAATGTCTTTTATTTTGATTACTCTCTGAACAGTCTACACAGCTGAAGCGCAAAATGTCATGTAATATGTGCTGTGAAAATAGTGAAACCCTAGTACTGTGAGACACAGCCTAAGTATCCACTTTTAAGTCATTGCTGAGAGGAGCCGGAATAGAAGCTGGTGTGACTGGTGAATTTTTCATTCAGTATTGTAATACCCAACATGATTTATATAAGTCAGCTTGAAGTATGTGACACTTTCTGAAAAATTTAAGAGCAGCTTTTTTTTTTTTTTTTTTGTTTCCAGACTAAGCAATGATCATTTGTAGTGGCTGACAGTTTATTCAGGCTTTTGCATGGTAACTATGCAATTATTCTTATCTCTTGCTAAACTATTTTCATAAACTCTCAGAAAACAAGAAGTAACAAAATGCCCTTTTCATTTTCTACTCTTTTAACTTTGTTGATAAGAAATGCAGTCCTTACCTTCTCTGCTTCGGGAGGGAGTGAAAATGTACAGAATAAAAAATATTACTACATCATGAATATTCAGATGGCAGAACATAGATTTTGAAATAATTGTACATTAAAATTTGCACATATTTCAGAATAGAAATTGACTATTTGTCAATATCAAATTGACTATTTGTTGTTGACTGTATGTCAACAACATATGCCTGTAGAAGAATTTATTATGATAGATGGCTACAGAGCAGTGAGTGCCCCAAGAGATGCTATGACTCTCCTGAATATTTCTGTTTCTCAAGACACAGCAATTTCAACATACACAGTTTGAAACCAAAGATTTCACAAGAGCCAGGCCCACTAAGAAGCCTGAGAATTCAGACATAAAATCAAGTGGGAGTGGGTTATGGCAGCTCTATGTGTTAACCCTCCCATTCTCAGGGCCAACCAAACTGTAAGCTAAAGTGAAGGAACTTGAAACCAATGCATTCCTCTTGTAAATGGGCTGGGGAGTAGGGAAACATGCTCAAGTTGCTCAAGGCCATTTTCAAGAGAGAACACATCTCAGCACTTGAGTCCCAACAGTCGCCATGAGAGGTATACCAGTGAGAGATACTGCAGTAATGGAATTAAGCCTATTGAGTCACTGTCGTTTCCTCTTTAAACAGTTACATACTCGAGTATGAAAAACTCACTTGCACTTCAAACGAATAGGTAGATGCCTTACTTATTATTACAGCTGTGATCTTGACCGTACTTTTCTCCATAGAAAGCTTTTCCAACTGGTGAGAGCTTTCTGAGAGACAGAATATTCACAAAATGTGATAATATATGTGCTGTGAAGGGACAATGCTTTAACTGTTAAACACACTGTGTAGAACTGCAGCAACTTTGGTTCTTTTCTGATGCAGCTGATTGCAACTTCTTGTGTGTCTGCATTTGATCCTTCTGCAAATGCATCTTTTTGGAGATTAGAACATGATCAATTTACACATACCTATCTATTTCCAAGAGAAAGGTCAGGAGCAGTTCCTCAGTGCTTACGTCACTGCTTGGAACAGCAACTGCTTCTCACACCTTGTGCAATGATAATTCTGTTAGGGTTTCATCCCCCCAACACTGACATGGAATTCTGGGTAGCTGAGACCTCCCAGAGGTGCTGGACACTCTCCAACATCCTCTACCTATTCCACTAAGAGGCTCAACTATTAATAATGTGTACCAATCGCACTAGTTGCATCCTCTGCTCTGCGATCAGCTACAGAAGCAGGAAGATACCTCCTCAGTCACAGCTAGGTCTTCTTCTATTTCAATTCCTTTCCTCATTTATATTTTTGTGACATGATGATTACACCTGTCTACTTCTGCCCAGAATGCCATCATGTAGTTTTGTACTAACCAGTTGAGTAATTAATCCGCAAATTGAGAAAGTCAGGGTGAGGTCATGAGAGGTTGGGATCCTGGTTCTTTAATTTGTTGAAAGATTTTAGTGGAGTCAAAATCTCTGTTCATGACTTTCTACATCTGCAAAATAAGGAGCTCCATGAAATGATGTTGGCATTTTATTATCCTGGATAAATACTTGAACATCCTTCGCTTTCTTCCTCAAAGAGCTGTCTGTTGTTGCCCTACTAAGACTAAAGATTTTGTCTCTCCACACAAGGCTTGACAACATTGCAGCATAATGCCCTTAATGCTATGTGGGCGGTGTCTGTCTGTTTAGAGATTAATGAGACATTTAACATAAATATTCCGTAAATGTTCTCAATGTAAATCATCCTCTTTTCTTTAACAGCTCTCACAACACTGATATTTGAGAACTCCAAAAACATTTATCTGCATTAATACAGAAAAATTAGGGAGGATGCTCTTGTTCATGTTTTAAACAGACTGGAAACAGAGAGGTCAGATGTAATTAACAAGGTTGTACAAGCATTCTGTTGCAAATCTGAAGTACAGAGAATATGTTTATGTGTTTTCATGCTGCACTGACTGCATCAGAAAACCCATCTGGAATGTTTTATGATAAGTTGATCACTAGACTGATAACTGTAAAATATATGGAAATAAAAATAATCACATCTGAGATAAGCAATTAGCCACATCTTAGTCATGATGAAGAATTAAAGCTTGTAGATGAGGTAAACAATTTCTGCAGAACTCTTCTGCCTTCATATTATTCACTGTGTAGCTCTGAAAATTCTCCAAGGTAACAAGAAATCTAAAGGTCAAATTCTTATTAAATCAATAAATTCTAATGACTTGATTAGATTTGTGTTATTTTTACAAAAACTGATAATTTGCCTGTAGTTTTGCATTTGTCTATTTTTTCAGGTTTTGGTGTTTGTTTGTTTGTTTTTGGAAATCATTTGAAAATTAGAAATGGGAAGCACGGGAACTAATTCATGATGGAGAATAATACAAGGTGATATAGTATTTTCATTGCTAAATGTTAATAGCAAAAGGGTCAAACAGCAAGCAAATAATATTTGCAGCAGATCTGGGAAGGTATGCAAACAGCAGTTAGCAAAGAAAAATACAATCTCTGCTGGGGAGATGAACACATAAAATATTGGCAGAAAATTACAAAATGAGAGTTGAACTAGAAATCACAAGTTAGTATACTGGGAGAATAATGATCTTGAGCAAAGACCTAAGAATGACTGAAAACTTTAGAAAGGTATAATATTTAATAAATGCAATTACCATGGCATTGCATTGCAGAGCTAGGAAGGAATTTTTGCAGAACATCAGAAAAATCAGGAAAGCTGTTTGAATGTTGGAAGGTATTGTCATATAAAAATTAAAAAAAAAAAGCAGTAAAAAAGACTAGAAGGCCTGTATAACTGACATTTAAGGAATTTGCCTTGACTGCACAAGTTTTTGCTATAATGTGATAAAAAAGGTATGACGGCAAACCTAGTGCAAAGATCTAGAAAGCATAAACACTGCTAAAGTGAGTGTTCACTGTAGGGTGGGGCAAAGGAATGCAATCAGGAAAAATGAAATTAAACTAAAGTGAGAGAAGTTAAGCTGATCATCAAATTAAATTCTCAAGCTCTACAAGATGTTTGCAAACAAGCCCAAAGCCACACCAAAGAGGCCTGTTCTTATGTTTTGCTACAGCCCTGAAAATCCATCTAAATTTTCTTTTTTTTAAAACTCTTTGACAATCTTTTCAAATCAATCTGGATCTACTTTGGCTCAAACAGGGCAAATAAATTGTTTTGTATTAGTCAGACAACAGTTCCTGTTTCTCCGGGTAGGATATGAAAGAGCAGCCTTTTAGAGACTTTGCAAATATATGAGGTATAAAAACATGAGGTGTTTTCATATTTACATTCCCACTGGATGAATCATTTGCATGCAGGTTTAATTTTTTTTTTTTCAAGAAAAAAAAAGAGAAAATTTCAAAAACATATATTTTTAGATTAGACTTTTTGGTGTTAGAAAAACACAAGCAGAAAAGTCTTTCAAAATGTAAAATTCAAAATAATGTTTTGATGGAATTTAGTTTGAAAGCAAGAGGATTTCTGGTTTGTTTTGCTTTGTTCTGTTTTAAAAACTGAAACTTTCCTCATCTGTCATTTTTAGTATTTTCCGATTTAGTTTTTCTTTTTATAAAGTAAGGAAAACAGTCAAATCAAGCAAGCAAGCAGAGGAAAGAAACAGTCAGACTTCCAAAATCATTAGACTCTCACTATGAACTCCCAGATCCCTTGACTTTTTAATGGATACAGGCAAAGTTCATATTCAGAACGAAATACAGAGAGGAAATGCCAGTTAGAAATTAAGTGACCTTTCATTTAGTTTGAATGAAAATTTCTGAAGGTATCATTTGATTGGAAGGAGCAGCATTCTGGCTCAGAAGCTTCTCCCAGACACTGCATGAGCCTTGCTATGTCTCCATATGTAATGCACTCTGCTTCAGCTGTGTTCCCTGGGACTGGGACTGTCACTGTGCTAGGGGCTCAGTGGAGAAGTCCTATTTCATTTTAACTAAAACTGAACCCATGTTTGCTTCGCAAAGTCCCTTGGCTCCTATTTGCTTAAAAGCTCCGCAGAAATACATCCTTGACAATTTTGTGAAGGAGGGATGTTTCAGTGTTGTGTTGCTGCATGCTGCAGAAGTGAGTTCTGGTTCCATCAGAGTTCATTCTTCTTTAACCTGTGTAGTTCTTATTGTATTACTGTTAAAAAGGCATATAAGAACCATAATAATGATGACATACAGTATTAGGTAGCCAGTTAACATCACACAATTCAAATTATTGGCTATTCTCACCCAGCATCAAGTCACCCTGAGGTACACAACGGACATCCCCATCCGCATTACTCATCATAGGCACTTAGGTCTCTGAGCAAAAGCAATCCCATGAACAGGCTTGTCTTTGTCTGAGGCAGGAATAACCCAATCTGTTTTTCCCAGCTCGTTCTTTATGTGCACCACCTGGTCTTTGTCCTCTTCTGCAATATGCAGGAGGTTTGACTGGGCAGGATCAGCTCATTTGGCAGAACCCGGAGTGTTGACTAACCATGCAGCTTTTGTCAAATGCACACCGCAGTGTTTGAATGTCCCAGCACCCGCTGGTCTCAGTGCAGTCTTTAACAGTCCATTCACCCTTTCCTCCAGTAGCTTCTACAGCTGATTGTATAAGACTCCATACAGCAGCCTTCCATCTCTGATGCTTTCTCACAGTGCAAGAGGACCCATCAGCAAGCACTTTCCAGCAGTTTATGATGCAGTGGAGCCTCTTTAGCACGTGTAACCTCCTCTTCTGGTGATACTTTGAAATCTTAAGTCTTTGGGCCAGTCCATAATCACTTCTAAGCTTCCTGGATGACTGAGATTCCCTTTTTGAAACTGTTGTGAGATCTATGTGATCCACTTACTCCACATACCATCACTTGGACGATGCGGGGACAGGACCCTCCCTCTGAACATCAAACCCAGTACAGGCAGCTGGGGTGCCAAAGTGAGCTGTGCTTCACTATGAAACACTTCTGAAGCAGCTCAGAACCCTTCATTTGCTGCCAATATCTCTTTTTCAGTATAGCAGGCCTCAGGTCCTCTGTACACATGATTCCAAAACTCTAAGGGTCAAACTCATGTGTCCCCTGGGCCTTTTTTCCTGAAGCTCTGAGCAGGGACATTCTCCACATTTTGTTACATCTTGCCCTGTCCAAACTGGCCCAAGGGCTACTGTGTGAAGTACCTCCTGTTTCAACTGTTCTAGGGCCTGTTGTTGTTCACAGCCCTGTGTGAAATCATTCTTCTTCCAGGACACTTGATAGAGGGAGTTTACAATCAGACTGTAATCTGAAATATGCATTCTCCAAAAGCTCACAACATCTAAGGAAGCTTGTGTTTCCATTTTGTTAGTTGGTGGAGACATAGCAGTTATTTAATTGATCATGTCCTTGGGGATCTGACAGTGTCTATTTTGCCATTTTGTTCCTAAGAATGGGATCTTCTGTGCAGGTGCCTTGATCCTACTTTTCTTCATGGCAAGATCAGCTTTTAGAAGGATTTAAATTATTTTCTTCCTGTTCTCAAAAACAACTTCTGCTGTGTAGCCCCACACAATGATGTTGTCAGTGTACTGCAGCTATTCAGGAGCTTCCCCCTGTTCTGGATCAGCTCGTAAGAAATGGCTGTGCTTTGACGCCTGGGGCAGTCGATTCCAGGTGAACTGGACACCCCTCTAAGTAAAAGCCTACTGTGGCTTGAACTCTGCTTCCAGAAGGATTGCGAAAAAAGCATTCACAACGTCCGTTTTGGCATAGAACTTGGCTGCCTTTGTCTGCAATTATCTCTCAGAGCAATGTGTAGCAAGTGGTGCGACTTCACTCCGGCCACAACTGCACTTGCCATATGGGACTACTGAAGGGTAAGCGAGTCTTGCTGATTTCTCCTTGGTTGTCCAGTTGGCGAATCGGCTCATGAATGGAAATTAGGGAGTCCTGGTTGGTATGATATTGCTGCCAGTGCACCGCTGTACTAGCAACCAGCACCTGCAGCAGTTCCATTCTTAGCAACCACACAACAGAAGAGTCTCCTGAGAGACCAGGCAAGGTAGACAGCTGCTTAATATCCTCTGCCTCCAAGGCAGCTATCCTGAAAGCTCACCAATACCCTTTTGGGCCCTTGAAGTACCCTATCCTGAGATAATCTGTACTAAAGATGCACGGGGCCTCTGAGACAGTTGCAACGGAGTCCTTTTGCTTACTTTGGTATCCAGTACAGTTAACCTTTGGGATTCCCCCTTACTGCAGAAATACCCATGGGTTTTACCCCTTTATAACTTGATGGCATTAGAGTACGTTGTGCACAGGTGTCCACTAAAGCCTCATATTTCTTTGGTTCTGAAGTGATAGGCCATCAACTCCACACAGTCCAATACACCTGACTGTCCCTTTCTTGCATCTGGCTGGAGGAAGGGTCTCTCTAGTTTTGATTACGGTATTCATTACTCATCTCTTGTGTAGGAGAACCAGAAGTCTCACTGTCACCTTGGATATGAGATTGCACTGTCTTTGCTGTCTGGAGAACTGCCTGCTGGAAACTGAAGCCTCCATATTGCTAGGAAGAACCACTCTTGTGATTGTTTTCCCTTGCAACTCAAGTACCCATGCCTGTAGGGTCGAGGTGGGTTTCCCATCCCACTTCCTCATAACCTCTCCATGGTCATGAAGGTAAAACCACCGGATGCTACATGGTGCGTGTCTACTATATCCTCTCTCTTGAGCAGAGGATTGCTTACTCCTAATGGATGAAGTATGGGTTCATACAGCTGGAGGAGCAGTTGGAGCTGTTTCTTTTGCTTTCAGTTCTTGAACCAGTTTCTCTGCAGCTGAGACACCCTGTGTCCCTCCCTTGGGGAGGAAGAGAGATTATCTTCACATTGTCAAAGCAGGCTAGCCACTTCATCCACTACTGGTTTTTCATCATCTTTCCAGTTCTTTCCTGCCAGGGTGCTGGCATATGATGATGGTGCATTCCATACAACTCTCTGCCACGTATGTCACGTACGTATCATGTCATCTGCATCATGGGAATGGTATTATTGTCCAAGTTAATTCCATGCATCATCTCTACCACAGAGAGTTCCCTCAAGTATTGGATACCTTTCTCCATGGTGGTCCATACGCCTGGGTTAAGTACCAGGTCTTCCTTGAAAGGATATCTTTCCTTCAGGGCTGACAAGAGTTGCTGCCATGGGGTGAAAGATTGTATTGTTTTTTCAATTGCTTTGTTAGTGCCACTTTCCCTAGAAACAGATCCCAGCTTCTTAGCTTCACTACCTGCTTAGTTCAGGATACTGGTTCCTCCATCCCAGAACCTAAGCAGCCAGGTGGCAATAAACTCACTTGGCTGATAGCTGTAACCTTTTTGCAAATCTCACAGTTCACTTATTGATAGGAGTCAGATGGTTTCTGTTTCTTCCTCTTCCTCTTGCTTTTGTGATGGTCACACTGCATTTTTGTTCTGTGAACTTATAAACTTCTCACTTTGCTAAATATTCTGACTTTTGTAGACATTTTTCTTCTTGCTTATAGGGGTATAATATTAGCACTATTTATATATATAATATATAATAATATTAGCACTATTTTGTTCCCCAGTTGAACTGTGGGGTTTCTCAGGGGGCCTGGAGTGACTTTAAGACTGGTTGTGAGGATCATGGTACCTGCAGGGCCTGTCAAAAACAGTCAAAGCAACTGCAGAATCTGTCACAGGGGTTGGAGTAGCCACAGGGATCATCATGAGAGCTGGAGCAGACAAAAAGTTTGTTGCAGGAGTTGGAGGAACTGCAGAGTCGTCGCAAGAGGCAGAGAAATCGCAAGGTTCATTGCAGGAGTTAGAGCAAGCAGTGGGCTCATTACAGGAGCTAGAGCAACCAAAAGGCTCAGTTGGCACAGGACATGCCCCAGCATGCTGCAGTGATTTGTGCCTCTTTGGGATTTCCAGGGCAACAGCAGATCTCTTCCAAATACTCTACTAGTTTTTCAGGGTTCTGATGTTGTTCAGAGGTGAAGGTCCAAACCACTATGGGGGCCCACTGTTCTAGGCACCTGCCCATACCATCCTATATTCCCTGCCACTCAGAACTATCCTGCCTTGGGGCAGATGTTGGGATTTTATTCTTAAATAATTGTTTAATCTTAAACATAACCTGAAGCATACTCACAACTCACGCTGGTTTGAACATCCCATAGATACTCAGATTTTTCAAGAACTATTGTAACTAGCTCTTGAGCTCTAGGGAAAGAAGGAAAAGTGAAAGAGAGGCTGAGGGACCGATAATACAAGTAGTATAAACAATTTGGCTTCCAAAACCCAAAGATGACTGCAGTGATGAATATACACAAAACAGCAGTTTCTCGGCTGCCAATTTTATCATGATATAAGTCAAGGTCACCCAACATAGCAAAATAAAAACCTTAATCTAATCCCCAGTACTGACAAACAGTGCAGCAGGGAAAATAAGCATCACACAAGGTGGTATACAATACAGTTTCAGGAGCAGACTCTTAAAGATCTTCTGGTAACATGCTCTGTTCAGGTCTGCTCTTATTTCAATCCTTTGTGCCCCATGCTGTGCACCAGAAATGATTGTTGTGGTTTAACCCAGCAGGTGACTAAGCACTGCACTGTCGTTTGCTCACTCTTCCCAGTGGTATCGATAGAGGAAAGAATTGGGAAAAAGAACAAAGTAGAACTCATGGGTTGAGATTTAACTAATATAAAAAAAACTAATATAGAGAAAAGGAAAAGGATAATAGTTATGACTATATATATGTGTGTATTTATATTTATATACACACATAATTGTATATAACAAGTGGTGCACAAGCAATTGCTCACCACCTACGAACCAATAACCCAGCTCACTCCCCGAGCAGCAGAAGAAAGACAAACTCCTACCCCCTTCAAAACTCTCCTCTGGCAAGTTTAAGTCAGCTGCCCTGATTCCGTTCCTTCCCAGTTAGTATGAGACGAGAAACTGGTATGGCTTTGGCTCTGCATAACACTGCTAAGCAGCAACTATAAACATTCTCCATAAACCATAAATTTTCTCCTAGTACAGCATCACAGCAGACATTCTGAAGAAAACAACTTAGTTCCATTTGAAATGAGGACACAGTGAAAATGTTTAAGAACTACTTCAGAGGATTGTGGAAACATGTCTGCATGTTAGCATGTTAGCAGCATGCACAAAACCGAAATGCAAGGCATTAACAAATACATAGTCCAGTGACACCATTTTAACAAAAGATAAACTTTACCCTGCTCTAGATTAGGTAACAAATATATCAATATTAAGAAGGAACATAGCATTTCATGTGCTGAGCTTTTTCTTGGGTTGTAAAAACTAGAAAAGATCTATTTGGTTCCTCGTTTTGAGCTCCCGTAGTAAGTACAAAATTATTTCCTCCACTCATTTCTGAAATAATTTTTTAAGGATACCTATTACAGTTTTCTGACTTAATTCTATCCACATCTTCACAGCACTAGAATGCCCAAGACTAAAGGTGATATTCTAAAAGCGTCTTTCATCTCTAAAAGTATCTCTTTCATCTGTCTGATACCACTCTGCATTTGCACGTGTCTTCTGTAATTTTTGTACTATTTCTCTCTTATCTTCCTCTCTTCTAATATAAAAGAATCTTTCTGTAATAAATCGAGCACTAATTTATTATTTAAAGCATAGCTAGCTAATTTTCAATACTATGCCTTACCAACTTATACCCTGACATTTAATATATATTCTTTGAAATTATTTTCCCTAGTATACTATCTTGGGCTTTTCCTTCTGAGTCTCTTACTTCCTGCCCATTTTTCTAATCACTTTCTATCCTATTATTTTATTTTTTAATTTTTATTATATGCTATACACAATATACTATATACTATATATTATATAGTATATAGTATATAGTATATATACTATATACTATATAGACATATATATATATATATGTCATTTATTATATTTATTCTTTATATTTTTTGGCAGCTTTACCCTTTAATTTGTTCAGATTCCTAAATAAAACAATTGAAGAGAGCAATACATCAGCTTTGATAGTATCACTCATGAGTATCCTGTTTTATGACTCACATCTAGTTTTCAAGTCAGGGTTTTTTTTTGCAGAGTAGATGAGAGACATTTATAAACTGAATATGTGTATGTACAGGGATGATGCATGCACATGTGTATACGAATGGAAAAGTAGGGTTTGATGTGTGACTCCACTACAAGTTCACTGTATCCTGTTTCTTTGTCCTCTTTCTGGCCTTCCTTACACTATCCTTGCCCTCTCGTTAGGTTACATGCGACTGTCATTACAATAGCTCTTTCTCGCATCAGCCAATTCATTGCCCCTCTTGAAATTTTGCCATACACTTCTGACCACTTTCCTGTAAGTGATTGAGTAATCTTGCTGTAGTGTTGGTGTGCTCATTCTCCACCTCATCACCACCATTCACACCTACAGTATCAGTTCATAGCCTAGATGCCGTATTGAGCCCCTGTCGAGCCCTTCCTGCCCTCCTCCATGCATCCCATCCGCTTGCCTCTACTTTCAGTTCACTCTTTGTAGCACAGGGAAGCCATCAGTCTTACACCAGCAGAAGTGTCCTCAAGTCTTTGGACAAAAGAAACTTCTTTTTCAATAAATAAACTTTCACTTGATGAGGAATGTGTATTATTAAAGCATTTCCTTTTCACAAGGCCTACGCAGCAGCTTCTTCAGTCATATACAAAGATGAAAGCAGCTATAGTTGGTATTAGTAGTTATAGCTGTGGTATTAGTTCAAGTAAGGACTATTAGTCTTTTGAAACTGCTGGTCCTAAGGACCAGAAAGCAGGATTTTCAAAAACAAAGCTGATACTCCTTTATTTGAAATAACCATAAGTTTTAGCTTTGATAGCAAGGAAAGCATTGTTAATCCAATACTATGAGGATCTTAGAGTTCCACAGACTAAAACTCTTACAAATATTTAGCTCATATAGAAGAATGTGTCTTAGACTTTACAAGTCTCTGTGTTAAAAATGCCACTCTTTCTGCTCAGACACAGTGAATACTGAATTACACCACATCCCTCTGAACTTTTGCATGGTACCTACATGAAAAGAAAACAACATGAAAGAGGTTTTGTGTGCTAGTGCTCAATACTGTATCTTGATCTTGCTTTATTTACAGCTGAAAGTAAACCCTCGAAAGTCTGTGTACTTACAGAGTTTGGCTACTTCTGTGTAATAAGTGTAATTTGCAACAGACTGTTTTTCTTTGTAATTTTTTCTAAGAGAGATAGCAAAATAATAGTAGAAGATGAGTTCATTTGTTTGTTTGTTTTTTTAAAAAAGCTTCATAAAATTAAATTTTGCCCTCAGAAGCTAAAGCTCCCTTACACATCTGTTAGTATAGGGAGTGGTCTTCCCTGGAAGGTTTTGCATTTTATGGAAATATATATGTTTTTTTTTTAATTCAGTAGAATATTATAATATATATGTGTATATATATATTTTTGTCTATCTTCTATGAGGATTATCACTTTCTTTTCTATTTCCTTTTTTTCCTCCCTAGTTTATTCTCATTTTCTCATTTTTTATTTGAAATGGAAACTGCTGAATTTTCAGTGTTTGCTGCCATTTGAATCATCATAAAGCAAATTGGATTGGTTTAGTTGTT